>CM017194.1:17509030-18039030 GCA_004837865.1 Musa balbisiana | reverse complement strand
CAACAGCCACATGAGAGACATCACAATCAACTTCAAATATTTTAGAAAAATGTGGTAGTACAAGAACAAGAGTAGTGGATAATTTCACTTTTAGTAGTTCAAAACTGTCGTTTGCCATAGGTGTCCATTGAAACACTCGTTTCTTTATGCAATTAGTTAGAGGAGCTACAATAGTGTTGAAATTCCGAATAAATCAACGTTAAACGGATGCCAACCCATGAAAACTCTGAACATCTTAGGGATGAGGGTGTTGGCCAAGTCTGGATAGCTTTAGTCTTCTTAGAATCCACTTGGATACCTACAGGGTTAAAATGAAAGCCTAGAAAAGCTAGGCTAGAGGTCATGAAGGAGCACTTCTTAAGATTTACTTATAACTTTTCTACCTTCAAGTTTGATAGGATAGTTCTTAAATGTTCAATATGATCAAGTTTGTTGCTACTATAAATAAGAATATCATCAAAGTAAACAACAACAAACTTCCCAATATAAGGACGTAGAATTTGATTCATTACCCACATGAAAGTGCTCGAAATATTTGAAAGTCCAAATGGCATAATTAGCTATTCATATAAA
The DNA here is from genome assembly GCA_004837865.1 of Musa balbisiana. Taxonomy (NCBI): domain Eukaryota; kingdom Viridiplantae; phylum Streptophyta; class Magnoliopsida; order Zingiberales; family Musaceae; genus Musa; species Musa balbisiana. Next base: position 18,038,457 of record CM017194.1, on the reverse strand, counting down.
CCTTCTTGAGTCTTGAAAGTGGTTTTTCATTCATCTCCTAGTTTAATACAGACTTGGTGATAACTGCTTTGAAGATCAATTTTAGAGAAAATTTGAGCACCAGCAAACATATCCTTCACACATGGAATAGGAAATCTGTACTTGATGGTAATTCGATTAATCTCTTGATTGTCGACGCACATCTGTCAAGTTTTATCCTTCTTTAGATTCAATAGAGCTGGAATGGTGCACATGCTTAAACTTTCCCTAATATAACCCTTGTGCAGTCGATCCAGTACTTGTCTCTTCAACTCTTCATGTTCTTTTAGACTCATCTAATGGTGAGATTTGTTGGGTAAGGAATTAGATCAATTTGATGTTGAATGTCTCGAAGAGGAGGTAGGCAATTAGGAAGTTCTTCAGAGCATATATCTTTGACTTCTTCCAAAATAGCTTCTACTTCACGAGGAATTTCTATAGGCTGCATGCATTCTTTAGCAACTGACATAAATACAACTCCACTTTCTTCGCCTTCTTTTGTAAACTCTTCTTGGCAAAAATATAATTCTGACTCCATTAAAATTAAAAGTATAGGTGTTCTTTCTACTATCATGAATAACACACTTTACCTTGAGACTTGTAGTGTCTTAAAAATATTATTTTGTAACCATTCTTCATAAGAATAATCTTTTAGAGTAGCAAGCGCTCTATGGATTACCAAGCATTCGCTTCTTCAAAAGCCTCATCGGGGGTATTCATCATGTATTGGTTTTCCAATATCTTCAAGTTGTTCATTGGCATCTTTTTCTTCGGCAAAGTTGACCTGTGCATCAGCTTGTCTGTTTGGGTAATCGTGTATATAGTGTCATACTTGTTTACATTTAAAGCAAGTAGGAAGGTGACTGGTGCAACTAGATTATCCTACACCATTGGTAGGAGTTAGTTTGGATGCATTTTTCATCATTCCGTTGGCTTGTGATCCACTAGCATTTTAATGAGCAGAGTCAGCTTTAGAAGAGAAATGTAAAGGAACATTAGAATACTTCTTTCCTCCACTTCTAGCAAGTTTTGCTTTAACTTTTAACACTAATTGATAAGCATCAGATAACGTCCATAATCGTTGCATCTTCACTTCATCTTGAGTCATAACTCGTAGGCCGTCGACATATCTTGCAATAAGTTGTTCTTTCGTCACTTGAGTATTATTTCGGGCCATCAACTTATAGAATTCTTTAGTGTAGTCGATGATGGTTTTGCTATCCTATTGAAGATTATTAAATTGTGAAAAGAGAGTTTGAATATAATCAAATGGAAGAAAATTCTCATGGAGTCGAGATTTCATCTTCCCTTTCCGAAAATGCATCTCTTGGACCTTGTCTCACTATATTGAAACATAATCTCGAAGCATTGTAGTAATTAATTTTACTTTTCGGTCTTCGGGTTATCTCATTGTACTCAAAAGAGTTTCTTAACAACACTAAGCCAATCAAGAAACTCTTCAGGTTGAAGTCGACCATGGAACTCCGACAAGTCACTCTTGATGTTGTCATTTGCATGAAAATACCTCTCCATGGATGAGTCTCCTACAACTTCTTTGGATGCGCAAGGGAATTCATGTCTTTAAATCCATCACTTGTATAGCCATAGCTTAAGCCTCTAGAGCCATGGGTTTCTTGACATTCGAGGTTCATGGTAAGCTCTTCAATTTGTCTCCTTAGTGCTTCAATTTTTTTATCCGTTTCATCTCTATCTGGTTGCGTTATTCTTTCATCGCGTTGCCCTTTCCCCTTCTATTGCCTTAATAAAAAAGTACTCCAAGAGCGTAGCAAGGCTCTGATACCAAATGATGTGACACAAAAAAAGAAGAGAGGAGAGGGTGAGAGAAGAAGTGAGATACTAGGAGCTAATAGCTCGAAATACAAAAGTTTGATAAGGTTTTAGAAAAAAAAAACTAGGATACCCTACCAATCTTCCTTCCTTCTCTTTTTATAGAACTCTTGTACGTTGGATCCTTCAAGCACCTAATTAAATGAGTCACAATTTACTAAAAGTCGAGCACAAATTACAATACATATTAAATTCATTGTATTTTGGTGGTTTTGAATTTTCATAATTTCTCAAGATATGAACCATTTTCTTGAAATTTGATGGGATTTAGCTTGAAATTTATTGTCTTGGAACTTGGGAGTATTCAATGCTCATCATGCACTTCATCAAACGTGATGCAGGATCTTGCTATGGTGTTGGTATTTGCAATTGGTTATGCAGGCATTGTTTTTGAGGAATCACTAGCATTCAACAAAAGTGGAGTTGGGTTACTAATGGCTGTCTGCTTATGGGTCATTCGAAGCATTGGGGTGAGACTCATTAATGTTCCATGTTATGATTATGTTCTAGTTACCTTGTGAAATCAGATTAGCATGTATGATTTGTGTTGCATTCTACTCCAAGCACTATCTTCCTTTTGTTACCCTTAACTGCATTTGCTGATCAGAGTGTGAAGTTAGTGATATATACTGTAGTCCAGACACTGGATGGCAGATCTTCCCTAGCATGTCCAAAAGTTGCATAACACTTTTGGGCTTTTATGTTGTATGATGTTCATGAGGAGCTTGCTTGCATTTTATTGTCCTTGTAATATGCTTGTTCTGTTTACAAGACACTCAAATGCTATCTTTCTGAAAAGAGGGTCATACTGGAGCTTGAGCAGAAGTGAAAGCTTTTTCCATATTGTAAAATAATTGAAAGTAACATATGTTTCTTTTTGTTGGAGCCATACAATCTGGATCAACCTAAACAACCTGGTTCCTATCCATCAATTGGAATCAGTTAAGATCATAACATTATGGTTCTCTTATGGTTATCACAGCTCGTTAAACATGACCGTGATATTTTTTTAGAACTAATTTGATTTTATGAATTTTTTTTATCTCGTCTTTTAGGATGGAATATGTATCACTGCTATATAGGATATCAAGTAATATGAGTTCTCTGGTTTGTGGTAGCACAGCTAAAGCACTTCTAAAGCTAAATTTAATGCAACATGTATTCAAAATTAACATTTTAGAATGTTTCGACTAACAATCATCTAAGATGGGCTACTTTGGTGTATGTATCACTATTGAATAACAAATCAATTCTTTTTATTTTTTTCTTGTTGTTTTATTATATGAATTTGTATCCACATCTACAAAATAGGTTGGATACACATCCATGTGTACGATTTCAACCAAGGATTTTAATTTCGAATGATACCGCCCACACCGGGTGGTACATACCGGTACGCCCACAGGTTGATAACAATTTTTGACCATTGTCGCTTGCTATCGGGCGGTATTAGCTTGGCTGCAACGAGTGAAGAAGAAGCGTCGAGGGAGAAGAGGGAGAAGGCGCTCGAAGAAGAGGGAGAATCGGGAGAACCTCGACGCTTTCCGATTCGACGTCGCCCTCCCTCGAAAATCTCGATCTTGGGGGTAATGGAGACGTGGCAGCTTAGCTTCTTCTTCGTTGCGTTCTTCGTCGAAGATCGGAGACGCTTGCGGCCTTTGCCGCGTTCTTCGGAGACGTTTGTGGCCTTCGATGTCTTCGTCGAATGCTACAGATGAGGAGAAGAAAAGGAGGTGACGTCGTCGATGCTAGTCATAGGTGCCCTACAAGCCAATCATGTGAGTGATGACACGTGTGACATGATACGTATTCTTTTTGCTTATTACATTTTGACATTTTATCATTTTATATTGCTTGTTGCATATATGCATATATATATTGATGTCTATGGATCTATGTAATGAGAATCAAATCGTGATGAGATTATGATAATGAAACCGATTCATCTTTAAACACAAACTTTAAATAATCTTGGTTATAGGTTACTCGAGAGGGATATTGAGATAATTGGACAAACTGGTATGTTGTATGTCTGTTCATATGATGGAGGCAGCTGGTCTCATAGTTGCTCGTGTGGGGACACTAGGGCTATAGTGTAGGTGCTTATTGAAGAATGAGTTCACTTAATTGATCTGCTCACGGAATGCTGAATGGTTAATGATACCTAATTGTCAAACAACGATTCCGTTATTTCAGTGGTGTACCTGGTTCTTAGACTTGAGACACTAAGGATAGTCTGAAAGTTTCAGATCTAGCACAACCGATCATCGGGAGTGACAGTCAACCTTACGAGGACTATTGAGTGTCGATAGAGGATCATCCACTCTCGGTGTCATGAGAGGAATATCTTATGTGTTCTTGCTCAGATAAATCCTTGGCTAGGGTTATTCGGATTGAGAGAGAAAGAGTTATCCGGGAGAATTTGATTAGAGCGAGACTCGAGTAGAAATCGTATGTGTCTGACAGTACCATGCCCAGTATACGGTCTTTGGGATATTAGATGAATAAGGGACTATAGATACGCGGTAATTGAGGACAGATAGATCCAATGGATTGGATTCTCCTGTATCATCTAGGGGTTGTGGCGTAGTGGCCTAGTACGTTCGCAGTCGATGAGTCGAGTGAATTATTATGAAGATAATAATTCATTGAGTCAGAAAGAGTTCTGACAGGTAAGACTCACGGCCAACTCGATATTGGGCCTAAAGAGTCACACACATATGGTAGGCATTGCGACGAGTAGAGGTTTGGATATAAGATATCTGCCGGAGCCCTTATCTTATTGGATATCTAATAAGCCCCTATCTTATTGGATATCTTATGCGACGAATGGTAGTTGGATGGAGATCCAATACTCAACAAGGTAGGATCCATTAGGGTTAAGTTGACAGGGGGCCTCTATAAATAGGAGGGAACCAAACACCCATAGGCTAGAGGCTTCTTGGTTGCTATCTCCTATTCTCCTCTTCTCTTCTCCTTCTCAGATAGTAGGTGTGGAGTTTTGAGTAGCGATTTAAAGAGTGTTATCGTAACCCTACTATGTGGATCACCGCTAGAGAGGAGGACGCTTGATCTCCTTCATCCTCTCCTACAGATCTGTAAGGATTCAGGGATATATGATCTTCCTAGGTAACACAATTATCTTACGCGTGGCTTTAAATTTCATAAGTTTTTGCACACCAATTTTTGTACGACGATGAACAACTTTTCAAGAAATTTAGGGTTTTTGTTTTTATTCTTCCGTTGCGCATATGATGTCGCTCCTAGATTTCCCTACAGTGGTATCAGAGTCAGGTTGTTAGTGCGAAAGATTGGTTTTGAACTATGTGTGTTGTTTTAGAAAGACTTTTGATGTCAAAGCCAGTTGCTGCCCTCGCAGGTTGGCCAATAGCTGCTTGCAGCCTTGGTCGAGGCCTGGCCACTTACGGCCGGGAGCCTGCGGACCGCCAGTAGGCAGCCTCATGGGCGGTGCTCGTAGCGGCGACGATTGCGGGCAGAGGCGCCCGCGGGGGCAATAGCGTCGCCTACAGGCGTTACACTCGCGGGTAGAGGCGCTCATAGGTGCGGCAGCGCCGCCTGCGGGTGTTGCAGAACCGCCCGTAGGCACACTGCTCGTGGGCGAGCCTCCCGTGGGCAAGGGCGACGTCACCTGTGAGCAAGGGCGCACCTGCCCGCAGTGGCTGTTGCCGGCAGGGTGGCGGCGGTCGTAACGCAACAGGGATGAAGTTAGGGTATTTTGGGGTAAAACGATAATTTTGCCCCTCGGAATTGGAGAAATTTTAGGTTTTGTCCTTTTCTTCAAATTACCAAAATACCCTTCATAAGTGAAAAAATTCTCTACATATCCTTAATTTTTAAAAAAATAATTAAAGGTTTAATTAGCTATTATTATTATCTAGTAGTCTTATATAATGATATTTACATGTGATGTATGATGTGGACGGATGATCATGAACTATGTGATGTGTGTATATGTGATTATTATTATTATTGGGGCTTGCGAGCCTCTAATTTTATTCTCGTTTATTGTTGGGCCTATGTGCCTATGATTAAGTTATAATTTTACAAGGAGGCACAACGGGAGCGTGGAAGCGATAGCGAGACCCACGAGGTCGAGACGGACGATTGCGACACATAGAGATACGTCGAGATGTCGATGGAACCGACGAGGACGAGATGGACAATCACAAGGCATGGAGATGCACCACTGCACACAGATCTTGATGTGAGTGATTAAGCCCATTGGCTCGGGCCTGATCATATTAGGCTGGGGTCCGTGATCATCTGGTATTGCCATGTGATTTGTGATTGTTTATACACCTACTAGATATGTATATATATTTGCATGTAATGTAGATATATATTAAATATGTATGTGTATGACATGTCATATTAGGAGACCAAATCAAAATCCCCTCTCTCGATAATATTAAGTCGGTAAATATGAGGCAATTTGATTGACCCACGTGGCCTTCCATCGTTATAGGTAGGGACCGATTCTCGACGTAGGTTGAGTTGGTCGAGTCCTTGGAGGCTTACCTATATCACGATTCGTTATCTTGCCTACGATATAGAGATGTCATTGGTGACCTGAGGATATGGTATGTTTGGTTGAGTCCTTCAAGGGTATATTATCGAATCATACTTATCTTGTAACGATGGTGTTGACTTAACCGAACATCATGGTTGGTCGAGTCCCTCGAGACCATGGTGGTTCGGAGGCCGAACAGGACAGGAATCACGAGTTGTGATCGGCAAGAGTTGCCTGCATTTACGGGCTTAGCGTGATTGGTCGAGTCCCTCGAGATTACTTTAAGATGCCGATTGAATCCTGATCCCCACTAGAGATCCGCTGGGGGGGTCTCCGATTCATATACTAGAGAGAGTTAAGTGTTTCGCGAGAAAATAGTGAGAGTAGATTAAGATAGAAGTCCATATCTTGATTGTTTATCTTTTTACAAAATCTGCATGCTATTTATTTCTGTTGTATATTTATTTTTAGAAAATATTGTTTTCAAGTCCCTTATGTGACATACTTGATGTCAACCGCCTCATTGGTCCGAATTATACGGATTGGCTCCGCAACTTGAGAATTGTTCTCATGGCGGAGAAAATCGTGTATGCCCTTGATACAATGATGCCTACGCCCGAGGAAGGGGCAAGCGAGGATGAGATTGCTCGCTACGTGAAGTATATAGATAACTCCACTCTTGCTCAGTGTTATATGTTGGGCTCCATGACTCCTGAGTTATAGAGACAACAAGAAAAAATGGATGTCGAATCCATTCTCCTACATGTTTGTAAACTGTTTGAGGAACAGGTAAAGACTCAGTGATATGAGATATTCAAGAAGCCTCTTCCGCGCTAAGATGATTGAGGGGACATCGGTTCAGAACCATGTCCTAAAGATGATTGAGTGGATAGATAAATTCACAGGTATATGAATGGTCCTAGAGGATAACCTGTGTGTGGATCTTGTGCTTCAGTCCCTACCAGATTCTTTTTTACAGTTCATAATGAATTTTAATATGAACAAGCTTGATGTGACTCTCCCTGAGCTCCTCAATATGTTGAGGGAGGCAAAGAGCACTATTAAGAAAGAGAAGCCAGTTCTCTATACTAGTGAGACCAGAAAGAAAAGGAAGGCACTATCAAGCTTGGATGTATGCTATTTTGTTCCTTTTATTATTAAAAATATTATTTCCATTTTATGTTTGATAGTTAGTAGATATAAATTAGTTTTTGAGAACAATGGTTGTTCAATATTATTAGATGATAAGATCATCATGAGAGGAATATTGCATAATAGTTTGTTTATGCTAGACACTACTCCACATATCATGAATTTAAGTGTGTCCAAGAGGAAGCAAGATGAGGTGAACAGTGCATACTTGTGGTATTGTAGGCTAGGTCACATCCATGAGGGAATGATTCAAAAGTTGTTAAAGGATGGATAACTAGATCCATTCGACTATGAGTCATATGCAACTTACGAGCCTTGCCTTCGTGGAAAACTACCCGACTTTCCTTTTTGTGGAACTGAAGAGAGAGTCACTAAGCTGTTGGAACACTCGTGGGTATTATTTCTATCACGCTAAGGACTAAAAGGTCCTTGTAGCCAAGAGAGCGGTGTTCCTTGAGAAGGAACACATTCTTGGCAGAGACAATGGGAGCATGATAGAGTTGAGCAACGTTGGAGAACCTAGCTTAAGCACCACTCCACAGCTCGAGTCTGTTCAGATACCTAACACACAAGTTTCGACTTTACGTAGGCCCGACAGAGTATCCCATCCTCCTGAGAGATATGTGGGACATATTAGAGGAGAGGATGTTGAGGATATTAATCCTCAGACCTACGAGGAGGTTGTTACGAGTATAGACTCCGGAAAATAGCAAGAAGCCATGAATTCTGAGATGGATTCCATATACTCCAATAAGGTTTGGAACTTAGTTGAAGCACCCGAGGGTATTGTACCCATCGATTGTAAGTGGATTTCCAAGAAGAAGATCGGAGTAGATGGAAAGGTAGAGACCTATAAAGCAACGCTAATAGCTAAGGGGTATCGTCAAAGGCAAGGTGTTGACTATGACGAAACCTTCTCACCCGTGCTAAAATCCATTTAAATTCTGTTGGCTATTGCAGCACACTATGATTATAAGATCTGACAGATGGACATGAAAATCGCGTTCCTCAATAGCAACCTCGAGGAGGAGGTGTATATAATACAACCTTAGGGATTCGTGTCCAAGGACTACTCAGATAAGGTGTGTAAGTTGTTTAGGTTCATTTATAGACTAAAGCAAGCTTCCCGAAGTTGGAACGTAAGATTTGATGAGACTATCAGATTTTATGACTTCGTTAAGAACGAATATGAGCCTTTTGTATACAGGAAGGTAAGTGGGAGTGCTATCACCTTCTTGATCATTGAGAATGATGTAGGAATGCTATCCACGATAGGAGTGCTATCACCTTCTTGGTATTATATGTGGATGACATCCTGATCATTGGGAATGATGTAGGAATGCTATCCACGGTAAAGACTTGGTTATCTAGACCCTTCTCTATTGAGGACTTAGGGGAAGCATCTTATATCTTGGAGATTCAGATCTATAGAGATAAATCCAAGAGGATGCTTGGCTTGTCCCACTCTAGGTACATATACACCATTATCAAAAGGTTTGACATAAAAAATTCCAAGAGAGGTCTCATACCAATGAGACATTGGATATCGTTTTCTAGGAATATGTCCCCAAAAGACTCATAAATAAATGGTGAACATGGATAGGATAGATACCCTATGCCTCAGCGATATGGTCTATCATGTATGCCATGCTATGTACCAGGCTTGATATAGCACATGTTCTGAGTGACACGAGTAGGTATCAGGCGGATCCAAGCTTGGAGCACTGGAAAGCAGTAAAGTGTATCCTTAAGTACTTGAGAAGGACTAAGGATTTTTTCCTGGGGCTGGTATATGTAGGTAGTAACCTTATGGTTGAAGGCTATAAGGACTCGAGTTTCCAGTCCGATGTCGATGATAGCAAGTCTAATTCGGGATATGTGTTCACCCTGAATGGAAGAACAGTATGCTAGAAGAGTTCCAAGTAAGATATTACTACTGACTCGATCACAGAGGCGGAGTAAATTGCTACAATAGAGGCAGCAAAGTAGGTAGTCTAGATGAAAAAGTTCATCGTAGATTTGGGAGTCGTGTCGGGCAGCGAGGAGCCGATTCCCTTATATTGCGACAACAACGAAGCAATTGCTCAAGCAAAGAAACCCGGGTCTCATCAGAAGTGTTCTAAAGAGGTTCCAGCTTATTAGAGAGATCGTGGCTCAAGGAGATGTGGCAGTGGAAAGAGTTCCATCCGAAGATAATATTGCAGATCCACTAACAAAGCCATTGTCTCATATTGCCTTTGAGCGTCATAGGGGTCTGATGGGGATCAAACACGTAGGTAATTGACTTTAGGTCAAGTGGGAGATTTCTAGTCATAGGTGCCCTGCAAGCTAATCACGTGAGTGATGGCACATGTGATATGATACGCATTCTTTTTCCTTATTATATTTTGGCATTTTATTATTTTATATTGTTTATTGCATATATATATATATATATATATATATTGTGATGTTCATGGATCTGTGCAATGAGAATCGGATCGTGATGAGATTACGATAATGAGATCGATTCACCTTTAAACACATACCTTAAATAATCCTAGTTATAGGTTACTCGAGAGGGACATCAAGATAACCGGACAGACTGGTGTGTAGAATGCCCATCCATATGATGGAGGCAGCTGGTCTCATAGCTGTTCGTGTGGGGACATTAGGGCTACAGTGCAGGTGCTTATTGGAGAATAAGTTCACTCATTGATCTGCTCACGAAATGCTGGATGGTTAATGATCCCTCATTGTCAGACAGTGATTTTGTTATCCCAGTGGTGTACCTGGTCCTTAGACTTGAGACACCAAGGATATCTTGTATGAGTACTCCATTCTTTGATACCGGATTTATAGGTCTGGAAGTTCCAAATCTAGCACAGTCGGTCATCGGGAGTGGCAACCAATCTTACAAGGACTATTGAGTGTTGATAGAGGATTATCTACTCTTAGTGTCATGAGAGGAATATCTCATGTGTTCTTGCTTAGATAAATTCGTGGTCAGGGTCATTCGAATTGAGAGAGAAAGAGTTCTCTGGGAGAATTCGATTAGAGTGAGACTCGAGTAGAAACCATATGAGTTTGATAGCATCATGCTCGGTATACGATCTCTAGGATATTAGATAGATGAGAGACTATAGATACATGGTAACTGAGGACATACAGGTCCAATGAATTGGATTCCCCTGTATCGTTTGAGGGCTGTGGCATAGTGGCCTAGTACGTCTGTAGTTGATGAGTCGAGTAAATTATTATGAAGATAATAATTCACTAAGTCAGAAGGAGTTCTAACAGGTAAGACTCATGACCAGCTCGATATTGGGCCTAGAGGGTCACACATATAGTTGACATTACGACGAGTCGAGGTTCAGATATGAGATATCTGTTGGAGCCCCTATCTTATTGGATATCCAATAAGCCCATGAATTATTAGATCTTATGGATGAGATATAATAAGAGCCACTGAGAGATTATTGGATAGAGATCCACTAATCTAAGAGGCTTGGGTAGTTGGATAGAGATCCAATACCCAATAAGACAGGATCCATTAGGGTTAAGTTGACAGGGAGCCTCTATAAATAGAAGGGAACCAAACACCCATAGGCCAGAGGCTTCTTAGTTGCCACCTCCTATTCTCCTCTCCCCTTGTCCTCTTCAGATAGTAGGTGTGGAGTTTTAAGCATCGATTTGAGGAGCGTCGTTGCAACCCTACTATGTGGATCACCGATAAAGAGGAGGACGCTTGATCTCCTTCATCCTCTCTTACAGATCTACAGGGATTCAGGGATATATGATCTCCTTAGGTAACACAACTATCTCACACGTGATTTTAAGTTTTGTAGGTTTTTGCGCACCAATCTTTGTACGACGATGAACACATTTTTGAGAAATTTAGGGTTTTTGTTTTTTGTTTTTCCGCTGCGCATGTGATGTCGCTCTTATATTTCCCTACAGTCGAGGCAACGTATGCCACCCTTTTCTTATATATATATATATATATATATACATCGAGCAGTATACCCCTGCGTATCGCTCAGTATGCTCGTATCGTACCGTATCGAGCAAAGCTCGAAACGTCAATACGGTACGAAATTAAGAACTTTGATTTCAACAATTATTAGAATTATTAATTATACTATTCTGATACATAAAATGATATAACAGTTATAATAAGTGAATCTTCTTTCAATTCTGAGGCTTCTTATGGTTTTAAGTTTCAATATCTCACATTGTCACTACAATACAATGCAAGTATTACCTTGTTTTCCCCTTAAGTTATTGTTCTCCTACATGTTGGATCTCTTTTTTGTCTCTTGGTTGAACTGGACGCTTGGATACTTGTTCACATTAGATTCTCATGCCCATGCCTGTGCAAATAGACTGACTTGAGGTGATGAGTTATATATGTAGCATGCTTCTTAATTATACATTCATTGAATTGTCATTGATTCTCATGTATGTTTTCTATGTTATAAGTTCATTAAATAAATAAAAAGATATCAATGGTTCATGATGCAGTTTTATTTAACTCGCTCTATATCAAGTCATGGTTAATCTATGGTTGTTTTTTGTTGTGCCTGAGAATATTACTCCCACTTTGGCACCCATTGCAGTTCTTATCACATTAGTAATACATCAACAACAAGTAACATGCATCAACTCATCCCCTTTCAGTTCATTACAGGATTTTGACATGCTCTCAGGTAAACTCTGCATAGCTAGAGTATTGTCTATCAAGTGTTCACTCTTATCTTTGATACATCCATGCTTTTTTCTCCTGGTTAGAGATGTTTTGCTTCTAGTGGAGCAGTGTTTAAGTTTCTCCTACTAGGAAAAGCAACAAGATGCCCTTGGTAATCTAAAGGTGGAATGAGATGTAGCAAGAGCAGATAGGTCATCTATATTGCACTAGTAATGCTGGGATGGCTATGATCAAGCTATCCTTGATTTGATCGTGTTCCACCTAGAAAGCACCAAGGGCATCTCGGACTTTTTTCCTAGTAGGAGCGATTATAAGTTGCTTCTGTAGGAGCATTATGACTCTGCATCTTCTTTTTTCTTGGCAATTTTAGAAAGTACAATGGTTGAACGTGTTAGACAATCACTGTAATTCCAAAATATATTGACCTTCTACAATCAGGTGGTCAGTTGATAATGTTGCATAAAAGGCCAAATTGAGCAGTATACTCAATGACTGATGAGTAAAACAAAATAGATATGCATATAAATCTTCCTTGCTTAGTTTGGAATTGCAATTATACTGCACTGTCCATGGCATGCTCCTCTGGATTTTATTACGAATGATTTGTGCATGTACTCAAAGTTATTAGTCTTTGAAAGTCTCTCGTTTTTTGTTTCAGTGTTGAATAGTGCATAATGGTTTGATTTCTTACTTGAGGAGCTTGTAGATATCATACCAACTCCTATTAAAGTCATTGAGCATTAGTATATGTATGTTGGCATGATTAATTTACACTTGGAAGTTACAAGTTATATTTCTCTTTCATAGGCTCCATCTACAGAAATAGCTGTTTCAGAATTAACCCATGCATCTGCTGAAGTCAGTGAAATTGTGTTCTTCCTACTTGGTGCAATGACAATAGTGGAGATTATTGATGCACATCAAGGCTTTAAGCTAGTTACTGACAATATTACTACTCGGAAACCTCGCATTCTCCTTTGGGTGGTGAGTGTTATTTTTTTGGTCATTTTCACATATTATATTATTATCTTACACTCTGGAATAGCCATTAAACATGTTCGCTGTTACATTTTTTTTGTAGTTTTCTATCAGGATATATGCAACTGGAGTCACTCGCTGTTTGTAGTAAATACGATGTCTACTATGCTGAAAATGGTCATTGGTTACTGCTAGGTCCATTTGTTTTTTTTTGCTAAGTCCAAGTTTTTGTTATAATTTGATCAAAGAAAAAATGTCATCAAATCTTTACTACCAGAGTCTTGTAGGGTACCTGCATAGTGGTTGATGTCATCCGAAGTTGTATGCACATACTAATTATGGGCACACGAGTTTATATTGGTGAAAATTGATTGTACGAAGTTTACATTGGTCATGGAATCCAATTGTGTAGATTTCATGCTCAGAGTGACCTAATAAATGCAAAGTTGATGGTTAAATTTGTATCAAGAGCAGTCATTGTGGCAATATACTGAAGTTTGGATATATTCCAGATGAACTTCATGTTATTTGGTGCATATTGTAACTGTAAATAATAACAAAATCAGATCTGGTGTTGCATCAACTATGTTGAATTTGACAAAAGTGATTGAGCTTGCAATACTTGTTGCCATCCTGATCATCCTAGTAGAAGTATTTCCTGAGAAGAAATAATGATATAGTTAACTATTTAATCTTCTACTCTAGTCTACTTTGATTGAGAAAAAAAGCATTAAAGTGATACTTCACTACTGCAACAAATACAAGCAATATCTGAGGGTAAATGTGTATTAATTTTCAAGGCATCTTTAGTAAGACAACTATGCACTTGGCCAAAATGTGTTTGGAAGTATTCGATTTATTGTTTGAATCAAGGATCGTAGTTTTGGGTACCGAACCCATTTTAGTGATATGATAAGACCAGTACATACTAGTCAATACTAGTGTACTGTGTTTCAAAGAGGAAGAAAAAGACATAAGAGAAAGGGGTGGTGGAGGAACAAGAAAAGGAAGGAGGAAGAGAAAGGAAGAAAGGGAGGCAGCGGAGGAAGAGAAGGAAGGAAGAAAGAGAAGCAATGAAGGAGGAGGAAGAAGACAACGGTGGAGGAGGAAAAAGGAAGAAGCCATAGTGATGGAGGAGGAGAAGGAAGAAGAGGAAGGCATGTATCAAAGAGATAAATAACAGCGAATTGGCGGGCAATGTCCAGTGGTAGCAGTAGCGGCAATGTTGTGAGAAATGGGGAAATGGGTCGCAAGCCTTAATTGGGGGTGGCATGTGTGTTTGATGTATGTATGCATGTACGTATGTATGTATGATTTGGACTAGACTGCTTGAAATGGGAGCCATCCACTTATCGGTCCACACGTGGATTGGCACATACCAGTGGTCCTTAGTTTGAATAGTTGGAAAGGTGTTTCATGGTCTTGACTGTGTTTGATGTATATATATATGTGTGTGTGTGTGATTTGAACTGGATTGTTTGAAATGGGATCCATCCACGTACTGGTCCACACTCAGACTGAAACGTACCAATGGTCCTTGGTTTGAATAGTTGGAAAGGTTTTTTATGGTCTTGACTGCGTTGGTCAAATTGTGTTGTTCTGTGTGACAGAAATTTTACTAGCAAAAATATATCAAATTATTTTTTTCTTTTGTTATTTGTGTAGGAAATGTTGGATACCTATAGAATAATCAAACTATTTGTCATTAATTTGTATATTAGACGTAATTAATGCAATATATTTTTGACACATTCAATTTATCTGGATACTGATAATATTATGGTTGTAATTACAGGTTGGTCTTGTGACTTTCTTCCTGAGTTCAGTTCTTGATAATCTAACATCAACAATTGTTATGGTTTCCTTATTAAGGAAGCTAGTTCCGCCATCAGAATACAGGAAGTATGATTCAATTAGTTTTCTCTACTTTAGTATATCCAAAATTGACTGAGAGTTGTATGACCTCTAGTTCAATAATATTATCCTACAATATTCTTGTTGATGTAGATGGCCAAGCTCTATGGACACACTAAACCTAGTATTATATATTTGCAGTTTGGTTGTTTCATTTCCTTCCACATAATGATCCATGTACCTTCTACTTTTTACATTAATCTTATTTTTGGAATTTGTACGGGCACTAAATTCTCACTGAAGAGTCAAATCATATCAAACATCTTACATAGATTCAATGATTATTTTGTTCTGGTATTTCTTGCATATGTATTAAGAAAACAGACAATTGCTTTATAGGGATTGAAGGACAAGTAAACACAGCATATCTATAAATTTTATAACCTGGAAGAACCAAGTGATGAAGCACAGATCAACAAGAAGTCATGCAGAAGTCTTATGTTGACTTGTTGCAGGAATAGTTACCGTAAGGGAGGTTCTTAAGATGATGTTATTTTCCTAATCGAAGTGTATGATCTAACTTGAATTTATAACTTGGAAAACCTAGTTTCAGAGTCAAGACTTCTAAAATGATATGTTTGCACTACATTGAATTGATAAAACAACATTTGTGATTATAAATTTGTGGATGATGGCTAAAGTTTTAATTCTTGCTCCCAAGGATCACTATTTTGGGTACCGGACCCATTTCGGTGATCTAGTAAACCAGTACATACCAGTATTGGTATTTTGAAGAGGAAGAAGAAGAAGGAGAAGAGGAAGGCGTGGTAGAGGAAGAGGAAAGAAGGGAATGCAACGGAGGAAGAGGAAGAGGAAGAGGAAGAGGAAGAAGGAAGAAGGAAGAAGAGGAGGAGAAGTGGAGGGAATGTACCAGAGAGACAAATGGCGGCGACGTCAAGCGGCATCTGGTCATGGGAAACAGGGGGAAACGGGGTTGCAAGCCCTAACCGGGGATGATGTCACAAGCCCTAATCACTATTTTAGGATTTATTTTATTTTTTTATATTAGTTTGACCAGACTGCTCGAAATGGGGGTGGTCATGTATTGGTCCACACCCCAACTGCTATGTACCGCCTGTTTCATACGTTTCAGGCTGTACAATGGTCATTGCTTGCACCTTTGTCATAGCCATGCTCTCTTTTTGTCCCCTGTGCACGAGCTGGCCATGTTGGAAATTGATATCCAGTTACAACCTGCAACTACCCCAATGTATGTAATAAAATATTAAAAATATTATGGATATCTATATTTGTTATTTTATTATGATATCCTATTCAAAATTTTGTGATTTTTAATGTGTGGTTTGTCAGGTCTTAATTCAGAATAGCATAATGATTATTAGTCATTACTCTTAACTTTCATATTTAAACTTGCCATTTGTAATTAAGTTTCTTATGTTAAGTCATTTGTAATAAGTAATGGGCATGATATATTAAGTTGTTCCTATGTTAAAAGTGGTTTCCTTTTTATTGTTTCCGTTATTATTTCAATTCATTGTAGCATTTTTGTACTTTAATTTGATTATGATCACGGTGCTAGTCATTGTCAGCAATATTTATCTGCTGAATTTTGCTCCAACATTTTTAGGCCAACTTCTCAACGTTGATATTTTATGGTTAGCACATGATGTGACAGATTTTTAGGTGCTGTTGTTGTAATAGCAGCCAATGCTGGTGGTGCATGGACGCCTATAGGTGATGTCACAACAACTATGTTGTGGATTAATGGTCAGATTTCCACTTTGCAAACAATGCAGGTAAATTTAGGTTGTATGCTTCTTGTTTCTTTTCTCATGGGCTGAAATTATCCTAAATCAATGAAAAAGAGTTCTCAAAACTGATATTTATTGGTCAATATCTGTTATAGAGTTTATTAGCTACCTAAATACATATGGGATGACAAAAAAGCATATGATGGAATGAGCAGACCTCAAGATCTCCAATCTTCTTCCAGAGTGCTCCTTTAGCTCTTGATATGTTATCCAATTCAGTCTGCCACATAGATCTATGATAAAATTGTTATTGATGATAATACTTCTTAAGTATCTGAATGAATGACAGTTAAATTGTGTAATGGAGATGCACTTGCAAGTTGCAAAATTCTTTCTTGGTGTAATCTGCTGGCATTTTATGGAAAGTTCACAAGAACCTTTTTTCTTAATCATGCATGTAATTTCATACAAGTTAGGAGAGGCTATCCAAGGTTGCCAGAGACATTCAAGATCCAGAGAAAACTAGATTTTATTGCTGGGAACTAACTTTAATGCCATTACAGACAAAAAAAAAGAAGACAAGCATCCAAGTTCAAACAAAAGCACAGCTCACTAAACACTGCAAAAAATTTGTTGAGAGGCAACAGGTTATGGGAAGAGTTTATTATGTGCAAAAAGCTGTTTCAAACGAGGGAAAAAAACTGAGAACTTCTAAGTGATATATTAATGTTGTTTGATTTCTGCTATTAACTTGAATTAGCAAAAGTTATGATAATTTACCTTTCAATATTCAAGTGAGTAGTCTTTTACTGTGTCTATTCTCATTATTCAAATGTTGACTTGATTAACATATTGTTAATGTAATGCAAGTATATACATTAGATATAGTGTTACATAAAGCATAATTCTTCTATGTAAAAACTGATTTTGAAATGGGATTCCTTTTCGTTGCCAACAAGAGTGAATTCATAAATGTTGTTTAGAAAACTGTGCTTGTTTGTGCAACATCTATATCATGGTTCTTGGAAAGCTTTGACTTTGGAATATCTGAAATTTAATGAAAATATTTGCATAATGTTAGTGGTTTAGCATCCCATTATGTATGAGAGAATTTCAATTGAAAAAGGTTCTGCTTTGTCAAATTGTTATTTGCAATTTTTTTCTATTTACTCCTTCCATTCAAGTATCACATAACCATGTATATTTTAGACACTACAGGACTCGAATTCCTGATCTCGTAACTGCAGAAATTGCATCTTAAACACTAGGACATATTCTCAGGGACAATTGTATATGTTTGTATTTTGTCAAAATATGCAGACAAGAATTGATCATCATCGAGGTATTTGCAGGAGAGAGTCTTTGGACCCATTTTTTATGTTCAATATGCCTCTTGACTTGATCAATTTTGCTGCTTGCTACCCCATTTTGAAGGTTTCTGTTCAGTGCAACAGCCAGTTTCTTTAAGTGGTTGCAATTTTATTGTTCTTTTTTGCTCCCTTAGTTGTTTGCTAACATTTGTTGCTAGAAATTATACCCAGATGTTACTTTTAGATAGATACCATGAGGTGCAAAATCTCTTATAGCTAAGATAGATTATATGGGTCATTCTTCAATCGCAGGGCTTGTTTATCCCTTCAGCTCTTTCCTTAGCTGTCCCACTGGCTTTGATGTCCCTCACGAGGTATTTAATGAATAATTAGCAGATTATAAATTATTAATTATGACTAGCATAAGCAGTAATCAGTTTTTCATGTTTTTCATTGTAGTGAAGTTAATGGGACATCTGAGAAACAGTCCAGTGTTTTAGCATCAGAGCAGATGGCTCCTAGAGGGCAGCTAGTTTTTGCTGTTGGTATAGGGGCTTTATTGTTTGTTCCTGTATTCAAAGCCATAACAGGCCTGCCGCCTTACATGGGTATGCTGCTTGGACTAGGACTTCTATGGATTTTAACAGATGCAATACATTTTGGGGATTCTGGAAGGCAAAAATTGAAAGTACCACAAGCCTTATCCCGTATAGATACACAAGGAGTTCTTTTCTTTTTAGGGATTCTTCTGTCAGTGAGCAGGTACAACCAAAAACATCCACCTCATCTTTGCAATACATGATGAATAACGTGCTAATATGAACATTTTATCCATGATGGTTTTTGTCACACTATTCCAACCTGAATGCATGCACTTTTGTTTTGCTCTCTTAAGCATTGTGAAATCCTTCACCTTTTAGAGAGATTTCTCAATCATATTGGCATATAAACATTATGATTTTGTTGATGCATTAATCCTTTTTAGTGATATACTTGAAGCATTTGTTTAGATATGTAAAATCTTTGCAGAACCCTCCTAGCAAGAAGAGGCATTCTTACCTAACAAAAGAAATATTAGGAGTTATGTATAATATGTCAAGAAATCAAGGCCTTATTTGGTTGTGTTTCACAAAAAATATATTCTCAAAAACCAGTTTTTAATCTGAAAGTAAGGAATAAGTCTATGTTGTTTCCTATGTTGGTTACTCACTGCCAGCAGTCACTGCCATTCGATCACTCTGCCACTTGGGATAAGTGGTATCTGAAAGCAGAAAAGCGAACGGATGGTTTCTGAAATGAGAAAAACCATTTGCCGAACACTTTTTTCTCTTGTTAAATCAGTATAGTTGTTCAAAGAACATAGCTAAATGTGCCCTGAGCCACCTTACTTGTATCTCCCTCCATAAATAATCATCACACATTTCACTTGTATGAGTCGATCGAATTGTTCTATGGTGTTGTGTTACAACTAAATATTTTTCACAAAGGTTAAAGATCAACATCATTAATTGTGATATCTGCATCCAATAGTAAAATGAACGAAGTATTTCCTCTTGTAGTATTCTTGTTCTGTGAACTTGGGCAGTTCAGTTATTTCCTGCATCCCCAGAACTTTGGCAAATGCATGGTAGTTTTATGCATGTTGGAAATAACAATCTACGGTTACTTCCTGCATCCCCATAACTTTGGCAAATACATGGTAGTTTTATGCATGTTAGAAAGAAGCATCTCAGATCTTTAGCTTCTAGCAGAAGACAAGTGGGCAATAAGGCCCAAGAGCAATGATACTAAATCTGCTTTCATCACTTGATTTTCTTTTTGGTGTTTGTGCTTTGTAGCCTGGAGGCTGCTGGAGTCCTAAGGGAGTTGGCTAATTACCTTGATGTGCATATCCCAAGTGTTGAATTGATTGCAAGTGCAATCGGTGTAGTCTCAGCAATCATAGACAATGTGCCACTTGTAGCAGCAACAATGGGAATGTATAACCTTACCTCTTTTCCTCAAGACTCTGAGTTCTGGCAGCTGGTTGCTTTTTGTGCTGGAACTGGAGGCTCCATGCTTATCATAGGGTCTGCTTCTGGGGTTGCATTTATGGGAATGGAGAAAGTGGACTTCTTTTGGTATCTTCGCAAGGTAATACAGTGTCATTCATAATGTAGCACAAATTATTGTTTTCAGTGCCTGCTGCAGCTTTTTTCAATGTTATACAGGAGTAGAAGTAATCATACACAACGCCCGTAAAGCAATGTTTGTTGATGAATGTTGTACTGTGTTTTTGTGTTAACATTTCAATACCGAAATCTTTGTGCTGCGATTTCATCCTTTGATCTCTAGATGAGTAAGAACAGAAATCTCTTTTGATATTGTAGCATTGAAGATATTTATAAAAATATTCAAGACTTACTTTTCTACATTATTCAGTATGTATGAGACCATCCTCACTATGCCCTCAAATCTTTTTTACAGGTTAGTGGATTTGCTTTTGCTGGTTATACTGCTGGAATTGTTGCCTACCTGGCGCTCCATAACTTGCCATTCTCTTTACCAACTTCTTTGGCTGAGGTTCCATTTCTTTCGGGACCTTAGATCTTGGACACAGAGAAGTTGATTTTGGACATGCAGGATAGTTCAGGCCCCTACTTTTAGTTTGTCTTCAGCTCCAATTTTCCAATCTGAACTTTAGTTTTCTAAATTACTACTAGCAATGGCGAAAGATCTTCTTCTTGTAGTTTTGGCCATACAGAATAATTGTGAGAGGACATGTGGTGTATGAATACAAGATTATGGCGCATCCGAGCATGGAACAAGAAATGGTGGCACATCTGGAGTATAACACAATGTAGAGAATGTGAATCCATGATGAAAATTCCATTGAGAACCTCCACACTACCATGATCATGTGAGCTTTGCTCGAAATACCTGTCATGAGCAATTTATGATCATATACACATGTGAAACTCTTCATACAAACAACCATTTCTGCTTTACTTATAGTCGAACATTCATTCAAATGTGCATCATTTTGTCTTTGCATTGCCCCATCGAGCCATATCTACTCTCGTGTTAAATGTGCTGTTGCCTATCAGCGTATGTCACTCTGCAACCAACTGCATTTCATTTATTGTTTTTCTTTGTTTTTTGTTTGGACATACTAATTTAACTGATCCATCTTATTTGTCAGCAGAGCAATTCCCAGAACTTTTGCTGCTATGAATCACATAAGTGTACTGATAGAATGTAATGATTTGCACGTTTTAGCTTGTTTCAAATGCATTAAAATGAGCATATGCTTACTAATGTTAAAAGATCTGGATGTGGGTTGCAGAAACCACCCGGGAGATGTGCTGCCTGCATAAAGTTCTTTCGAGGGTAGTTTATATTGGACAAGACTGGCTGAAGCTTCCTCCTCTGGAGACTGCATCAAGAGATTGGCCCTCGAGGTGAAGTCCCATTTGCTCCTTCGGTTTTGCACTGCCTGATTGCACAAACAGTGATCAGTATGTTGCATTTGACGGTATCAGGTGCAACGTCGTGAATCCTAGGAGACGAGTCAGAAGGAACAGGTAAGGGTTTTGATGCCCATCTTCATCTTATATTATATAATGTCTTCTCCATTTCGTCCAACTCCTTTCGTGCCTCGTTGACAAGCTCTTGTTTGCACAATCCACAAATTAAAAAAAAAAAAGTGAGATATGAGTTTGGTCTATGATTTGCGCTGCGAAACAGTGTTGCGCACCGAAGAGCCAGATCGTAACTCGGGTTTTTGTTCTAGAAAATGGATAGGATTCGGAAGCATCAGACTTGACTTAAAATGATTATGATGATGATGATGATGACTGGGTCACAAAACCAAGTCATACTTTAGGTGAGCACATATGTGAATAACAATTAAGATAACGGTTCAATTGAAGTTTCTCAATCAATTTTTTTAATTGAAAAAATATATTATAAATGTCGGAGAAAAAAGAGAGTAAAATATACATAATTAAAACTCTTTCTGATTCACCTTTTAAAGGGATTTTTTCTTTTGTGAATTCATGCCACGCAGAGTCGAAGGCAAGCAAAACTACTTTTACGTTGTAGGGTTCCGTCTGTCGTGCATGCGAATTAGGCTTCCTATCCGTTCACAATTAAAGAAAGAAGAGGCAAAGAAAGAGAGAGAGAGAGAGAGGGAGCGATTCTTCAAAGGGTTTTAAGCATAGCTTTAAAATAAAATAAAAAAAAGTCAGTAGCTGTCCAAATCTAATATTATAAGACAATCAAACTTTCTGAAAGGTGCGAATGCAGGATAGATGTGTCATGTCGGTTCCTCTTACAATGCATAAGATTCTATCCAACTTCCTCCGAGCATTGTTGGATAGTCGTTTGGCTTATAAATCACTCCGTTCCTCACCGCTTCAATTCCTTGCCCTCTAACGTAAGTGAGGGAATTGGCTTCATTTCTATTTCCTCCCGTAGAATCAAGAATGCCAAGGACGGCTAAAGTAGAAACGAAACGGTTGCACGGTGTGCTTCAGAAGAGTTGCTGTTCTATGCATTATTGTGCGTTAGCCATTGCTGCTTGTTCTCTAAAGAATTGAATTGAGCTATCCACTTCATATAGATAGATTAAAAGTAAACAAACACCCTTTTATTCGAACTCACCTAAGCTGCGCTCTTGCTTGTTAGAGAGAGAGAGAGAGGAACAGATTGACGAAGAATGAAATCTTCTCCTAATTTTAGTTTCTTATGACCAGGCCTGACATCTGTAACATTTCTTCTTCTTCTTCTTCCCCTCTAAGCCACCTGATGCCTTTTCATGCAATTCACCAATCCATTAAGAAGAGTCCCTCCGCAACCTATAAACGCCATGCCATTACAAGCATGCATCGGGAAACCAACGTTCATCACATCAAAGACCGACAGGTAGCGTGTCCTCATTGGAACATGTATATTAAAGAACACTCCCATTGTTGTAGGTACGTTTGTCGTACTGGAAATACGAAAGTGAGCGTTGTATTATGACTTGTTATCAGAAAAGAAATCTACCTATGTGTCCTCAAAGCAGCGTGGACTGTAGGAGCAGGTGAAAATTGAGAGAAAAGACGAACCAACAGTGATCAGTAAACCACAGCAAAAACGAAATTAAAAAAAGAAAGAAGAAAAGAAAAGCTGGGAACAGCAGTACTCTCCATTCGATGTAGGGAGAAGATGGGTTTGGATACAATCTTTATTTGAGTTACAAAAGTCAAAGTAAAGTCGTCCGAGATGAACGATTAGAGCTGATCTGATCTACTTTTCATGTTTTTCATGAAAGCACGTCACATCATTTAAAGATACCGACCGACATGGCAACTGGAATTGAGAGGCCAAACATTTTAGTAATGGAGAGACGACAAAGGGGAGAAAAGCTAACGAAAAGCTTGAAAAAAAATCAAATATTTATCTTGTTATCCCATGAAAAAAAATAATCAGAATTTAACGACGGGTTTTGAGAACAGATCTTACATACATGAATCAAGGGGAATTTTCTTTTTTCGTTTTGATATGATGATAACATGACGATTGAGCCAATGAAATTGTAATATAATTTATTAGGTGAATATTCTTTGTGGTTTAAAAATCCACATATTTTTTAATTAAAAGTTAAAATATTTTCTCAAAACATGATCATATGCTCAAGCTTTAGGAGCTCCTAGATCACAAGTTCAATGATTTTACGAAAAACAGAATGTGACTTACTTTAAAAAGAAGACAAGTGAATCATGCTAGTAACAATGGATATATTGTCATATTCTAATAGCTCAATTTTTTGAGATTATTTAATAAAATAATAAAAAAATATTTGTATCTACTCTTTTTTTAATATTTAATTAAAAATATCTTGTATAATTCTCATTTAAAATTAAACTTGTGGGATAACTGATACTTCAATTATAATATTTATTTACTAAATACTCAGCTCTTAGATTAGTACACGTGATGTGATCTTGCAAGGTTAATCCGCCCAGCCCTCGAGCTGTGCCCAACCGAAACGCCGCACTTGGGTAGCAGCCAAATCACAGAGACCTAATGATGAGTTAAAGCAGACGAGCCCTATCCATCTCCCCACATCAAGGAACACACACACACACACTACAAGGTTATAAAGGCAATGTCAAGGTCATCAGTCAACCAGCTCAGAAAGTGAAGCAAATTGCTTTGGCAATGTCAAGGTCATCAGTCAACCAGCTCAGAAAGTGAAGCAAATTGCTTTGGCAATGTCAAGGTCATCAGTCAACCAGCTCAGAAAGTGTAGCAAATTGCTTTAGCCACCCTCCTCTGTTCTTCTCTTTAATCTTTAATCACAGGCCTCGTTGTTTCTTCTTACCAAGTGTGACATTCACTCCAAGAAAGATTTTGGTACAAATGTTCATGATTGATAACTCCTGTGGCATGATGGCTCGTAGGCCTCCGGTAGAAAGAACTCGGACTGGCCAGTGCTGCGGCAGCAATCCGATCTTGTGTGTTCTACCACACTTCACACACTCACCCATGCCATCCTTGTTTAAAGTAAAAGATGAGCAGCAGAGCTGAGCAGAGTACTCAATAACGACAAGACAGTTGTTGGCCCTTTTACTTCTTTTTCTTCGACTGTCTGCTGTGTGATGTGCGAAAGACTTGTAGTAAAACAAAAGAAGCTTTTGTTTCACCTGTCTTTTCATCTTCGAGTCTTACGATGGGAGAGAGAGAGAGGGGTTAAATGCCTCGAAACAAGCATTAAGAAGAAAAGCCAGAGGCAAGCATAACATGGAGAGAGGATTTGCGCGTATCCTTCGGATTGTTTTATAGGTCGATGAGCTTAAGTGATAAGAAAAGCCAGATCAGACTCATGTAGCGGCGGCATCTTCTTATGATGATGGTACTACAACGGTGATCAAAGGAGGGATTAGATACAACAATGATGGCCCCAGGGGTTGACGATGGTGGCAGGAGGGTAGATACGATAGTGAGTCTCTCTATCCTTACCTCTCAAGTTGCACCTCCATCATATTCTCTCCAGAGAGATGCTCCTTCGATGAAGCAGCATCGAAGCTGGTCGTGTTCTAGATCGCGACAACATGCTCTCATTTCCAGTGACCCTCGGCCTTGGACTAGCCTCTTCAAGGCTCCGGTTGAAGGTCTGGATCTAAGCTTGGAATTCTTTACTCCAGAAATACAGGCTGTTAAGAAGATTGCTGTATACGAGATTACTGATTTAGCAGAGCTGATTGAGACATGGTCAATGGCGATTGTTGGTTATGTGGTAGGTCTCAAAACATCCTATTTCCCACTATCCTTATTTATCAAAACTCGATGGGGTATATCGACATTTGATCTTCATATTCTGGAGAATGGTTTCTTTGTTTGCAAGCTATACTCTGAGGAAGATTTACAACGGGTCCTTAAAGGGTTCTGGACTATTCACGGCCATCTAATGATTCTACAACATTGGTCTCCTGATGTCCGTTTGGAGTTAGACAGTCTACAATATATTCCATTATGGGTATCCTTTCAAAGTCTTCCTCTACATCTTTGGAGTCAACGTTTTATTGCAAAGTTATGTAGTACTCTAGGACAGCCACTCTACATCGACAAAGCAATAGCAGCTCAGATGAGATTAGCATTTGCATGAGCATGTGTACTAGTTTCTTTCGATGAAGATCTTCTTAATGAGGTTTTTTTATCATGATCTTAATGAGAACACCCGGAAGGTACATGTCTCATATTCTTGGAAGCCACAACGACGTTAGAGTTGCTTATCTTTTGGCCATGCAAATAGAGTTTGTTAGCAAACTCCGAAACCGATCACTAAGGTCTATCGGCCACGTCAAGCGCCTCAGCAACAAGGTGAGTCTCCTCCAGTGGCAGTAGGACCGGTGGTTGCGAAGATTATTGAGCATTCCGACTCATAGGGACAGCACTGCGGACAGAAGGACAAATCCAAAACTTTATCTCTTCCTATTATGTCAGAGCCTTCTACAACAGAAATTTCCCATGGTACTAATGGACAGGAAAACTATAAGTCAGGAACTTCATCTCTTCCTATGTCATCGGATCCGTCCACAATAGGAATTCTAATATCCACTCATTGCACCAACCAGGACTATGTTTCTCAACAAACTCAGGCTCAAACAAACCTCGCCAACAAGGATATTCTTCATCAAGAAACTCAGGCTACAACAAATCTTGCCAACAAGGATATTCTACCTCAACAAACTCACGCATCAATAATCCTCTCTAACCAGGTTGCCTCAACAAGTATAAACCAGGATATTATGCCTCAACAATCCTATCGCGCTTCAACAAACCCTGTCAACCAAGACCACATGATTTAAGGTATTTTAAAGTTTAAACATTTGCAAGCGGTAGATGAAGTGGATAAATATAGAAATAAAGGCATAAAAGGTAAGGATATTATGCGAGAGAAAAATGCAAAATTGAAGGATAAGAAAAAGGATGGTATAATCCATCCAAAGTCGTAGGATTAATATCTTACTACCTTTACTATTTGTTTTATTACTGATGAAGATAACTTACTGGAATGTTCATGGACTTAATAAGCCTAAAAAATGTCTGGAGCTCAGCAGAATAATCAAGTTTTCCATATGTGATATTGTTATTCTAGTGGAAACGAGAATTAAACAATCATGCGTTCAAGCTCAAAAGAATTTAATATGGCCGGACGCATAATTGTTTACCAATAACTCTTATGAAACTTTTGTAGAATATGGGTCTTATGACTTCCTAACTCTATTAATGCCTAGTGTATTTCTGCTACTGATCAATTCATCCATCTTAAGGTGGAGGACAAAAAGAATGGCTGTTAATTCAACTTCACTAGTATATATACTTCAAACAGTATACAAGAAAGAAATACTCTGTGGTCTGATTTGACTAATATTACAAATGGCTGTCTTAATGTACCTTGGATTGTTCTTGGGGACTTTAATACTGTTCAGTACACAAATAAAAAAGTGGGGGGTAGACAGCTTTCAGAAAGCCAGCTTCAAAGTTTTAATGATTACATAGATACTACTGCATTGATTGATATGAAATCTGTGGGTAATTGGCTCTCCTAGAGTAATCAAGGTGCTGCTAACAGAAAAATTATGGCTCAACTCGATAGGTGTCTGAATAATCAGGAATGGTTAATAGTTTATCCAGATTCACTTCTTGAGTATGATGCTCCATTATTTTCTGATCATTCTTTAATGTACATACACATAGACAAAGCAATACCAAGAGGCAAGAAACCGTTTAGATTCTTTAACATATGGAGTACTCATCCTCAGTTCCTTGATGTTATCAGATCAACTTGGAATGTTAATGTTCATGGATCCCCCCCTTACATCTTATGTCAAAAGCTCAAAGTCTGTAAAGCAGCACTTAAGGAATGGAATACAAACACCTTTGACAATATTACCACCAGAGTTCAATTTTGCAGAAAGGAACTAATGACAATGCAACATGAGCTGCAACTTCAGCCTCATGATGAGAATATTATCTTCAAAAGATAGAAGCCAGAAATAACCTCATGCAAGCCTTAAAATAGGAAGAGAGTTTTGTAAAGCAGAAGTCTCGACATCATTGGCTTACTCTACGGGATTCCAATATTAAGTTTTTCTATACTTCCATTGCTACTTGAAGCGCTGTTAACCGTATCAGGAAATGCAAAGACAAAGACGATAATCTTATTGAGAATTTAGATAAGGTTAAAGCACATACTGAGCAATTTTTTTATTCTTTACTCAATCAAGCAGGGCAACCTAATAACATTCATGTGGAGCTAACTAAAAAGCTTGATTCGGATGCCATTTCAATCCTAAATGCCCCAATTACAGATAGTGAAATTGTAAGAGTTATCTTTAAGTCACCGAAACATAAAACCCTGGTCCGGATAGATTCCCTACTAAATTTTACCAAATTACATAGTTTATTTTTGGTAATGATTTGATTAAAGCTTGCCAACACTTTTTCTCTTTAGGTCATATTCTTAGAGAAATGAATTGCACTTTTATTTCTTTAATTCCCAAGAATGCAAGGGCTGATTCATTAGAGAACTATCGACCCATATCATTATGCAACTTTATTTACAAGATCATCTCTAAAGTGTTGGCAGTTATAATGTAAAAGGTAATGCACAAGATCATTAGTCCTACTAAGGTTGCTTTTATCAAAGGGAGAAGTATACATCATAATATTCTTCTTGCTAATGACATGGTCAAGGATTTGCACTCGAAAGCAAGAGGGTCAAAAATCTGTTTTAAAGTTGATTTACGAAAAGCCTTTGATTCAGTTAATAGAAACTTTATCTATAAGATGCTCCTCGGTGTGAACTTTCCCCAATAGTAGGTTAATTGGATTCAATGTTGCTTGGAAACTCCAAAGTTTTCGATACTATTCAATGGCTCACCTATTGACTTTTTTGGGAGCACGAATGACATCCAACAAGGCGATCTACTCTCTCCATATCTCTTTACTATTGTAATGGAAGGACTTAGCTGTATGTTAGAACAAGCAGTCTCTGATGGCAACATTAAGGTACCCCTTGCTGGTCCTATTCATATGTCACACATAACCTTTGCAAATGATCTTCTTATCTTTCTTCAGAATGATTCAAATTCAATAAGGAACCTGGCTACTATTCTGAATGACTTTGGTATAGTTTCTGGCCTTCAGTTAAATCATGTGAAAAGTAAACTCTACATGGGTCCTTGCATTGTGAATAAGGATTTTATTGCACAAACTCTAGGGGTTCGTGAGAGAAATCTGCCTGTTTCGTATTTGGGTCTCTCAATCATATCCATTGGCATTCACAAAATCCACTGTCAGCTTATCTTGTAAAAAATAAAGAATAAAATTTCCTCCTGGAAAAATAGGCTTCTTTCAAAAGCAGGACGACTTGAACTCATCCGTTAAGTGTTGTACTCTTACTCTATATATTGGTCTAATGCATTTCTTCTTCCTGTTGGACTTCTCAAAAATATTGAACGGTTATTAATGAACTTCTTTTGGAATGACACAAATGATAAGACAATACATATGGTAAATTGGGACAGCATCTACAAACCGAAAGATGGAGGGGGGCTGAACCTGAGAAATACTAGAGATTGGAACAAAGTATGTTTGGTACAACAATTGTGGGATCTTTTGTAAAACAAATGTTCCTTATGGTCACAATGGGTTTGTGCTAGGTATTTTTTCAAGGAATTAATTTGGGAAATTTCAGTAAAAACATATCACTCTGCAGCTTGGAAAGGAATTTTGAAGACAAGGAATTGGCTAATCAAACACATTTCTTATGAAATCTCTTCCAAAACTAGTATTAATATGTGGTACGATCCTTAGGTGAATGGGAAGAGTATATTTCAATTATTTGGTAACAGAATACAAAAAGATCTTGGAGCTCCCAAAGATTGGAAGGTTTTCGAATTCATTGCTAATGGTACATGGTGTCTTCCTAATCCTATTTCTCTTGAAATGTTATCACTTTGACCAATTATCACAGCTATTCCAATCAGGAACAACTCTTCAGATATACTTACTTGGCCCCATGACAATGACAAATTTACTGTCATATCTGCATGAAATCAAATCAAGTAAAGAAATAACAAGTGGATCCCAAGCAATTGGACATGGGATCGATTGGGATCACAAAGACATTCCTTATGTATATGGTAGGCCCTTCTTAATAAACTACCTATAATAGACAATATGAAGAGAAGATGTATCTATCATGTAAACCGATGCACCTTTTGTATGCAATAGGAAGAAACTGTTGACTACCTTTATTTTGCTTATGATTATACTAAATGGATATGGAAGGAGATTCTCTAGTGATTCGAATTCAATAAGCAACCGTAGCCAAACTTGCATTAAGAATTAGGCAATCTCATGTAATGTTTCTTAGGAAAAAGGCCTCTTACATAATTGGCAAAGGTTACTTTCAGATATGCTATTTGGTGGATGTGGAAGGAGAGATATAACAAAATCTTTAAGAGTCAATATATAAACAATGCTCAGCTCTTGACATAGATTATTAGAGACTCAAGATCATGTATGGAGCACGATCTCAAAATAAAGTACTTTACACGAAGAGAAAAAAATATTTTTATCAAATTCAATTTTGTTATTAGCTAAAGATCTTGGGCATGATGTTAAATGCTGTACCCATAAATAGTCTTAGAATATCAGGATACTATATTTTATTTATTGGTAATAGTTAAGAGTTATAATCTATAACATATATAGTCATAATTCATGCATGTTACTTTATAAGTTATCTAACTTCGTATATGACTTATATAGACAAAGTCGTAGAAATTTTATACATAATAAATTTATTTTTATTTATAAAAAAAAAATGATAAAGAGAATGACCTGATGAAGACGAGCAATCCTCACAACAAAGAGGAAAGAACAGTGCTGATTACAAGGAGAACAGAGATGGAATGCAGTAGTCAGTACGAGTGCCGGATCATAATCTATTTACGTTGGAACAGGAGCAGAGTCCATTGTCTCCGAAGGTCTTGCCGCCGCTGCTGCAGTTTGGCCTTTTGAGAGGGCGAATCTCCGGCGAAGGTGAGCCCGAGGTTGGCCACCTTGACCAGCAATCGCCGCCGCTCGACGAGCTTTCGCTTGGACTTGGTGGTGAACTGTAGTCGTCGTACGACGAGGCAGAGGAATGCTTTCGCTTACCGCCATGGATTCCTCGTTCCATGATGAGCTGATAGCATTCGTCCACTTTGTCCTGTAGATGGATTACTTCCATCGGTGAGCAGATGATGACAACGGAGCAGTTAATGGGGAACCAGACATGGGAGAAGAATCCAACCTTTGGAACTTTGAGGAAAGAGATGAGGTGGTGGGTCTCGTGGGACTCCAGCGAAGCGGCGGACAGCGCCGCCGCGGCCCAAACGGATGCAGGATAGCGGACCCATTTCCGATCTTCCACGAACAGATCCGATGATGAAGTGAGATTGACGAAAACGAACAGTGTTTGAGGAGAGGAGTAGGAGACGTTTGGCCGAGCACTCACCGGCTATGACGCAGAGGAGAATAGCTTCGCACCCGTTGACCAGATCTCGGACACGGGCGGCGGCGGTTGTGGTGGAAATCGCGTTCTTGTCTTTGGAACAGGGACAGAGTCGAGGAAGGAGGTGGTGGATGAACGAGAGCGGCGTGACGGGGTTCATCCGCCACCCAAGGGAAGAGAGCACGAGTCGCTCCATCAGCCGGATGCTCTTGGCCTCGAACACGAACTTGTTGTCCTCCGGCTCCGTCGCCGTCGCCGCGGCTAACGACAGGTGCAGGTCAAGGAGCAGGGGTACGCGGGTCTCCTCCACCTTCGCCGCCAGAGACAGGCAGGCCACAGCCGCCAGCCGCCCCATCCACGGCTTGTCCTGCTGAAGCCGGAGCCCGCCGGCTGCGGAAGAGGTGAGGAAGCACCGGTCCAGGTAGTCGACGGCAAGCAGCGCCGTGAGGGCGGAGAACAAGTGGCGCTCCGCGGCGCGAGCCACCCACTCCACCGCCTCCATCCTTGCCGACAGCAGGTACGTGTGTTCCCCGCGGCCGTCAGGCAGCCGGGTCTCCCCTTCTCTGGTCGCCAAGGAGCAAAGCGCTTCCACCCACTCCTCCTCGGCCACCGCCGCCCAGTCCTCGAGGAGGTGGTCGGGCGACAATGGTCCTGTCCGTTCTTCTTCCAGCTCCAAGCTCTCTTCTTGGCAACACACAGGGTCAAAGAGAGGCAAAAGAGCCATCTTTGTTCTCCTTTACTTCGTCACTCTAATAGAACGAGGATGAAGAGGAGACGAGGGAGACGCTTCCTCTACCCTGTTATCTCTAACTGCTTCCTTCTGTCATTTTCTTCTAGGTATCTCGAGTGAGTTTAAATGGAGGACATGATTGGGATTCCACAGCGGCAGCGCCATCGCTACCCTTTTACCCCGTCTTTCCATCTACTATTGCTTTTATGTCGCTTTTCTGCACTGTCTTGGGAGACGTCTGAAACCTGCAACAGCACAGTATTGTGGTCTTTTTACAAGCGAAGTAGGTTCGAACAGTGCACGTCCATCGGTGGAGTTCGTCTGCTACCTGACTCAGGTAGCTTTAGAACACGAAAACTATTAGCATGAATGTAATGAAGAAAATAAATTATTAATATTTTAAATATTTTGATAATATATTATAATAATTTTAAGTTATAAAAATTATGATAACGTATTATCATAATTCTATCAGCATAATCTCCTATATTATGAAATAATTTAGATAAATAATTTATATTTATTATTGATTGAAAAAATTATGTAATTATCATATTTTGTAATCTCTTTTGTATATATAAACTCATATATATTATCAATAAAAATTCAAGTTAGTCATTTCTTTCATGATATCACAGCAATATTTGCTCCAATGAACTTTTTTTTTTTTCCTTTGATCCTCTCTCTTGCTATTATTGTTTTGTATCTTCTTTTCGATTATGGTTCAAACTAGCATTATAATTTCTATTGGGCTTTATGCTCAAACAAACTTATCTTTCATATAAGTTGTTTCAAATTTTTTTCTTTACTTTTTGATATGATCGATAATACATCTTCAACAAGCTAGTTATCTCATTTTATTCTAACTTTTTTACTCTTGAAAATACTCTTATCTTCATTAATGTTATAGTTAAAACTCTTTTAAAAAATTCATACTCACAAAACATATCTTTTGGTATACTCAATTTTATTATCTTTTAATCGGTTATGATCTCATAAGTTATATAGATGGCACCATTGTTTGCCCCTCACAAATGATTAGAGAAAATAATCTCTAAGTTGTTAGTCATAAATACACTTTTTTTTGGATCCATCAAGATCTTCTTCTTAAAGTGCTCTCATTGCTTCTCTCTCTTCTCAAATCATTCCCTATATACCCTCTACAAAATCCTCTCATGAGATGTGGTCCACGCTTGTAATAATATATGCGGACCAATCTCGTGGTTGCCTTATGCAACTTCGAGAAACTTTCTTCAAGTTTTATAGGGGCACAAAATTTATTTCTGACTATATATGACTATCAAAACTCAAGCATATGCACTTACTATAGTTGATACATCTCTTAACGATGAAGAGATTATTTTTTATATATTAAATGGTCTTGGTTCAGATTATAAGAAGATCTTGGCTACGATATATGCTCGTGCTAGTTCTATATCTTTTAAAGAACTTTATGAAAGGCTTTCTGACTATAAAGCTTATCTTAAGCGAGAGTCACAATCTTGTGATACTGTTTCTTTCACTACCAATTTTGCTAACAAGGCTAATTCTAATAATAAAGGTAAGATACATAATCGTCCAAACAATTATTCTAGAAGCAACATGCAACAATGCTGTAAGAAAAGAGTCAATAAATTCGAGCAATAATTCAATAACAAAATCACCTATCAAATATATGACATAGAAGGCCATGCTAGTAAGAATGTTATCGCTTGCAAGTTGCTATTCCACGAATGTTTCACTCTTGCTTGATTCTTATTACTATTGTCATGTGCTCACGTTGTTGCTTAATCCTTTCAACCTTCATCAAACTAGTTGATTCTAGGGCATCTCATCATGTCATGTTTGACTTAAATAATTTATTTCTTTATTCAAATTATGATAGTTTAGATAATATCATGAAAGGTGATGATAAAGGTCTTAAAATAACTCATTGGTTCTACAAACTTTCCCTTTTTCTCTAAATCCTTTTTACTCTCTAATGTTCTTTGTGTTCCTAATATAATGTTCTTTGTGTTCTTAATATGAAGAACCTAATATCTATCTCTAAATTATGTTCTTTTAATAATGTTTCTATTGAATTCTTACTCTCTTTATTTATTGTGAAGGATCTCAACATAGGGGCATATCTCATGGAGGGCTAAATAGAGATGGAGTTTATGAGTGATCAATCATTGCATAATGTTCTTTGTGTTCCTAATATAATGTTCTTTGTGTTCCTAATATAATGTTCTTTGTGTTCCTAATATAATGTTCTTTGTGTTCCTAATATAATGTTCTTTGTGTTCCTAATATAATGTTCTTTGTGTTCCTAATATAATGTTCTTTGTGTTCCTAATATAATGTTCTTTGTGTTCCTAATATAATGTTCTTTGTGTTCCTAATATAATGTTCTTTGTGTTCCTAATATAATGTTCTTTGTGTTCCTAATATAATGTTCTTTGTGTTCCTAATATAATGTTCTTTGTGTTCCTAATATAATGTTCTTTGTGTTCCTAATATAATGTTCTTTGTGTTCCTAATATAATGTTCTTTGTGTTCCTAATATAATGTTCTTTGTGTTCCTAATATAATGTTCTTTGTGTTCCTAATATAATGTTCTTTGTGTTCCTAATATAATGTTCTTTGTGTTCCTAATATAATGTTCTTTGTGTTCCTAATATAATGTTCTTTGTGTTCATGATACTAGGGATATAATGCAAGTGTTGATTAGAGAATGAGTTCATTGAATGATCCACTTATGAATTCAGATCTATAAAGATAGATCCAAGAGGATGCTTGGCTGTCTTAGTTTAGATACATAGATAGCATTGTCAAAAGGTTTGACATAAAAAATTCTAAGAGAGGTCTCATACCGATGAGACATGAAATATCACTTTCTAGAAGTATGTCCCCAAAGACTCCTGAAGAAAGGGCAAACATGGATAGAATATCTTATATTTCAGTAATAGGGTCTATCATGTATACTATGCTATGTACTAGGCCTGATATAGCATGTGCTCTATGTGTTACGAGTAGATATCAAACAAATCCATGTTTTGGAACACTAGAAAATAATAAAGTGTATACTTAGGTGCTAGTCATAGTGCCCTACAAGTCAATCATATGAGTAATGACACGTGTGACATGCTACATGATCTTTTTATTATTATTATTATAGTATTTTCTTACTTTATGTTGTATGTTGCATATATTGTGATGTTCTTGCATCTATGTAATAAGAATTAGATTATGATAATGAGACCAATTCACCTATAAACATAAACCATAAATATTTTCGGTCATCGATTACTCGAGAGGGATATTGAGTTAACCGGATAAACCAATGTGCTATATACACATTCATATAATAGAGACAGTTGGTCTCATAGTTGTTGTGTGGAGACACTAAGGATATAGTGCAGGTGCTAATTGAAAAATAAGTTCAT
The DNA here is from genome assembly GCA_004837865.1 of Musa balbisiana. Lineage (NCBI taxonomy): Eukaryota > Viridiplantae > Streptophyta > Magnoliopsida > Zingiberales > Musaceae > Musa > Musa balbisiana. The sequence goes on along the minus strand of CM017194.1, from coordinate 18,003,113 downwards.
TGAATGATCCGTACATAGAATGTTGGATAGTTGATGATACCTCATTATCAGACAATGATTCTATGGTCCTAGTTGTATGTTTAGTTCTTAGACTTGAGAAACCAAAGATGTTCTGTATAAGTACTCTACTCTTTGATACTATACTTATAAGTTTAGAAGTTTCAGATCTAGCATAGTTGATCATCGGGAGTGGTAGCCAACCATATGAGGGCAATTGAGTGTCGATAGAGGATCATCCACTCTCGGTATTATGAGAGGAATATCCTATGTATTCTCGCTCAAGCAAATCCGTAGCTAGGGTCATTCAGATTGAGAGAGGAAAAAGTTTTTCTGGAGAATCCGATTAGAGCGAGACTCGAGTAAATTTCGTGTGTGCTTGATAGCACCATGCTTGATATATTGTTTTTGAGATATTAGATAGATAAGGGGCTATAGATATACAGTAATTGAGGACAGATAAGTCTAATGAATTAGATCCTTCTATATCGTCTAGAGACTATTGCGTAATGGCTTAGTACATCTATAATCGATGAGTCGAGTGAATTATTATGGAGACAATGCTGCTGTTGGAAAATCTTGGGGGCGACAGCACATACGCAATGGAAGAACAAGAAAACAAAATCCCCTATTCCCAAAGAGATGTTCATTGTCGTGCGAAGATTGGTGCGTAAAAATCCGTGAAACAAATTGCGTATAGAATAGATTGTGTTATCTAAGGAGATTGTATATCCCTATTTCCTTGCAAATCTTCTAGGAGAGGGTGAAGGAGGTCAAGCATCATCATTTTTAGCGGTGATCCACACAGTAGGGCTACGACGATGCTCCTCAAAACTCCAAGCCTGCTCTGAGGTAGAGAGGTCGAGAAGAATAGGAGAGGCAAGCAAAGGCTCTAGCCTATGAACCATTGAATCTCTCATATTTATAGAGGTCCCCTATCAAACCCTAATGGATCCTCCCCTATTGGGTATTAGATCTGCATCCAATTATCCAAGCCTTTTAGATTAGTTGATCTCTATCCAATAATTTCTCATTGGCTCTTATTGGATCTCGTCCATGGGATCCAATAATTCAGGGGCTTATTATATATCTAATAAGATAGGAGCTCCGAAGGATATCTCATATCCGAACCTCTACTCATCGCAAGGCCTATCCAATAATCTCTAGACCCAATATCGAGCTGGTCGTGAGTCATAGCTATCAGAACTCCTTCTGGCTCAGTGAATTATTATCTCCATAATAATTCACTTGACTCATTGACTACGGACGTACTAGGACACTACGCCGTAGTCCCCAAACGATACAGGGGAATCCAATCCATTGGACTTGTCTGTCCTTAGTTACCATGTGTGTACCTATAATCCCTCATCCATCTAATATCCTAGAGAATGTATATCGGGTATGGTACTATCAGATCCATACGGTTTCTATTCGAGTCTCGCTCTAATCGGATTCTCTCGGAGAACTCTTTCTCTCTCAATCCGAATGACCATGGCCAGGGATTTGTTTGAGCAAAAACACATGAGATATTCCTCTCATGATGCTGAGAGTGGATGATCCTCTATCGACACTTAATAACTCTCTAAGGTCAACTGTCACTCCTAATGACCGGTTGTACTAGATCTGGGACATCCAAACCTATAAGTCCGATATCAAAGAATGGAGCACTCATATAAGACATCCTTGGTGTCTCAAGTCTAAGGACCAGATACACCATTGGGACTATAAAATTGCTATTTGACAATAAGGTATCATCAACCATTCAGTATTCCGTAAGCAGATCAATTAGTGAACTCATTCTCCATTAAGCACTTGTACTGTATCCCTAGTGTCCCCACACGAGCAGCTATGAGACCAACTGTATCCATTATATGGACGGGTATACAACACACTAGTCTGTCTGGTTATCTCGATGTCCCTCTCGAGTAACCTATGATTGAGATTTTTTAGGATATGTGTTTAAAGGTGAATTGGTTTCATTATCGTGATCTCATCACGATCCAATTCCCATTACACAGATCCAAGGACATCACAATATATACATGCATATGTGCAATAATCAATATAAAGTGATAAATGCCAAAATATAATAAGCAAAAAGATTCCGTGTCAAGTCACACGTGCCATCACTCACGTGATTGGCTTGCTGGGCACCTATGACTAGCAGCTGCAAACCAAAAGTAGCCATGTTGCTCTCGGCCAAGCAGGAAACTCCCATGTGGCCAAGGAGTCCTTGCTGCTAGTCATATGTGCCTTATAAGCCAATCACATGAGTGATGGCATGCATGACTTGACACGTAGTCTTTTTGCTTATTATTATTATTTGACATTTTATCACTTTATATTGACTATTGCATATATGCATGTATATATTGTAATGTCCTTGGATTTATGCAATGGGAATCAGATCATGATAATGAGACCGATTCACCTTTAAACACAGATCCTAAATAATCCCGATCATAGGTTACTCGAGAGGGACATCAAGATAACTGGATATACTAGTGTGTTGTATACCCGTCCATATGATATATGCAGTTAGTCACATAGCTGCTCATGTGGGGACATTAGGGATACAATATAGGTGCTTATTAGAAAATGAGTTCACTAATTGATTCGCTTACGGAATGTTGAATGGTTGATGATGTCTTATTGTCAGACAATGATTCTGTAGTTGCCACGCCCCCCGAATTATCGCATTCAGGAGGTGTGACCCTATCTAAAATCAATAATATTATAATTTATCATCACAAATCAATCCAGGATTCAATCTAACATTTGAGAATATTAAGAACCATTCAAATCAATATTCTCAATTCATAAACCTGTACGTTTCATAAATCATACTCCACTTCACTTAGAGATTCATAAAATCCAAAGGCAACTCAATTAAACATCAACCACAACACAAATCCATAATTGTAGAAATATATACAATCACAAAAAACTAATTATTTACCATTAGTTCTTATCCTTTTACAACTTAAACTTATCATTTCATAAACATGAGCGGTCCTTTAAACTTTTACAACACATAAGTATCAACATATCCTTAACATTACATTAGAAGTAAAGTATACTATATAACAAAAACCTATCAACCAACAAAGATTAGCCCAAAAATCTTCTAGCCTTTCACTGCTTCAACCCAATTCTAGCTTTTCAATGCGTGACAAGCTACCCTGAAAAATTTCTATAGCAATAGGGTGAGCATAAAGAGCTCAGCAAGCGTCTAACATATCCATGACGATAGGAGAAGTTCAAGCAGACTTAGTATCAGGATAACAAAAGCAGAAATACTAATGTTCATTTGAAATCATCTCATTTGATATAAAAATCATAAAGGGTTACCTCATTCGAAAATAGGCGTTAGACATAACAATAGGAGAAAGGAAATTGGAGCATTTCATTGGCAAAAGAAGCATTTTTGCATGTATCAAAAAGCACATGAAGCATTTAGGTGCATATCAAAGGCGTAAGAGTGTTTGGGAGCATAACAATGACATACGAAACACTTCAAAGTATAACAAGTAAACCAAATAATTGTTAGGATCGGAGTGGCACTAAGAGGGGAGGGGGGGGGGGGGGGGGGGGGTGAATTAGTGCAGTGGATTAAAACGTCAGTTTTAGAAACTTTTTTGTACGATAAAAACCGAACTCGGAAGTGCTTAACTTGAAAGCGTGTTCGTAAATATGTGCAGCAAAAGTAATGAGGAAGTAAAGCACTTATAAAGATTTGCAGTAAGATAAAGTGCAATAAATAAATACAAACTAGTGAACACGCCAATTTTAAAGTGGTTCGGTCAAAATGACATACATCCACTTGCGAAGCCTTCTTCGATGAGGCTCCCAACTTCCACTAGCAAATCACTTTGAAGGGGAAGGACAAATACCCCTCTTACAACTTTTTACAAGTGGTTCACACTCTTACAAAGTTTCAATGAGAAAGAAGGAGGTGAACACTCAAGCAATTGAAAACAAGACTTGCTAAAGACTTTGCTAAGGCTTTTACCTCAATCTATTGCTTCTCAAAAGTTGTAATCTCTGCTAAGAATTGAGGGGTATTTATAGGCCTCAAGAGGATTCAAATTTGAGCTCCAAAATTTGAATTCTCTTCGATTCCCGAAGCTAGCGGTGCCAGCGCCTGTCCTGTCAGTGGTGGTGCCACCGCTTGTCAGTTCTGACACTGATAGGTACTGGGCGGTGGTACCGCCCAGTCCAGTGGTGCCACGCCTAGCTCTTCGGGTGCTGGCGGTGCCACGCCTGGCTCTCGGTCTTTGGTAAGCGATGATCTTTCTCGGCAAGCTCCGTGAACTTCCGACGTATCTCTGGCGAGCTTCCGAAAACCCTTCGGCAAGCTCCCTACTCATTCTCGGCTAATTCCGGCAGCATTCCTGACGAACCTTCGGACTTCCGTCGGACTCTCGAACTCCCAACGAATCCTTCGTGCTTGACTTCGCCACTTTGTTTCACTTTATATCTTCATCGTTATCATAGTTAGATCCTGCACACACAAGCCAAAACTCTACTCCGATCTAGACAATTATTACAATGCGAATTGACATTCTATTGCCCGGCACGTCATGGTTGGCGCTTCATCCGATTCTTTAGCGCATCGTCCTCTCTTGTGGCTTGTTGCCCAATCGACGGCGGTTGACCTCCGCAACCCCGATATCCTTGTGCAATTCCCGCTCTCCTTGGCCCGATGCCCAACGTCCGAAGCGTTCTGCCGTCTAATATCCTGACGTGATCGCCTCTGGCATAATGTCAATTCCTCCTGCGTCAATTGTCCAATCCTGATCAAGTAGACCTGCATCACCTCAAAATGCAATTAAACAGGTAAACACATCATTATGGGTGTTGGGCGGTGCCACCGCCTGGCTCTCGGGTGTTGGGCGGTGCCACCGCCTAGCTCTTCGGGTGCTGGGCGGTGCCACCGCCTGGCTCTCGGGTGTTGGGCGGTGCCACCGCCTGGCTCTCGGGTGTTGGGCGGTGCCACCGCCTGGCTCTCGGGTGTTGGGCGGTGCCACCGCCTGGCTCTCGGGTGTTGGGCGGTGCCACCGCCTAGCTCTTCGGGTGCTGGGCGGTGCCACCGCCTAGCTCTTCGGGTGCTGGGCGGTGCCACCGCCTGGCTCTCGGGTGTTGGGCGGTGCCACCGCCTGGCTCTCGGGTGTTGGGCGGTGCCACCGCCTGGCTCTCGGGTGTTGGGCGGTGCCACCGCCTAGCTCTTCGGGTGCTGGGCGGTGCCACCGCCTGGCTCTCGGGTGTTGGGCGGTGCCACCGCCTGGCTCTCGGGTGTTGGGCGGTGCCACCGCCTGGCTCTCGGGTGTTGGGCGGTGCCACCGCCTAGCTCTTCGGGTGCTGGGCGGTGCCACCGCCTAGCTCTTCGGGTGCTGGGCGGTGCCACCGCCTGGCTCTCGGGTGTTGGGCGGTGCCACCGCCTGGCTCTCGGGTGTTGGGCGGTGCCACCGCCTGGCTCTCGGGTGTTGGGCGGTGCCACCGCCTGGCTCTCGGGTGTTGGGCGGTGCCACCGCCTAGCTCTTCGGGTGCTGGGCGGTGCCACCGCCTGGCTCTCGGGTGTTGGGCGGTGCCACCGCCTAGCTCTTCGGGTGCTGGGCGGTGCCACCGCCTGGCTCTCGGGTGTTGGGCGGTGCCACCGCCTGGCTCTCGGGTGTTGGGCGGTGCCACCGCCTGGCTCTCGGGTGTTGGGCGGTGCCACCGCCTAGCTCTTCGGGTGCTGGGCGGTGCCACCGCCTGGCTCTCGGGTGTTGGGCGGTGCCACCGCCTGGCTCTCGGGTGTTGGGCGGTGCCACCGCCTGGCTCTCGGGTGTTGGGCGGTGCCACCGCCTGGCTCTTTGTGGCTTGTTGCCCAATCGACGGTTGACCTCCGCAACCCCGATATCCTTGGTGCAATTCCGCTCTCCTTGGCCCGATGCCCAACGTCCGAAGCGTTCTGCCGTCTAATATCCTGACGTGATCTCCTCTGGCATAATGTCAATTCCTCCTGCGTCAATTGTCCAATCCTGATCAAGTAGACCTGCATCACTCAAATGCAATTAAACATGTAAACACAATCAATAGTTTCATCATCAAAATCCGAGATTCAACAATCTCCCCCTTTTTGATGATGCAACTAATTGATGACTACCGGAGTAAACCTTAACTCCCCGGAGTTTAAACAAACTCCCCCTATCAATATGCTATATTGATAGAAACTCTTGGATTCAAATATCCAAGCAACATGTCATGATCAAATCATGCATGTCATCAACTTACTTCTCCCCTTTTGTCATCAACAAAAAGGAGAAGTCCCAACTCTTATGTGTTTAGAGATAAAAAGTTCAATTCAATGCATGAAGTCATCAATATACTTTTCCCCCTATGTCATCAACAAAAGGAGAAGTAGCTCTAGCTATTTTAAAAGATATGCAAGTTTTTGTAACATGAAGCTAGATTTTCATCACGACATATAAGCACAAAAGCATAGCAAGATTCTTAAGTTCAATCATGGCAATTCAACACTTGCATCTTGTGCAAGATTGCACTTTGCTTTTCTTTGCATGTTCTAACTAGCAAAAGCTTTCTCCCCTTTGTTTTTGTCGAAAAGAAGGGAAGAGTACAAGCTAGCTAGCATTTGCCTTAAGCTAGCAATTTTTCTCCCCCTATGTCATTGCCGAAAAGAAGGAGAGGAACCAATGATTTAGACTTTTACATAAACTATGAATTTGCATCAATCAATATTTTAATCATCACATGATACATACAAGACAACAATGCAAAGAAATCATGTCATGAAAGACATCAATTGTTAAACATGATATGATAATAATCTCAAAAGTTTTAATTTGCGATACATGTGATACATTGCGATACTAAAAAATTTAATATGATGCTTTTAAGGATATCAACCTATTTTTGATACAAAGCATGGCAAGAGCAATTATATTGCAAGTTTTCTAAGTTTTACATTTTTTGCTTCTTTCGAGATAGCAATTCTTTGCTTCTCTAGCAACTTTTACGATATGCAAGTTTTACTACATACAAGCTAGCAAATTTAAAGACGTGCAAGTTTCTATATTTGCTTTTCTTTGCGATGTGCATGATAGCATTTCTTTGTAATGTTCAAGATAGCAAATTGTATATCATTCTAGCTAGCAAATTAAAGATGTTCAAGAAAGCAAGCTCTTTCTTCTCTTTCGAGAAGTATCATTTTTGCTTCCTTCGCAAAATGCTAAACTAGCAAGGGACCATGTTTGACATGAGGCAAGCAAACAATTTGGCAAGTGTTACATTTGTATCTTTTCTTTAGATGTGCAAGAAAGTAAGCAAGCTTTTGCATTTTCTTGACTTGTGCAAGCTAGCCAATTTCTCCTTTACATCAATTCAAGATAGCACATTAGCAATTCTTTCTCTTCCTTTGTCATTGGCAAAAAGAAAAGAAGATTCAAGTCATGAATATCAAAATAATAATTTTATCATGAATATTTCATCATTGCGTGCATCATTATTGTATGCATAATACCAACTCATCATATATATTTTCAAAACATATAAACTCATCATTATATGCATGATTCCAAATTATCATTCATATCATTTCAATCATTGTTTCAATCATCACTATAACTCATCATGCACAAAATGTAAAATCATCTAACATAATATAAACATTTATTTTCAAAATATTTATCACTATTTTCATGTATGATAATAAAGTATTCATGGCACCGAACATTAAGTCAACAATGATTCATTTTATCAAATCTCTTCTTTTTATAAATAACAAAAATTGTAGGTATACAAAGAAGAGATTGTGATTAAAAAAAAGCTCAAGTAGTAAATCCAAGAAGTCAAGATCATAATTCGAATACAAACTCATTCAAATTCAAATCGTCAAATTCATCAAAATCTCAACATTACTTTCAAGAGATTCAAAATGGCATACATAGATTTATCATAAAGCAAATTAATTTTCGATCATCACATAAGGGATTTAAAGAATTTTTGAAACATAGGAGAATGATTAATTTAAGCAAGCAATGTTTCAATCAAATTCAAGTCATGAATACCAATACTTTCATATTGTGAGTATCAATTCATGAATACCAAAAGATATTATTTGTGATTCCAATTTTGCAAGATCAAGATTATGATTTAGATAAAACTCATTCAAATCAAATCGTTAACTTGAAACTCGTAATCAAGTCATCAAAATCAATTTCGAGATTCACAAAATATCATGAAATCATTAATCTCGATCAGATGGGAAAAGTATTTTTTAAGTGATTCTTTTTCATCTAAGCATGCCTTAGTCTTTACATGCCATATAAAAAGTAAGTCAAGTAAAATTTTAAACATCTATTTTCAAGCCATATAAAGAGTAAGTCAAGGATTCAATTATCTCATGTCATGAATTCCAACAGGCATCTCAAATTATCAACATCACATTAAAAAGATATTTCAAAAAGATATATCGATAAGTGATTCATTTGTATCATTTCATTCATTTGGAAGATTCTCCTCTTTGGTAAATAAATCTAGGAGAACAAAATGAATTAAGGGAGATATAACATGATTGAAATATTGAACATGATTCATATTTAAAATGTGTCTCATGTCATAAGTATGAATCAAGATTTGTGAAATCCGAAATCATCCTCAAAGTCACATTCAATAAATTCATACATGACAAGCATAGATTTATTGAAAAGTCGATAAGATAGAGGATCGCATTTCATTTTTATAAATTTCTATTCATGTGATTTGCTTCTTATAAGCTTGCATTTACCTCTAATAAAACAAGTGTCAACATTTAAGACGGAAAGGTAAATTTCATAAAACAAATCATTAAGCATGATTCCATGATAACATCATTTTAATATCTTGATATTCATCATCACGTATGATTTCAAAAAGTATGTTCAAGAGAAATCATTAAGACCAAATGAATGATACACTCATTTATTTTTAAAATGTTCATCATGCTTATTTTCATGAGATTCACAAGATTGGTAAAATAAATTCATTAATCTCAGTAGGATAGAAAATTTATTTTCATTTCATACAATTGATTTCATGTGAGGGTATTCAAGTCTTTTGTGAAAATATGTATCATCATTTAAAATCGAAACATAAGTTTCTTCATGAAGCCGTCAAGACCAAACACATCATGATATCACATCTATCATCAAAAGACTATCAAGAAATTCATACATAGATGTACATGCACTATGTCATCTTAATATGTCATGAGAATGTTATCTTAATTCGTCATAAAAAAAATTAGACCAAAAACATGTTAATCTAAAATGAGAGTTTCAAATCAACATTTACTTCAAAAACTCATGCATGACATAAAATCATCAAGATACACATGCATGGATTAATCCTAAGCATTATCACATATCATATAATTATCATCCCTAATGTTGCATACATCATTCAACATTTCAAAACATAACATGCATGAAACCTTAGCAATATACTTTTTATGATCAAATTTTTTAATTTTTCAAAGATGATAAAAAGAAAAACATGATATAATTTTTGAAAAATAATTTTTTATTTCCTATTCCTACTATCTAAATTAAACACTCATGAAAAACTTCAAGTAATTTCAAAATAATTCAAGAGAGTTGAGTTACTTACCTTATAGTCGAAGCCCGTCAAAGCCCAATTCGCCGTTTCACCTTTGGAAGTTCTTGATTCATCCTTGGTTGCCTTCCTCTTCTTTGGTCTCTTCCTCCATTCAAGTTCATTGTTTATTTTAGATTTTTGTTTAATGAACTTATTAAGATTTAGTGTTCGAAGTTCAAGTTCATCATTGTCCTCATCACTTGAGTCATCGCTCAAGTGGTATTCATTTGTCCGGAGTTCCAATCCTTCCTATTCTTTGGAAGGTGGTTCAAGTGCTCATCGGGTTCAAAATGTTCCAAAAGTGTCATTTCATAGGTCATTAATGACCCAATTAATTCTTCTAATGGAAAATCATTTAAATTTTTTCTCTTGTATTGCAGTTATTTTAGGATCCCACCTTTTTGGAAGGGATCTTAAGATCTTACTTACGAGATCAAAATTTGAAAAAGATATACCAAGAACTCTTAGATTATTGATGACATCCGTGAAACGGGTGTACATGTCGCCTATAGTCTCGCTTGGTTGCATTCGAAAAAGCTTAAAATCATGCAATAAAATGTTAACTTTCGAGTCTTTGACTCTACTAGTTCCCTCGTGTGTGATTTCAAGTGTTCGCCAAATATCAAAAGCCGTTCGCACATAGAAATCCGATTGATTTTTGTCCAAAGCGCAAAATAAGGCATTCATAACCTTTGCGTTTAAAGAAAAATACTTCTTCCCCAAATCCGACCATTCAGTTCATTGTTTATTTTAGATTTTTGTTTAATGAACTTATTAAGATTTAGTGTTCGAAGTTCAAGTTCATCATTGTCCTCATCACTTGAGTCATCGCTCAAGTGGTATTCATTTGTCCGGAGTTCCAAATCCTTCCTATTCTTTGGAAGGTGGTTCAAGTGCTCATCGGGTTCAAAATGTTCCAAAAGTGTCATTTCATAGGTCATTAATGACCCAATTAATTCTTCTAATGGAAAATCATTTAAATTTTTTCTCTTGTATTGCAGTTATTTTAGGATCCCACCTTTTTGGAAGGGATCTTAAGATCTTACTTACGAGATCAAAATTTGAAAAAGATATACCAAGAACTCTTAGATTATTGATGACATCCGTGAAACGGGTGTACATGTCGCCTATAGTCTCGCTTGGTTGCATTCGAAAAGCTTAAAATCATGCAATAAAATGTTAACTTTCGAGTCTTTGACTCTACTAGTTCCCTCGTGTGTGATTTCAAGTGTTCGCCAAATATCAAAAGCCGTTTCGCACATAGAAATCCGATTGAACTCATTTTTGTCCAAAGCGCAAAATAAGGCATTCATAACCTTTGCGTTTAAAGAAAAATACTTCTTCCCCAAATCCGACCATTCGTTCATCGGTTTAGAGGGAAGTTGAAAACCATTTTCAATAATGTTCCATAAATCCTAATTCATAGAAATCAAGAAAACTCTCATTCGAGTTTTCCAATAAGTGTAGTCCAATCTGTTAAACAACGGTGGACGAACAACCGAAAAGCCCTCTTGAAAGCCATGAAGAGCCATTTCTCTCGGGTGTAAATCTGAAATGAGAAATACCGAGCTTTGATACCAATTGTTAGGATCGGAGAGGCACTAAGAGGGGGGGTGAATTAGTGCAGCGGATTAAAACGTTGGTTTTGGAAACATTTTCGTACGATAAAAACCGAACTCGGAAGTGCTTAACTTGAAAGCGTGTTTGTAAATGTGTGCAGCAAAAGTAATGAGGAAGTAAAGCACTTATAAAGTTTTGCAGTAAGGTAAAGTATAATAAATAAATACAAACCAGTGAACACGCCAATTTTAAAGTGGTTCGGTCAAAATGACCTACATCCACTTGCGAAGCCTTCTTCGATGAGGCTCCCAACTTCCACTAACAAATCACTTTGAAGGGGAAGGACAAATACCCCTCTTACAACTTTTTACAAGTGGTTCACACTCTTACAAAGTTTCAACGAGAAAGAAGGAGGTGAACACTCAAGCAATTGAAAACAAGACTTGCTAAAGACTTTGCTAAGGCTTTTATCTCAATTTATTGCTTCTCAAAAGTTGTAATCTCTGCTAAGAATTGAGGGGTATTTATAGGCCTCAAGAGGATTCAAATTTGGGCTCCAAAATTTGAATTCTCTTCGGTTCCCGAAGCTAGCGGTGCCACCGCCTGTTAGTGGCGGTGCCACCACCTGTCGGTTCTGACACTAACAGTGTACTGGGCGGTGCCACCGCCCAGTCCAGCGGTGCCACCGCCTGGCTCTCGGGTGCTGGGCGGTGCCACCGGCCAGTATGGCGGTTCCACCTCCCGACCTTGGTCACTGGTTGGGCTTTAAGTCCAGCCCAAACTAGGTTTCATTTTGGGCCCAGTTGGCCCCTAATCAAGATATAGGATTATTTCTTTATCCTAACCTTAATTACCATGCTAACTACGAATTTAAAGACATTTCCTAAGCTATTACAAAGTCCGCAAGTCAAGACTTCTTCCGGCGAGCTTTCGGTAGTCTTCCGATAAACCCTCGGAAACCATTCTGCGGAATCTCGGCAAGCTCCTAGACTTCACGATTTGATCTTAGCGAGTTCCGACGAGCTTCTTCGGCAAGCTACGATCTTTCTCGGCAAGCTTTGCGAACTTCCGACGTATCTCTGGCGAGCTTCCAAAAACCCTTTAGCAAGCTCCCTACTCATTCTCGGCTAGTTCCGGCAGCATTCCCGACAAACCTTCGGACTTCCGTCGGACTCTCGAACTCCCAACAAATCCTTCGCGCTTGACTCCGCCACTTTGTTTCGCTTTATGTCTTAGTTAATCCTGCACACACAAGCCAAAACTCTACTCCGATCTAGACAATTATTACAATGCGAATTGATATTCTGTTGCCCGGCACGTCATTGGTTGGCGCCTCATCCGATTCTTCAGCGCATCGTCTTCTCTTGCGGCTTGTTGTCCAATTGGCAGTTGACCTCCGCAACCCCGATATCCTTGGTGCAATTCCGCTCTCCTTGGCCCGATGCCCAACGTCCGAAGCGTTCTGCCGTCCAATATCCTGACGTGATCTCCTCCGGCGCAATGTCAATTCCTCCTGCGTCAACTGTCCAATCCTGATCGAGTAGACCTGCATCACTCAAAATACAGTTAAACATCTAAACATAATCAATTAGTTTCATCATCAAATTCTGAGATTCAACAATAATAAACATAAGCTTGTACGTCATTTTTGATGTAGCATGCATTCCATTTTTTATCCAAAGCATAAATATAAACTCATAAGCAAAGCTTTGGATATCATATCAAAAATATAGAGGGCGCTGTGGGACCACATACATAATGTGATTCATCTATTTCAAGATGACCACCAAGCATAAGTCTCCCACGTTTGGGAGTTGCTAGTCGTAGGTGCCCAGCAAGCCAATCACATGAGTGATGGCATGTGTGACTTGACACAGAATCTTTTTGCTTATTATACTTTGGCTTTTATCACTTTATATTGTCTATTGCATATATGCATGTATATATTGTGATGTCCTTAGATCTATGCAATAAGAATCGGATCGTGATGAGATCACGATAATGAGACCGATTCACCTTTAAACACAGATCCTAAATAATCCCGGTCATAGGTTACTCGAGAGAGACATCGTGATAACCGGACAGACTGGTGTGCTGTATACCCGTCCATATGATGGATGCAGCTGGTCTCATAACTGCTTATGTAGGGACACTAGGGATACAGTACAAGTGCTCATTAGAGAATGAGTTCACTGATTGATCCGCTTACAGAATACTAGATGGTTGATGATGCCTTATTGTTAGACAACGATTCCGTAGTCCTAGTGGTGTATCTGGTCCTTAGACTTGAGACACCAAGGATGTCCTGTATGAGTGCTCCACTCTTTGATACCAGACTTATAGGTTTGGATGTCCCAGATCTAATACAACTGGTCATTGGGAGTGGCAATCGATCTTATGAGGGCTATTAAGTGTCGATAGAGGATCATCCACTCTCGACGTCATGAGAGGAATATCTCTTGTGTTTTTGCTTAGACAAATCCCTGGCCATGGTCATTCGGATTAAGAGAGAAAGAGTTCTCCGAGAGAATCCGATTAGAGCGAGACTCGAATAGAAACCATATGGGTCTGATAGCACCATATCCGATATACGTTCTCTAGGATATTAGATGGATGAGGGACTATAGGTACACACACGATAACCGAGGATAGAAAAGTCCAATGGATTGGATTCCCCTGTATCGTTTGGGGACTATGACATAGTGGCCTAGTACATTCGTAGTCGATGAGTCAAGTGAATTATTATAGAGATAATAATTCACTGAGCCAGAAGGAGTTCTGATAGCTATGACTCACGGCCAGCTCGATATTAGGCCTAGAGGGTCATACACATATGGTAGGTATTGCAATGAATAGAGGTTCGGATATGAGATATCTGCCGGAGCCCCTATCTTATTGGATATCCAATAAGCCCCTGAATTATTAGATCTCATGGACGAGATCTAATAAGAGCCCATGAGAGATTATTGGATAGATATCCACTAATCTAAAATGCTTGGGTAATTGGATGCACATCCAATACCCACTAGGGGAGGATCCATTAGGGTTTGACAAGGGGCCTCTATAAATAGGAGGGATTCAGAGCCTCGTAGGCTAGAGCCTTTGCTTGCCTCTCCTATTCTCCCCCCCTCTCCACCTCAAAGCAGGCCTGGAGTTTTGAGGAGCGTCATTGTAGTCCTACTGTGTGGATCACCGCTAGAGAGGAGGACGCTTGACCTCCTTCACTCTCTCCTAGAGATCTGCAAGGAAATAGGGATATACGCACAACGACAATCTATACTATATGTAGTTTGTTTCGCGGATTTTTTACGTACCAATCTTCGCACAACGACAAACATCTCTTTAGGAATAGGGGATTTTGTTTTTTTGTTTTTCCGTTGCGCATGTGATATCGCCCCTAAGATTTCCCAATAGGAGATTCATCCACCCACGTCTGAGTGAAGTCAATGGGGGCCGGTAGAGCATCGTTGGCTCTATGCATAACTCTCTTTACCATTTTTGACAAAGGTTCACAATATCTCATAAGACACCAGAGTACAAAAGGGTAGTATGAACAATAACATCGGCGAATATCAGAAGCACATGTGGAACAACGGAGATATGCGTGTGCCTTTATCAAATAAGGAAATGCAAACAAAGCATTACATAATAAATTTGAAACATACAACAATTTCAAGATGAACAATACAAGAATTTTAAAGGACTAATATAAAGCTCAATTGAAGAAGAATTTAGCAAAAATCAAATTTCTAATAGAATGAAACTTGAATAGGTATAACTCAACAAAGTTTTCAATTCTGGCAGAATTTGAATGGTACATTTCCTGGTTTGTTTGAATGACCAAGCATGCTCCAATTCACTAAAAATATGTGTCATTGGAAAGCTGTATCAATCTATTTTCAAATGAACATAGATTTGTAATTTTTTTTTTTTGAGTTCCTAACAGGAAGTTACAACAAATAGAGTAATGGAAGGTCGTAATTGATCATCTCTGTTTTGTAGAATTGATAGAATCAATTTAAACAGATGTTTTAGAAGGCAAACATACTTCAAAATTTCTAAATTAGATGTCAAAAGAAAGATATGCGAATCTAGTTTCCAAAGAACTAAGTTTTGCATAATTCAGAATTTTCGCTAGAGAGTTACGAGCAATTTAGTAATAGAAGGTCAGAATTAATCATCTCTGTTTTGCAGAATTGATAGAATCAATTTAAATAGATGTTTCAGAAGGCAAACATACCTCAAAATTTCCAAATTAGGTGTCAAAAGAAAGATATGCGAATCTAGTTTTCAAAGAATCAATTTTTCATAATTCATAATTTTTACTAGAGAGTTATGAGCAATTTAGTAATAGAAGCTATAGTATTTATTTTACCGAATACATGAGGTCTTTTCATTCATATGTTTGGATAGATAAATTTACTCCAAATATTTCAATTTTTATATCAAATGAAAGCTCTATAAGTATCCTTTCGTATGAAAGAGGTTTTTCCTCAATCCGAATTTGGTGCAAAAAGTTATGACCAAGTCAGAATCTGAAAAATTCTAGATTCAACATTTGATATATAAACGTCATAGATATCTTACATGCAGTCACAATCTTTCAATTTTCTCAAAATCAAGGTGAAAACAAGGATCAAAATTTATCTCTAGGATGGGTTAGAACACTTGCCTTAAAAAGTTTTGATTTCCAAATGTGGGAGAATTGATGCAAAGCCTTAAGCCAAGATAAAACTTCTTCTTCTTTAATTCTTTCTCTTTCTCTTCTCCTTCAATTCCTTCTCCTCTTCTCGAGTTACGTTGGTCGCAAAGTTTCCCTTAATTGTGCCTTAAATTACTTAGATTTGGCTCATGCTAAAATAGTGAGGTGGCAAGCATGTATGGAGGTTTAGGTGTCATCTTTAGAATAAATGCAAGTGGCTCATCCTTGCTAATACCGCAAGTCCTCCATTTTATTTTTTATTTTATTTTATTTTTTTCTTAGTGTGAATCTTTCATAAATCTCTCCAATTAATGAGATTCATATTTTGGTCCCTCACAATACTTTCAATATATATATATAAAAATTTAGTGCTAAAGAATTATTAAAAAAATCCTCATATTTACAAATAAGTCCTTATAAATTTTCAAAAAAATGAGGGATGTTACACTCTCCCCTCCTTAAAAGAAAATTTAGTCCTCTAAATTTGTAAGCTTTATTCATTTCTTCCTCTAGCTCCCAAGTCGTTTCATTTGTAGGATGATGCTTCCAAATTACTTTAACCAGTGTAATGATTCTATTTCTTAAGATCTCCTTTTTATCAATAATCCGAATGGGCTCTTCCTTGTAAAATAAGTCTTTCTCAATCACAATTGGCTCATACTCAATGACATGAGAGGGATCAAGTATATACTTTTTGAGCATTGACACATAAAATATATCATGGATATGACATATCGATGGTGGCAAGGCAATCTTGTAAGCGATAGAGGCAATTCTTTCAAGAATCTCAAATGGTCCAATGAACCTTGGGTTTAACTTTCCTTTCTTTCCAAATCTTACAATGCCTTTGGAAGGGGAGAGCTTTAGGAATACAAAATCCCCTAGTTGGAACTCGATATCTCATCTTCTGTTGTCAGCATAGCTCTTTTGCCGACTCTGGACAGCCTTTAGCCTTTTTACGATAACCTAAATCTTTTCAGTAGTCTCTTATACTTTATCTGGTGCTAACAAATTTCTATCACGAACTTTCTCCCAGCATATAGGCATCCTGCACTTTCGCCCATACAATGCTTCATAAGGAGCCATCTGAATACTCGAATGGTAACTATTATTGTAAGTGAACTCAATAAGAGAAATATCTTTATCCCATTCACCTCTCCAATCCATAACATAGGCTCTAAGAAAATCCTCAAGTACTTGAATTGTTCTTTCAGATTGACCATCAGTTTGAGGGTGATAGGCAGTGCTAAACTTTACTTTGGTGCCCATAAAATCTTGTAATCTCCTCCATAATCTAGAAAGAAATCTGGAGTCTCTATCCAAGATGATCTCCTTCGGGACACCATGAAGTATTACTATTTCATCAACATACAAATCTGCAAGCCTATCAAGAGAATAAGTCATATTGATTAGCAAGAAATGTATAGATTTGGTTAACCTATCAACAATAACCCAAATAGCATCATGCTTTCTAGAGGTTCTGGGTAGTCCTGAAATAAAGTCCATAGTAATGCATTCTCATTTTCATTCAGGAATATCTAAGGGTTGTAACAAACCTCCAGGTCTCTGGTGGTTTGCTTTGATTTGTTGACATGTCAAACACCTTGAAACATATATTGCAATCTCCTTCATGCCTTTCCACCAATAATGACTTGGGAGATCTCTATACATTTTCGTGCTACCAGGATGCATGGTGTACTTTGAATTGTGACCTTCGTTCAAGATTTGGTTCTTGATATCTAGGTCATTTAGAACACATATTCTATCCCCAAATCTCAATAGGCCATCATCTGAAATTTGAAAATTCAACTTCAATCCCTTTTCAACTTCATTCCTCAAGTATATTAAATGTGGATCTTGTAGTTATCCTTCTTTAATTTGTTAAATGAGATAGTTTGCACTTGGATAGAGGCCATCAACATTATTGAGTCTTGCCCTTTCCTCATTACATTCGAATCATAATTTCTTTCTAATAGCTTTCATTGTTTCACAACCAGACTAGCCATAAAACTTGTAGATTTTCTACTAAGTGCATCAGCTACAACATTTGCTTTACCTGGGTGATAACGGATGGTACAATCATAATCCTTTAGAAGTTCTATCCATCTTCGCTGCCTCATATTTAACTCCTTTTGTGTAAAAATGTACTTTAAACTCTTGTGATCAGTAAAGATATCAAATGTTTGCCCATACAAGTAATGTCTCCAAATCTTTAGAGCAAAGATGATTGCTGCCAATTCCAAATCATGAGTCGGATAATTCAATTCATAATTCTTTAGCTGCCTTGAAGCATAAGCAATTACTTTCCCTTCTTGCATCAAAACACATCCAAGGCCCTTTTTTGAAGCATCAGTATAAACTACAAATCCTTCATTACCACTCGGAATAGTGAGAATAGGGGCACTAGCCAATCTTCTTTTTAATTCTTGGAAACTTTGCTCACAATCACCACTCCATTCAAATTTCACATTTTTTTGAGTCAGTTTGGTGAGAGGATGAGCAATTTGAGAAAATCCCTCCACAAATCTCCTGTAATAACTTGCCATGCCCAAGAAACTTCTAACTTCTATTACATTTGTTGGCACTTCCCAATTAACTACTACTTCCACCTTCTTTAGATCAATAGATATGCCTCTTCTTGAAATCACGTGACCTAAGAAAGCAATTTCCTTCAACCAAAATTCACATTTGCTGAACTTTGCATACAGCTTCTTTTCTCTTAGTATAGATAATACATCTCTCAAGTGTTTATCATGCTCTTGATTACTCCTTGAATATACTAATATGTCATCAATGAATACAATTATATAATCATCTAAGAGTGGCTGAAATATTCTATTCATCAGTTCCATAAAAGCTGTAGGAGCATTAGTCAAGCCAAAAGGCATTACTAAAAATTCGTAGTGACCATATCGAGTTCTAAAGGATGTTTTTGGAATATCCTCCTTCTTGACCTTCAACTAATAGTAACCTGATCTTAGATCAATCTTGGAGAATACTTGTGCACATTACAATTGATCAAACAAGTCATCAATCTTGGGTAGAGGATACTTGTTTTTTATGGTCACCTGATTCAATTGTCTATAATCAATACAAAGTCTCAACATCCCATCCTTCTTCTTAACTAATAGCATTGGAGCACCCCACGGTGAGATGCCGGATTGAATGAAACCCTTATCTAACAACTCTTGTATTTGCTTCTTCAATTCCTCGAGCTTGAGTGGTGCCATTCTGTAGGGATGCTTAGATATTGGGGCTATCCCAGGGACTAAATCAATAACAAATTCACCATCCCTGTCTGGAGGTAGTCCAAGCAAATCCTCTGGGAATACATCAGGGAACTCTTTAGCCACGAAAATTTCCTTTAGGTGAGTTTCTTGTTTTGAATATTTCTTTACACATATAACATAACAAAAACATCCCTTCTGCATAAGGCATTGAGTTTGAAGTGCCGATATTAAGCAAAGAGGCAAATCATGCCTAATATCCTCAAAGTAGAAGATAGGCTAATTTGGTATGCAGAAAGTAATTATTTTTGTATAGCAATCAATACTAGCATGATAGGAAGATAACTAATCCATGCCTAGTATAATATCAATACCTTGGATTTCTAGGAGTATCAAATTGGCAAGGAGTTCATGTTCTCCGATAGAAATCAAACAAGATGGATAAACCTGATTTGTAGTCAAAGAATCCCCAACAGCAATAGTTACGTGTAGCAAATAATCCAGTGGTTTAGGTTGAATGCCTAAGTGACAAGCAAAATATTGTGAAACAAAAGATAAGTTGGAACCAGGATCAAACAAAACTTTTGCATTTCTATTAGAAACATGTAGAATACCTTTAACCACTGATTTAGAGGCTCTGGAATCTTGTTATGTGATAGCATATACTCTAGCATGGGCTGTTAGCTTAGGGGGTAGTGGCTCTTTCTTCTTGTTTAGTGGACAGTCTCTCACTTTATGATCTAACTTTCCACAGGCAAAACAAGCTTTAGTCACCCGAAAACACTCACTTGTTTCATGATTACGTCCACATTTTGTACACGATAGAGTTCTTTGCGATAGAGTTCCTTTCTCAAATCTAGGTACGTTTACCCTCTTGTTACTTCTTTCTGCTTCATTTTCTCTCTTACTTTTACCAATAAACTTATCCTTGTTGTTCTTGTCCCTAATTTCTTGGATCTCCTCCAAGTCTTTTTCAAGTATGAAAGCACTTTCTACTACATCAGTGTATACCTAGAGTTTTAAAGCTGATATCTGGCTTCTTATTGCCTGCCTTAGTCCTCTTTCAAATCTTCTTGCTTTCCTATATTCATCATCAATCATATACATGGCAAATCTAGAAAGCTTAGTGAATTTAGACTCATATTTGACTACTGTCAAATTTCCCTGGATGAGATTCAGGAACTCCAATTCTTTCTGCTCTTTGATACAATCTGGAAAATATTTATCATTGAACTTTTCTGTAAATACCTTCCAAGTAATTAGCTCCTATCGAGTTTCAGAAATCCTCTTCATGGTTCGTCACCAGTGCTCAGCCTCTCCTTCTAGCATGAAGGTAGTAAGAGAAACCTTCTTATCATTTGGGCAATTTAAAACATCAAATATTTTCTCTCTCCACATCATCTATTGTTCTGCTACTATTAGATCAGGCTCACCACTAAAACTGGGAGGACTAAGCTTCTTAAACTGTTCAATTCCTAACCCAGTCTAGTTTGAATTCCCCGTTTCATCATTTCTTCCTTGTCGGACTTGTTGTTGCATTACTTGCCATAGCCTCTAGAGTTTTCATAATTCCACTCAATTGATCAGAAGTAGATGCAATAGGAGAACCAGATGACCTCGTCATCCTTGCTTCCTAAAAATAATAAAAGAAAATTTTTGATCAGTCTCTAAATAGAAATTACTAAACCTCAAAATTTATTACACATCTAGCATATCAAAATTCTTAGAAATCTTCAAATCACGCATTGATACCAACTCTATCACGCCCCCCGAATTATCGCATTCAAAAGGTGTGACCCTATCTAAAATCAATAATATTATAATTCATTGTCACAAATCAATCCAGGATCCAATTTAACATTTGAGGATACTAAGAACCATTCAAATCAATATTCACAATTTATAAACTTGTACGTTTCATAAATTATACTCCACTTCACTCAAAGATTCATAAAATCCAAAGGCAACTCAACTAAATATCAACCACAACACAAATCCATAATCATAGAAATATATACAATCATAAAAAAATAATTATTTACTATGAGTTCTTACCCTTATTCAACTTAAACTTATCATTCCATAAACATGAGTGGTCCTTTAAACTTTGATAACATATAAGTATCAACATATCCTTAACATTACATCAGAAGTAAAGTATACTATACAACAAAAACCTATCAACCAACAAAGATTAGCCCAAAAATCTTCTAGCTTTTCACTATTTCAACCCAATTCTAGCTTTTCAGTGCGTGACAAGCTATCCTGAAAAATTTATATAGCAACGGGGTGAGCATAAAGAGCTCAACAAGTGACTAACATATCCATGGCAATAGGAGAAGTTCAAGTAGACTTAGTATCAGGATAACAAAAGCAAAAATACTAGTGTTCATTTGAAATCATCTCATTTGATATAAAAATCACAATGGGTTACCTCATTCGAAAATAGGCTTTAGACATAATAATAGGAGAAAGGAAATTGGAGCATTTCATTGGCAAAAGAAGTATTTAGGCATGTATCAAATGGCACATGAAGCATTTAGGTGCATATCAAAGGTGTAAGAGAGTTTGGGAGCATAACAATGACATACAAAACACTTTAAAGTATAACAAGTGAACCAAATAATAAACACAAGCTTGTACGTCATTTTTGATGTAGCATGCATTCCATTTTTTATCCAAAGCATAAATATAAACTCATAAGCAAAGCTTTGGATATCATATCAAAAACATAGAGGGCGTTGTGGGACCACATACATAATGTGATTCATGTTGAATCTTATATTTTGATGTTGAAACCACTTAATATGTGTTTTTGATTTAATCTATATTTTGAGTGATGCAGGATGCTTCAATCAAGATGAGACAATTAAAGCAGAAAAATCATGTTGGGCCGGAGGAACATGTCAGAAGATTGGACATCGGGCTAGTGGATTGGTTGACGTATCGACAAAAGGCTTCGGGCCGTAGATTCAGGCATCAAGCCAAGAAGAGCGGGTATTGCGCCTAGGATATCAGAGTTGCGGAGTCAACTGGCCGATTAGACAATAGGCCGCAAGAGAGGACGATGCACCGAAGAATCGGACGAAACGTCGGGGGACCAATGACATGCTGGACAACTTGATTAATTGCTTAAGAGTAATTGTCTAGATCAAAGTTTTGCTTTACTTGTGCAGGATTAACTACGATATCTTGAAGACATAAAGTAAGTCTACCGGAGTCATGTTCGATGGGTGTTCGAGAGTCCGCCGAAAGTCCGAAGAATCATTGGAAGTGCTGCCGGAACCAACCGAGAAGAAATCGGGGACTTGCCGAGGTTTTTGAAAGTCTGCCGAAGAGATCGTCGGAGGTCCATCGGAAGTTCACCGAAAAGCTCGTCGGAAGGAAACTCGACGTTGCCGGTTAAAAACATGCTTAGGACTATGTCTTAATTTCGTAGTTTACATGTAATTAGGGTTATGATTAAGGTTTAATCCTATAACCCGGTTAGGGGCCAATTGGGCCCGAGTTCGGATTGGTTTGGGCCAAGTTTGGAGCCCAACCAGTGAGCTAAAATAGTCTAGGTAGTGGCACCACCCAGAACCCGAGGGATCAGGCGGTGGTATCATCGGACTGGGCGGTGGCACTGCCCAGCACTCGAAAGGTTGGGCGGTCACCACCACCAGCAGGCAGTGGCACCGCCAGTACATGGTCAATGTGACATTGATAAGCGGTAGCACCGCCACCGACAGGCGGTGGCACCACCAACTCCGGGAACCCGAAGGAATTCAAAATTTGGAGCCCAGATTTGAATCCTCTTGGGGTCTATAAATACCCCTTAATTCTCAGCAGAGAATACACCTATTGAGAAGTTAGAAAATGAGAAAAAGCTTTAGCCAAGTCCTTAGCAAAGTCTTATTTTCAATAGCTTAAGTGTTCACCTCCCTCTTTCTCTTTGAAAAATTTGTAAGAGTGTGAACCACTTGTAAAAAAGTTATAAGAGGGGTATTTGGTCCTTCCCCTTCAAGTGATTTGCTAGTGAAAGTTGAGAGCCTTATCGAAGAATGCTTCGCAAGTGGATATAGGTCATTTGACCGAACCACTTTAAATTGGTGTGTTCCTTGAATATGTGAGTGTTTAACTTTCTGAAACCTTTATTTACATAGCAGCAAGCTTTTGGTTTTCATCTCCTTACTTTACTCGAGCTACTTTTACTAAATCTCTACACATTTACGAAATCGTTTTCAAACTTATGAGTTTTAATCTACCACACTAATTCACCCCCCCACCCCTCTTAGTGCCGCTCCAATCCTAACAATTGGCATCAGAGCCTTGTATTTTTCATTTGGTTTAACACCCAAGAGAAATGGCTCTTTTCAGCTTTCAAGAGGGTCACTCTCTCATTCATCCTCCCTTTTTCAATAAGACAGACTACACTTATTGAAAAACTCGAATGAGAGTTTTCTTGCTTTTGTTGGACTTAAATTTATAGAATATTATCGAAAACGATTTTCAAATGTCTTTTCTTCCTATGATCCATCGGAATGATTTGGAGAAGAAGACGTTTTCTCTAAATGCAAAGGCTATGAATGCCTTATTTTGCACCTTAGATAAAACGGAGTTTAATCGGATTTCTTTGTGCAAAACGGCTTTTGACATGTGGCACACTCTTGAAATCACACACGAAGGCATTTCTAGAGTTAAAGATTCAAAAACCAACTTTTTAATGCATGATTTCGAGATTTTTCGGATGAAGCTAAGCGAAACCATTGGTGACATGTGTTGAATCTCGAATTTTGATGATGAAACTAATTGATTGTGTTTAGATGTTTAACTGCATTTTGAGTGATGTAGGTCTACTCGATCAGGATTAGACAGTTGACACAGGAGGAATTGACGTTGCGCCGGAGGAGATCACGTTAGGATATTGGACGATAGAACGCTTCGGACGTCGGGCATCGAGCCAAGGAGAGCGGAATTGCACCAAGGATATCGGGGTTGCGGAGGTCAATCGCCAATTGGGCAACAACCCGCAAGAGTGGACGATGCACTGAAGAATTGGACGAAGCACCAACCAATGACGTGCCGGGCAATAGAATGTCAATTCACGTTGTAATAATTGTCTAGATCGGAGTAGAGTTTTGGCTTGTGTGTGCAGGATTAACTACGATAATGATGAAGACATAAAGCGAAACAAAGTGCCGGAGTCAAGAGCGAAGGATTTGTTGGGAGTTCGAGAGTCCGACGGAAGTCTGAAGGTTCATCGGGAATGCTGCCGGAACTATCCGAGAATGAGTAGGGAGCTTGCCGAAGGGTTTTTCGGAAGCTCGCAGAAAGGTTCGTCGGAAGTTCGCGGAGCTCA
This sequence comes from Musa balbisiana, assembly GCA_004837865.1. Taxonomy (NCBI): domain Eukaryota; kingdom Viridiplantae; phylum Streptophyta; class Magnoliopsida; order Zingiberales; family Musaceae; genus Musa; species Musa balbisiana. Next base: position 17,978,650 of record CM017194.1, on the reverse strand, counting down.
CCGAGAAAGATCGTAGCTTGCCGAAGAAGCTCGTCGAAACTCGCCAAGATCAAATCATGAAGTCTCGGAGCTTGTCGGGAGTCCGCAGAATGGTTTCCGAGAGTTTTTCGGAAGACCGCCGAAAGTTCGCCGGAAGCTCGCCGGAAGAAGTCTTGACTTGCGGACTTTGTAATAGCTTAGGAAATATCTTTAAATTCATAGTTAGCACATTAATTAGGGTTAGGATTAGGTGTTAATCTTATAACCCAAGTAGGGGCCAATTGGGCCCGAGTTCGGACTGGTTTGGGCCAAGTTTGGAGCCCAACCAGTGAGCCGAAATAGCCAGGCGGTGGCACCGCCCAGTACACTATCAGTGTCACAACTGACAGGCGGTGGCACCGCCATTGACAGGCGGTGGCACCGCCATTGACAGGCGGTGGCACCGCTAGCTTCGGGAACCGAAGAGAATTCAAATTTTGAAGCCCAAATTTGAATCCTCTTGAGGCCTTTAAATACCCCTCTATTCTCAACTGAGATAACAACTTTAAGAGAAGCAATAGAGTGAAAAAAAGTCTTAGCAAAGCCTTAGCAAGTCTTACTTTCAAATTGCTTGAGTGTTCACCTCCTTCTTTCTCATTGAAACTTTGTAAGAGTGTGAACCACTTGTAAAAGGTTGTAAGAGGGGTATTTGTCCTTCCCCTTCAAAGTGATTTGCTAGTGGAAGTTGGGAGCCTCATCGAAGAAGGCTTCGCAAGTGGATGTAGGTCATTTTGACCGAACCACTTTAAATTTGGCGTGTTCTCTGGTTTGCATTTACTTATTGCACTTTACCTTACTGCAAATCTTTATAAGTGCTTTACTTCCTTATTACTTTTGCTGCACACATTTACGAACACGCTTTTAAGTTAAGCACTTCCGAGTTCGGTTTTTATCGTACGAAAAAGTTTCCAAAACCGACGTTTTAATCCGCTGCACTAATTCACCCCCCCCTCTTAGTGCCGCTCCGATCCTAACAACATGTACACCCATTTTACGGATGTCGTCAATGGTTTAATAGCTCTTGGCAAATGTTTTTCAGATTTTGAACTCGTAAACAAAATTTTGTATTCTCTTTCTAAGAAGTGGGATTTAAAAGTAACAGCTTTACAAGAAACAAAAGATTTAAATATTTTTCCACTTAGAGAACTTATTGGTACCTTGATGACATATGAAATGGTGCACAATGCACTTGATGAACAGAACCACCTTACAAAGAACAGGAAGGATTTGGGACATAGAACACATGAAGACCACTCGAGCATAAGCTCAAGTGATGGTGAACTTGAACTTGCAAAGAAATTTAAAAAGTTAATGAAACAAAAATTAAAGAACAAAAAGAACGGAACTACTTGGTTTGAACGCAAGAAGAAGAACACAAATTGGGGAGAATCGAGCTCCTCCGAAGACGAGGAGAAAATCAACAAAGATGAGATGACAAACTACGCCTTAACGGCTTTCGACGATAAGGTAATAAAAATGCCCTTAATTTATTTCGAAATTACATAATACTTTTCATGAGTTATTTTTAATTTAGTTTAGGATTAATTTTCTTGAATATTACATATTTAATAGTTTAATAATAAAAATAAAAAATTAGGAATCATGCTTATCATTCTAGTAATTTTGAAAATAATCATGAAAATTGTATGTTTATGATAAACAAAATGATTTTGATTAAAAATGACTTATAAAATATGATATCATGCCTAATAAATTTATTTTTTGAAACTATGCATGATGATGATAAGTTTTGGGTAATTTATAGTTTATTGATTTTGATGATTTCCATGATGATCTTTTACGATTTATGGATCATCAATTTTTACCATAATGAAAGTTGCTTTTAAAAATGATGCACGGCTTTTGTATGCAAACTAAGCATGAAAAGATAGATTCACCTAAAAAGAAAAATGCATGACTACAACAAATAATAAAATGATTTTGGTAGAAAATACCTTATGCTCAATGAAACCATGATTGATGAATATGCTTTATGATTAATAATTTCTTTGCCTTGTATGTCCTATCATGATGAATATTTTGAAAATAAATGAAATCATGTTTGATTTGAAATAATACATAATGATCATGCTTAATGAGTTTTCTTTCGAAATGATGTATGATGATTTTTGTGATTATCGAACTTTGTGATCTTTTGAAAGATCTTTTTCAGCGTTAATGAATGATGCATGGATTTGGCATAAAAGAAAAGAACAAGCATGTATGAAATCAATCAATGAGTTGAAACAAAAGGAGGAAAGTATTTTTCTTAAAAAATTTCCTTTTTCTCTATCTTATCGATTTTTCACTAAGAGACCAATAAAATTATTTATGTCTTTTTGAATCTCTTGAAAGTAAGGTTGAGAGTTTGATAATTTTGATGATTTGAATTAGAAATGAGTTTTATCAAAATCATGATATTGATTTCTTGGAATAACATGAGATTACCTTTGATATATCATTTTGATTCATGGAATTTTGGATTCATGACTAGATTTTTCATTTGTTTATGAGATGGTTGAAATCTTCGTACCTTTGAATTATTCCCTTCACCTTTCAATTTTTGAATTTATGCATGTTATATGTTAAACATTTGAAACCATGTTTTGGTATCATGCATATCTAAGAAATGTTGTTTTGACATAAATGAAATAGGCATACTTATATGAAATAGTGTAAGTGTCATGCTTGACGATTATATACTTAATGATACATAAAGTTGTAATGAAAATATTGAAATTTTGATACCATAACTTGACAATTTTATGCATGAGATTTTAAAGTTATACATGATGATTTTTGTGATTTATTAATCTTGATGGTTTTATGGTTTTTATGATGAAACTTATTTTTTGATCTTAAACGATTGATGATATATATATATATATATATATATATATATATTTGGCACAAAAAGGACAAAGGCATGCTTGTTTGAAACAACTAAATAGAGAAAAGTATTTTTCTTGAAAATTCTTCTTCTCTATCTAATTGACTTTGATGAATCTATTTTATCATCTTTTTATGAATCTCTTGAAAATAATTTTGATTTGATGATTTGAATTTGAATGAGCTTTATCTTGATTTTTCGAGATTTATAACTTGAGATTTACTCTATAAAAATCGAGATCTTTTACTATCAATGTCTCTTTTTGCCATCTACTATCCAAATGAATCATGATTGGTCTCATTGCTATATTTCTTCTTCTTGTCATGTACTTAAGAGAAGATTTGTTAAAATGAATCATGGTTTCTCTTGATTTCTCGGAATTATAGCTTGAGTATTCTTTTTGTAAATCAAGATTGTTAATCATGATTCTCTCATTTTATCAAAGAGAACATTTTTCAAAATGAATAATTAAACTGTTTTCTTTTGATTTTTCGATTCCCACAATTTGAGAAAATGTACCTTGATGCTTGGAACATTTTATGCATAAATTGATTTTCTTTATGATTCAATACTCCTTTGTAATTATGATATGTTTATCGCATGATATGATTGAATCACTGTTATAAAAGAAAAAGGAAATTGTTAGCTTGCTAATTGCAAAAATATATGCTATCTTGAATGATAAAACATGAGATTGTCTATAGTGCAAATTTATTATTCTCGTGATGTGTATATTGAAATAATGATTGGAATATTGATGTAATTATAAATGATGATTTGGTATTATGCATGAAATACTCTTGTTATTGTTTTGATGCATACAAATGAAAAGTTATGATCATGCATGGTAGGATGCAATTTGACAAATTAATACCATCTTGGTTTGAAATATTTATGATTTGGAACGATGCATGCAATACTTATGTTTTTTATTATGATGATGTATGTGATGTATTGCATATAATGTCACATCTTGGATTTTTTTTTTTCTACACACTCAAACTAAATAGATAAACATCACTTTATTCATCATTTATAATCATTTATTACAATTTATTTGTTCATCCAATTTCAAATAAAAAAGTAAACATAGTGATGTTAACTTCAAGAATCATCCAAGTAGCTCTACCTAGCGGTAGAGGAAGGTCCGCTCTCCAATGGAATCCGACTTAGTACTAGAGGGAGGCTGCTCTGAAAGTCAAAAACAAAGAAAATTCAGCAACGCTGAGTAGGAACCCCAAAAGTCAAATCAAAATGAATACATGATCAAAATTTAATCAATCATCCCATTGGTGTATATCAAATACCCAAAGGAGCACTCCCCCAACAGCGGATGGAGAGGCTTTATCCTACGGGATGAGTTTGTATTCTCCCAACAGCGGATGGAGGCAAACTCATGTCGCACTCCCAATAGCGGATGGAGTGGTGTCCCACACCCGCCAAAGTGGCGCCAAAGTGGGGACACGTTCCTCCCAACAGCGGATGGAGGCAAACTCATGTCGCACTCCCAATAGCGGATGGAGTGGTGTCCCACACCCGCCAAAGTGGGGACACGTTCCTCCCAACAACGGATGGAGGCAAACTCATGTCGCACTCCCAATAGCGGATGGAGTGGTGTCCCACACCCGCCAAAGTGGGGACACGTTCCTCCCAACAACGGATGGAGGCAAACTCATGTCGCACTCCCAATAGCGGATGGAGTGGTGTCCCACACCCGCCAAAGTGGGGACACGTTCCTCCCAACAACGGATGGAGGCAAACTCATGTCGCACTCCCAATAGCGGATGGAGTGGTGTCCCACACCCGCCAAAGTGGGGACACGTTCCTCCCAACAACGGATGGAGGCAAACTCATGTCGCACTCCCAATAGCGGATGGAGTGGTGTCCCACACCCGCCAAAGTGGGGACACGTTCCTCCCAACAGCGGATGGAGGCAAACTCATGTCGCGGTGGGTGTCCCATCACCCCGCCAAAGTGGGACCACGTTCCTACCAACAACGGATGGAGGAACGTTTTAGCCGCCACGTTGACGGCCCGCTAATCCTCGAAGGGAATCGTCCTACCTGCTCTCAGCAGAAAAATAATATAGTCTCACACTAGTCATGTCCATTTCGGGATGAAATAACATATTTAAAATATCTCCTTCAAATATCATCAATATCAAATAATACAAATTGGCCCTCAATTGACTTGAACTCTAGTTCAATCGATTCAATTGAACTCAATTTACTGGAACCTAACTGAACCGATCTCTAATCCTTATTTAACTGGTCTGGAACCACCCTAGACTAGTATAATTTGGACTAGATTAAGTTCAATTTAGGTTAAACTAACTTGAATAAGTCAATCAATTCGGAATCACCCTGAATTGATCTAGACTAATCAAGCCTAGTTTAGTTCAATCAATATTTAGGCTCAAAACCAACAACAATGTTGGGCTAGATTGAGCCAGCCCATCTACCGATCATGCGCATTATACATGACTGAGCATGCATCACACAAAGCTGGCCCAACCGTAGCCCATGGACTGGAAATATGCGTCGCATATGACCACCCATGATGGTTGGGCTGGGTTAGCCTACGGGCCTGACCCGTGGGGTGGGCCTGGCCTGTGAGCAATTTCATTCCAATATCTAATTTCATATCGTAGAATATACGCATTAACAATATAAATAGAAACATAATAATGCATTAAAAGATAAATAAGAAAAAAAGCTTTAATACAAGGAATTAACATTCTAAATTTGAATAGAAATCATAACACATTAAAAGATAGACTAGGAGATAAGTTTTAATGAAAGGAAATAACCTTCTAAATTCAAATAGAAATCATGATTTCAACATATATAAAATTTCAACATATTCTAATCAATTTTTAAATCATTCAGAATAACATGTTTTAAATTTTAGATCAAAGAATAGCAAAAAAAAGATTTTTGATAACATATTTCAATCTAATAAAATTTTAATCCAGATAAGATTAAAGATGACTGTAATGCCAAAAAATATCATATAAAACATATGAATCTTTAACATATTTAAATCCATAATACAAACCTTAATCATGGGTCAAAGAACATTATAAAAACTTTAACTGATTACTTTAATGCAATAATAAAAATTTTGACATTTAAAGGATTGATACATATTTTTCGAACTACAAAACTTTTCGCATTTAAAGAATCAAAATAAAAACTAAAACTTTTATATTCAAGAAAAGTAGGGAAACCTACCTCTTGTCAGTAAGATGTTACTCCTCGTTTCTCCCATTGTCAGGCTCGACTAGGTGAGGAACGAATGAGAAAAATCCCTCCCCTTAAATAGGAGGAGGTGAGCGTCCACTAAAGGAAATATATTTTTATTTTTGTATTTATTTAATATAAATTGTTTCCATTTAATATACTAGCAAATATGATATCATCCTATTTGGAATGCTTAATAGTTATTTCCTTAATTTATATTAACAAACAAGGAAATAGATTAAGATTTCCTTAAATTACAATGACAAGTAAGGAAAGAAAATCAATTCCTAACTTAAATATTTGATGTGATTACATTTCTCCCCTCCTATAGGAAATTTAGCCCCTAAATTTAGCTTACCTTAATAGAATAGATGAGGATATTGCTCTCGCATATCTTCTTCTCTTTCCCACGTTGCCTCTTGGTCCGAATGGTGTTGCCAACAAATCTTTACCAAAGGTATAATTTTGTTCCTTAGAACATGTTCTTTCCTTTCCAAGATCTGGGTTGGTTGTTCTCCAAAAGTAGCATCATCTCTTAGTTGTAGAGGTTGGTAAGATATGACATGTGATGGATCCCTAATATATCTTCGAAGCATAGACACATGGAATACATCATGGATGCTAGCCAAAGCCGGGGGCAATGCTAATCTATATGCCACAGGCCCAACCTTTTGTAAGATCTCAAATGGGCCAATAAATCTTGGGGCTAACTTCCCCCTTTGACCAAACCTCATAACTCCCTTGGTTGGCGACACTTTTAAGAAGACATGCTCACCAATTTCGAACTCCAGATCTCTTCGCCTTCGATCTGCATAACTCTTCTGACGACTTTGAGCTGTTAATAGTCTTTGGCGTATAATTCAAATATTATCAACATCTTTTTGAATTAATTGAGGCCTCAAAAGCTTCCGTCCTCCTACCTCATCCCAATATACAGGTGATCTGCACTTTCTTCCATAAAGAGCTTCAAATGGAGCCATCTGTATGCTAGAGTGATAACTATTATTATAAGAAAACTCAATTAGATGCAAGTGCATATCCCAACTCCCACTAAAGTCCAAAGCACATGCTCTTAAGAGATCTTCAAGAGTTTGTATTGTCCTTTCAGATTGGCCATTAGTTTGGGGGTGAAAAGCTGTACTAAATTTTAACTGCGTGCCCAAAGATTTTTGTAGACTTCCCCAATAATGCTAACTGGTACCCCATGATATCGAATAATTTCCTTAATATATAAGCTTGCTAGTTTATCCAATGAATACTTTTTGTTAATAGGGAGGAAGTGAGCAGATTTAGTAAGTCTATCTACTACTACCCAAATTCCGTCGTATCCTTTCGTAGTCTTGGGTAATCCTGTCACAAAATCCATAGTGACTTGCTCCCACTTCCATTCAGGGATTGAAATCCTTTGTAATTTTCCCGCAGGTACTCGATGTTCTATCTTCACCTGCTGGCATATTAAACATTTAGAAACAAACTCTGCTATATCTCTCTTCATACCACGCCACCAGTAGTTTTGGCGTAAATCTCGATACATCTTAGTAGTTCCGGGATGGATATTAAATTTTGATCTATGTGCCTCCTCCAATAATTGCATCTTTACTGGATGGCTTTCGGGAACACAAAGACGATTGTGGAATGTAATAGAACCATCTTTGGCTTGGAGGAATTCAGGTCTAGATCCTTGAGTTATTTCCTTAACTTTCATTTGAAGATATGTATCTTCCTTCTGACCTTCTTTAATCTTTTTCACCAAATATGATTGTGCCATCAAACACGCAAGAAAACTTTTATTTGTCTCCGATAAAAGTTTAAGTTTTAAGTCTGCCAACTCCATCATCATAGAATTCTTTTGAATATTCATATAGGATACAAGACTATATGTATTTCTGCTTAAGGCATCAGCAACTACATTAGCCTTCCCAAGATGGTAGTTGATATCAAAATCATAATCCTTTAGAAAGTCCAACCATCTTCTTTGTCTCATATTTAAATCTTTTTGCATGAAAATATATTTGAGACTCTTATGATCTGTGAAGATCTCAAAAGTCTGTCCATAGAGATAATGCCTCCAAATTTTCAGTGCAAAAATAATAGTTGCTAGCTCTAAGTCATGAGTAGGATAGTTCTTCTCATGAGGTTTTAATTGCCTAAATGCATAAGCAACTACTCTTTCGTTTTGCATCAGAACACAACTAAGCCCTTGTAGTGAGGCATCGCTATACAAGACAAAACCTTCTCCTCCTAAAGGAATCACCAAGATCGGAGCACTAGTCAATTTCTTCTTCAATTCTTGAAAACTTTGTTGACATTTATCATCCCATATGAACTTTATATTCTTTTGTGTCAACCTAGTCACTGGTGCTGCTATTTTTGCAAGGCCTTCTACGAATCTTCTATAGTATCCGGCCAAACCCAAGAAGCTTCTAATCTCTGAAACATTAGAAGGCTGCTTCCATTTTAACACAGCCTCAATCTTATGAGGGTCAACAGATATACCAGCACTTGAAATTACATGACCGAGAAACATAATTTCATTAAGCTAGAAATTGCACTTGCTTAATTTGGCATATAATTTCTCTTGCCTTAGGACTTCTAGAACTGTCTTAAGATGGTGTTCATGCTCTGCTATGCTTTTGGAGTAGATCAAGATATCATCAATGGACACAATTACAAATTTATCAAGATAAGGGTGGAACACCCTATTCATAAGATCAATGAAGGCAGCTGGTGCATTTGTGAGTCCAAAAGGCATTACTAAGAATTCATAATGACCGTATCTTGTTCTAAAAGCAGTTTTCTGTATGTCTCCTTCCCTTATCTTCAGTTGATGATACCCAGATCTCAAATCAATTTTTGAGTATACCTGAGTACCTCGAAGTTGATCAAATAGGTCATCTATTCGGGGAAGGGGATATTTATTCTTTATGGTCATTTGGTTGAGTTGTCTATAATCGATGCATAGTCGCATAGATCCATCTTTCTTCTTCACAAATAGGACAGGGGCACCCCAAGGTGATACACTGGGTCGAATAAAACCCTTGTCCAAAAGCTCTTGGATTTGTTTCTTTAACTCCTCCAACTCAATTGGGGCCATTCTATACGGAGGTTTAGAAATAGGTGCAGTGCTAGGTAGAAGATCAATTGTAAATTCAATTTGTCTATTTGGTGGTAGTACAAGTATATCTTCAGGAAAAACATCTAGAAAATCCCGTACAATGGGGATGTTCTTTAATACTGGCTTCTTAGATTCTTCTCTAGAAATAAAGGCCAAGTATCTCTGGCATCCTTTGAGTAATAGTTGGGTAGCACTCAAAGCTGAAATAATAGAAGGGAACTTTTCTTGAATCCCAATGAACTTGAAAGATGGTTGATCTAGGGGTGAGAAAGTAATAGTCTTCCGGAAACAATCGACACTTACATGGTATGTTGAGAGCTAGTCCATACCTAAGATAGCATCGAAATCTTGAAATTCTAGTAGAATAAGATCTACTAGCAAATCGTGACTTTCAATAGTAATAACACAGTTTCTATATATCTGATCAACTATCAAGGAGTTTCCAACTGGTGTTACTACCATTAATGCATTACTCATTGTCTCACAATTCCTATACAGTTTCATAGCAAAATATGGTGATATAAAAGAATGCGTAGAACTAGAATCTATAAGAACAAATGCTGGTATACCACAAAGTGTGATGATACCTTTAATAATTGATCCCGAGGCTTCAGCATCTTAATGAGTTAGTGCGTAGACTCTTGCTTGTCCTCCCTCTCTGGGTCCTAGCTGTTGCTATCCAGTTGTTTGGGGTGGAGCTCGGCGTTGATTTTGCTTCCGAAGGCAATCCTTCGACATGTGCCCCGGTCGTTGACAATAAAAACATACACATTGTCCCATAGGGCATGAAGTAGAAACATGATCTGTCTTCCCACAGAAATAACACCTTATGATGACTTGATTGTTAGGAGCTCCTGCTTGTTGATGTCCAAATTGTTTGCCTTTGCCTTTCTTTGAGGATCCAGAATGTGATCCCCCATACGTAGATGGTGCAGCACTAAAAGGTCGCTTTTGATCCTTTGCTTGTTGTAATTAATTATCCAATTTCTCTACCACCAAAGCTCGATTTAACACTTCAGCATATGTTGGTAAAATTAGTACTATAATTGACTTTCTAATTGATGATCGAAGTCCCCTCTCAAAATGACGAGCTCTTTGACTTTCATTGAAAGCAATATGTGGAGAGAACTGGGCCAACTCAGTAAAATAATGATCATATTCCATTACAGTTCTACTTCCTTGGTGGATGCCAAGGAACTCTTGTTGTTTCTCAAAGTGAACTGAATCAGGAAAGAACTGCTCATAAAATGCATCCTTAAACTGCTCCCAAGTTACCACATTACCTCCAGCCTCTAACATCCTCCTTTTTGAGGTCCACCAAGTATCTGCCATCCCTTCCAAAATGAAAGAAGCAAAAGGCACCTTCTGATTTTCCCTACATTTGATAGCTTCGAATGTCTTCTCCACTTGACAAATCCAACGTTTAGCAAAGATTGGATCTGGTTTGCCCTAAAAAACTGGTGGTCCCAATCTCTTAAAGTGATCTAAGGTATTATTTCTGCCCCGTGGAATTTCATCTCGCTCCTCCTGACGCTCAAAGTATCCTCTAATAGCATCGAGGACTCCGTATACGTTATCTTGAGCATTGATGGGTGCTGGGGCATGAGGGGCATTCTGCGAAGTTGGAGAAGCTGGCCTATAATCAGTGACAGGTGTACGTGAGGATTGGGTTTGCTCTACAATGCGTGGAGCTTCCAAGTTATTATTTGTTTGAACACCTCTCCGAGTGCGTACACTAGTAGCATTACGACCATGAGCACCCCGAGTGATAGGACCACTAATCTCTGGAATTGGCTCCATTACTCCTATAATAGGTTAAAGACAATCATTGGTTAGAGTCAATCAAGGGACCTAATACACCTACAGGCCCTAGACAATGCTCTGATACCATAAAAAGATGTCACATCCTGGATTTTTTTTTTCTACACACACAAGCTAAATAGATAAACATCACTTTATTCATCATTTATAATCATTTATTACAATTTATTTGATCATCCAATTTCAAATAAAAAAGTAAACATAGTGATGTTAACTTCAAGAATCATCTAAGTAGCTCTACCTAGCGGTAGAGGAAGGTCCGCTCTCTATTGGAATCCGACTTAGTACTAGAGGGAGGCTGCTCTGAAAGTCAAAAACAAAAAAAATTCAGCAACGCTGAGTAGGAACCCCAAAAGTCAAATCAAAATGAATACATGATCAAAATTTAATCAATCATCCCATTGGCGTATATCAAATACCCGAAGGAGCACTCCCCCAACAGCGGATGGAGAGGCTTTATCCTACGGGATGAGTTTGTGTTCTCTCAATAGCAGATGGAGGCAAACTCATGTCGCACTCCCAACAGCGGATGGAGTGGTGTCCCACACCCGCCAAAGTGGGGACACGTTCCTCCCAAGAACGGATGGAGGAACTGTTTAAACCGCCACGTGTGACGGCCCACTAATCCCCGAAGGGAATCGCCCTACCTGCTCTCAGCAGGGAAATAATATAGTCTCACACTAGTCATGTCCATTTCGGGATGAAATAATATATTTAAAATATCTCTTTCAAATATCATCAATATCAAATAATACAAATTGGCCCTCAATTGACTTGAACTCTAGTTCAATCGATTCAATTGAACTCAATTTACTAGAACCTAACTGAACCGATCTCTAATCTTTATTTAACTAGTCTGGAACCACCCTAGACTAGTATAATTTGGACTAGATTAAGTTCAATTTAGGTAACTAACAAGAACGGATGGAGGAACTGTTTAACCGCCACGTGTGACGGCCCACTAATCCCCGAAGGGAATCGCCCCTACCTGCTCTCAGCAGGGAAATAATATAGTCTCACACTAGTCATGTCCATTTCGGGATGAAATAATATATTTAAAATATCTCTTTCAAATATCATCAATATCAAATAATACAAATTGGCCCTCAATTGACTTGAACTCTAGTTCAATCATTGAACTTGAACTCAATTTACTAGAACCTAACTGAACCGATCTCTAATCTTTATTTAACTAGTCTGGAACCACCCTAGACTAGTATAATTTGGACTAGATTAAGTTCAATTTAGGTTAAACTAACTTGAATAAGTCAATCAATTTGGAATCACCCTGAATTGATCTAGACTAATCAAGCCTAGTTTAGTTCAATCAATATTTGGGCTCAAAACCAACAACAATGTTGGGCTAGATTGAGCCAGCCCATCTACCGATCATGTGCATTATACATGACTGAGCATGCATCACACAAAGCTGGCCCAACCGTAGCCCATGGAATGGTCATATGCGTCGCATGTGACCGCCCATGATGGTTAGGTTAGGTCAGCCTACGGGCCTGACCCGTGGGGTGGGCCTGGCCTGTGAGCAATTTCATTCCAATATCTAATTTCATATCGCAGAATATACGCATTAACAATATAAATAGAAACATAATAATGCATTAAAATATAAATAAGGACAAAAGCTTTAATACAAGGAATTAACATTCTAAATTTGAATAGAAATCATAACACATTAAAAGATAGACTAGGAGATAAGTTTTAATGAAAGGAAATAACCTTCTAAATTCAAATAGAAATCATGATTTCAACATATATAAAATTTCAACATATTCTAATCAATTTTTAAATCATTCAGAATAATATGTTTTGAATTTCAGATCAAAGAATATCAAAAAAAAGATTTTTGATAACATATTTCAATCTAATAAGATTTTAATACAGATAAGATTAAAGATGACTGTAATGCTAGAAAATATCATATAAAACATATGAATCTTTTACATATTTAAATCCATAATAAAAACCTTAATCATGGGTCAAAGAACATTATAAAAACTTTAACTGATTACTTTAATACAATAATAAAAATTTTGACATTTAAAGGATTGATACATATTTTTCAAACTACAAAACTTTTCACATTTAAAGAATCAAAATAAAAACTAAAACTTTTATATTCAAGAAAAGTAGCGAAATCTACCTCTTGTCAATAAGATGTAACTCCTCGTTTCTCCCGCTGTCAGGCTCGACTAGGTGAGGAACGAATGAGAGAAATCCCTCCCCTTAAATAAGAGGAGGTGAGCCTCCACTAAAGGAAATATATTTTCATTTTTGTATTTATTTAATATAAATTGTTTCCATTTAATATACTAGCAAATATGATATCATCCTATTTGGAATGCTTAATAGTTATTTCCTTAATTCATATTAACAAACAAGGAAATAGATTAAGATATCCTTAAATTACAATGACAAGTAAGGAAAGAAAATCAATTCCTAACTTAAATATTTGATGTGATTACATATAATGTGTATCATGAATGCTCTAAATGATGAATGCTTGGTATCATGATCAAAATATTGATAAATGCTATGATTTGTTACCAAATTGATGTATCATGTATGATATGCTCATAGTGATTAATTTATTTGTATAATGCATGAAGTAAGGATACAAATGTAAAGTTTTGAAATTGTGCATATGTTAATTTGAAAACATAATGATGCACAAATAAGATTGATACTTATCTTTGTCATGATTTAGAAATTGATATAAAGAGTCTTCCTTTCTTTTTGACAATGACAGGGGGAGAAAGAGTTGCTAGTGTGTTATCTTGAATTGATGTAAAGGGTCATCTCAAGGAGAAATTAGCTAGCTTGCACAAGTCAAGAAGATGTAGAAACTTGTTTGCTAGCTTGCCTATCTTAAGCAGCAAAGAATGCTAACTTGCTTATTTCAAGAAGCAAAAGTTGCCTTCTTGAACATCACTATCTTGCCTATCTCAAGAAGCAAAACTTGCAACTTGCACATTGCAATAGGAAGTAAGAATCATGAGCTTACACAAGAAAGCTATCTTGCATTTGCTTTCGAAATTTTTGCTAGCTTGTATGTAGTAAAACTTGCATATCGTAAAAATTGCTACCTTGTAGTATAAAGAGAAGCAAACAGTTGCTATCTCAAGATGCTAAACATGCTAAACTTGCATATTGCAAAGGAAGTAAAATTTGATAGCTTGCAACTTGCATATTTCAAGAAGCAAGAGCTACATTTTGAAAATCTTAAAACTGCTAGCTTGCATGTTCTAAAATGTTGTAAAATGTTGTGAAGAAGGACATGCTATCTTACTATCTTGCATATCTAAAATTTGATAGCTTGCATATTCTTGTGATATAGCACTTGCTAAATTTTTGCTAGCTTGCATGATGTAGCATTTGCTAAATTTTCAAGCTTACAAATTGCATGATGATAAAACTTGATATTATGTCTTTCATGTAATAAGTTGAATTCATATCTCAAACATATAGAAAGTGACACTTCTCCTTTTTGTTAATGACAAAGGGGGAGAAGTATGATCATGTTATGCATGATGACGTGTTGCAAATATTCATGATGAATATTTGCAATGACTTGAATTCGGCTTGAATTCAAGGTTCTATCAATATGGCATATTGATAGGGAGAGTTTGTTTAAACTATGGGAGTTAAGGTTAACTCCATCATCAAGTGGTTGTCATTATCAAAAAGGGGGAGATTGTTGAATCTCATATTTTGATGATGAAATCACTTAATATGTGTTTTTGATTTAATCTGCATTTTGAGTGATGCAGGATGCTTCGATCAAGATGAGACAATTAAAGTAGGAAAATCATGTTGGGCCAAAGGAACATGTCAAAAGATTGGACGTTGGGCCAGTGGATCGGTCGACGTATTGATAGAAGGCTTTGGGCCGTAGATTCGGGCATCGGGCCAAGAAGAGCGAGTATTGCGCCTAGGATATCAGAGTTGCAGAGTCAACTAGCCGATTGGGTAATAGGCCATAAGAGAGGACGATGCGCCGAAGAATCGGACGAAGCGTCGAGGGACCAATGACATGCCAGACAACTTGATTAATTGCTTAGGAGTAATTGTCTAGATCAAAGTTTTACTTTACTTGTGCAGGATTAACTACGATAGTTTGAAGACATAAAGCAAGTCTATCATGTTAGGATCGGAGCGGCACTAAGAGGGGGGAGTGAATTAGTGCAGCGGATTAAAACGTTGGTTTTAGAAACTTTTTCGTACGATAAAAATCGAACTCGGAAGTGCTTAACTTGAAAGTGTGTTCATAAATGTGTGCAACAAAAGTAATGAGGAAGTAAAGCACTTATAAAGATTTGCAGTAAGGTAAAGTGCAATAAATAAATGCAAACCAGTGAACACGCCAATTTTAAAGTGGTTCGGTCAAAATGACCTACATCCACTTGCGAAGCCTTCTTCGATGAGGCTCCCAACTTCCACTAGCAAATCACTTTGAAGGGAAAGGACAAATACCCCTCTTACAACTTTTTATAATTGGTTCACACTCTTACAAAGTTTCAACGAGAAAGAAGGATGTGAACACTCAAGCAATTGAAAACAAGACTTGCTAAAGACTTTGCTAAGGCTTTTATCTCAATCTATTGCTTCTCAAAAGTTGTAATCTCTACTGAGAATTGAGGGGTATTTATAGGCCTCAAGAGGATTCAAATTTGGGCTCCAAAATTTGAATTCTCTTCGGTTCCCAAAGCTAGCGGTGCCACCGCCTGTCAGTTCTGACACTGACAGTGTACTGGGTGGTGCCACCGCCTAGCTCTTCGGGTGCTGGATGGTGCCACCGCCTGGCTCTGGCGGTGCCACCGCCTACACTATTTCAGCTCACTAGTTGGGCTCCAAACTTGGCCCAAACAAGTCCAAACTTGGGCCTAATTGGCCCCTACTTGGGTTATAAGATTAACACCTAATCCTAACCCTAATTAACATGCTAACTACGAATTTAAAGACATTTCCTAAGCTATTAAAAAGTCCACAAGTCAAGACTTCTTCGGGTGAGCTTCCGACGAACTTCCAACGGTCTTCTGATAAATACTCGGAAACCATTCTGTGGATTCCCGGCAAGCTCCGAGACTTCACGATTTGATCTTGGCGAGTTTCGATGAGCTTCTTCGGCAAGCTATGATCTTTCTCGGTGAGCTCTGCGAACTTCCGACGTACCTTCCGGCGAGCTTCCGAAAACCCTTCGGCAAGGTCCCTACTCATTCTCGGCTAGTTCCGGCAACATTCCCGATGAACCTTCGGACTTCCGTCTTACTCTCGAACTCCCAACGAATCCTTTGCGCTTGACTCTAGCACTTTGTTTCGCTTTATGTCTTCATCGTTATCGTAGTTAATCCTGCACACACAAGCCAAAACTCTACTCCGATCTAGACAATTATTACAATGCGAATTGACATTCTGTTGCCCGGCATGTCATTGGTTGGCGCTTCGTCCGATTCTTCAGCGCATCATCCTCTCTTGTGGCTTGTTGCCCAATCGACGGTTGACCCCCGCAACCCCGATATCCTTGGTGCAATTCCGCTCTCCGATGCTTGATGTTCGAAGTGTTCTGTCGTCCAATATCCTAACGTGATCTCCTCCGGCGCAACGTCAATTCCTCTTGCGTCAACTGTCTAATCCTGATCGAGTAGACCTGCATCACTCAAATTGCAGTTAAACATCTAAACACAATTAATTAGTTTCATCATCAAAATATGAGATTCAACAATCTCCCCCTTTTTGATGATGACAACTAATTAATGACTACCGGAGTTAACCTTAACTCCCCGGAGTTTAAACAAACTCCCCCTTTCATTATGCCATATTGATAGAACCTTGAATTCAAGCCGAATTCAAGTCATTGCAAATATTCATCATGAATATTTGCAACATGTCATCATGCATAACATGATCATACTTCTCCCCCTTTGTCATCAACAAAAAGGAGAAGTGTCACTTTCTATATGTTTGAGATATGAATTCAACTTATTGCATGAAAAACATAATATCAAGTTTTATCATCATGCAATTTGTAAGCTTGAAAATTTAGCAAATGTCACATCATGCAAGCTAGCAAAAATTTAGGAAGTGCTATATCACATTAGAATATGCAAGCTATCAAGTTTTAGATATGCAAGATAGTAAGATAGCATGTCCTTCTTCACAACATTTTACAACATTTTAGAACATGCAAACTAATAGTTTTAAGATGTTCAAAAAGTAGCTCTTGCTTCTTGAAATATGCAAGTTGCAAGCTATCAAATTTTACTTCCTTTACAATGTGCAAGTTTAGCATGTTTAGCATCTTGAGATAGTAACTGTTTGCTTCTCTTTAGACTACAAGCTAGCAATTTTTACGATATGCAAGTTTTACTACATACAAGCTAGCAAAAATTTTGAAAGCAAATGCAAGATAGGTTTCTTGTGTAAGCTCATGATTCTTGCTTCCCATTGCAATGTGCAAGTTGCAAGTTTTGTTTCTTGAGATAGGTAAGATAGCACTTTTGCAATTTTTGTTTCTTAAGATAGGCAAGCTTGTGATATTCAAGATAGTAAGCTCTTTCTTCTCTTTTGAGAAGTTTTATTTTTGCTTTCTTAGCAAAATGCCAAACTAGCAAGAGACAATGTTTTCGGACAATGTTTCCTAACAAAATGCCAATTGTTAGGATCAAGAAAATCCGAAAATAAAATTTAATACTTTCATGCATTCGGACAAGGTTTTGCTATAGATTTTTAAATACAATCATGAAGATAATGTTGAATCTCGGATTTTGATGACGAAGTCAATTGTCATTTGTTATCTAATCCATATGTTAAGATAAGTGTGCAGGATTAACTATGATGAAAGTAAGACATACAGCAGGAGTTGCGCCGAAGTCAAGACTATGATCACGTTAGGGGTTCGAGAGTTCGACGGAAGTCCGGACGGTCATCGGAGGTTCTGCGGGAACAAATCCGAGAAGTCCAGGAGCTTGCCAAAGAAGCTCATCGGAACTCACCAAGTGGATCGTCGCAAGTCCAGGAGATTGCCGGAAGTCCGCCGAAGCATCGCCGAGGGTTCGTCGGATGATCGCCGGAAGCTCGACGGAAGAAGCGATTGACGCACCGGAGCAAGTTGCAGTAAATGTCTTGAAAAATATTGTAGTTAGCATGATGATTAAGTTAGAAATGGGAGGTGATCCCATTAACTTAATCTTGGGGCAATTGGGCCCTTGACAGACCCAAATTGGGCCGAATGGAACAGCCCATTCGGACCCAGATTCCCTGGCTGGCGGTGGCACCGCCTGGGTCGGCGGTGGCACCGCCCAGCAGCCGAGTCTCGGAGTGAGGCTGGGCGGTGGCATTGCCCCTGTCAGGCGGTGGCACTGCCTGGGCTCAGTCTCCGAGTGAGACTGGGCGGTGGCACCGCCTGGGCTCAGCCTCCGAGTGAGACTGGGCGGTAGTACCGCCCCTGTCAGGCGGTGGTACCGCCCGAGCTCGGTCTCCGAGCTCTGTCAGGTGGTAGTACCGCCCATTTATGGCGGTAGTACCGCCAGGAACCCGAAAACATGGGAATTGATATTTTTGAGCTCCAAATTCAAATCAGTTTGGGGCCTATATAAACCCCACCCTTTCATGCATGAAAGGGTTGTCTCCTAAGCCCGTCAAAAGGAGTGAAACTGTAAAAGGGTGGTTGGCCTTCGCCTATTGAAGGAAGGCCTCTAGTGGACGTCGGTGACCTCATCGGACGAGGAAGCCAAAAGTGGATGTAGGTCAAGATTGACCGAACCACTCTAAATCTCGGTTTGCATTTACATTCTGTTCTCTATCTTAACTGCAACTAGTTCCATAGCTTTACTTTAACTACACTTTACTTGATCTTAAGTTAAAGCAATTTCCGATTCGACTTTCATACTGAATTCGTTCTTATCATACGAACGTCGTTTTAAATCGTCGAAAGTTTTCCGCTGCACTAATTCACCCCCCCCTCTTAGTGCTCTTGATCCTAACAATTGGTATCAGAGCAGGGTTAACTCTCAATCGGATTAAAACCCAAGAGAGATGACATACGTCGGAAATCAAGAGGGCCACTCTATTACACGTCCACCCATGTTCAATGGGACGGACTACACCTATTGGAAGCCCCGAATGAGGATCTTTCTGATTTCAATGGATTTTGAACTTTGGAATCTTGTCGAAAATGGATTTTCGAAGTCTTCTCTTCCAATGATCGATTGGAATGAATTGGAGAAGAAGCACTCTTAATGCAAAGGCTATGAATGCCTTATTTTGTGCGCTTGATAAAAATGAGTTCAATCGTGTTTCGGTTTGTGAAACCGCATTTGATATTTGGCATACACTCGAAGTGACTCACGAAGGCACAAGTAGAGTGAAAGAGTCAAAAATCAATCTTTTGATACATTCTTTTGAACTTTTCCGAATGAAACCGAGCGAGACTATTGGCGATATATACACCCGTTTCACGGATGTCGTCAATGGTCTAAAAGGACTCGGCAAAAGTTTTTTGGATTTTGAGCTTGTAAATAAGATTCTAAGATCCCTTCCTAAGAGTTGGGACCCTAAAATCACTGTTATTTAAGAGGCTAAAGATCTAAACAACTTCCCTCTTGAAGAATTAATCGGGTCATTAATGACCTACGAAATGACTTGCAAAGCTCATGAAGAGCAAGAAGAGATCCTTCCAAAGAACAGGAAGGATATGGCACTTAGAACTTTCGAAGACCACTTGAGAGAAAACTCAAGTGATGAAGACTGTGACGATGACTTGGCACTTCTAACAAGGAAATTCAAAAAATTCATTAAAAGAAGCAAGTCTAAAAATGACTCAAAAACTAAATTTGAACCCAAAAAGGACCAAGTTATTTGCTACGAATGCAAGAAGCCGGGACACTACAAAAGTGATTGTCCCCAAGCTAAGAAGAGAATACCAAAGAAGAAGGCGCTCAAAGCAACGTGGGATGACTCAAGCGCGTCCGAAGAAGAGGAGTCTAACACCGAGCAAGTTGCTCATTACGCCCTAATGGCCATCGGAGATGAGGTAACAAATTTAATTGATGCAGATTTATCATTTGATGAATTACTAAATGCCTTCCATGACTTATTTGATGAATGCAAAACTATTAGTAGAAAATATAAATTGCTAAAAAAGGAGCATGATAGTCTTGTAATTTCGATAAATTAGAAATTGAATATCATGATAGTTTAGCTCCATGTAAAAAATGTCATAATCTAGAAACTCTCCAAAAGGAGAACTTGCTACTTAAGGACACCTTGAAGAAATTCAAGGTTGGTAGCAAGTCTTTGAATATGATCCTTACAAATAAGGGCCATATTCCTAAAAGAAGTGGAATTGGATTTGTGAGAAGTCCTCACCAAAATCCAACCACCTTCATTAAAGGCCCTATCTTATATGTTCGGCACCAAAGCAAATGCAACTTTTGTTGCAAACATGGACATAGAACTTATCATTGTCCATTCAAGAAAGTTAGTCCAAACAAATTGATTTGGGTTCCTAAAGGAACCACAATAAACTCTATGCAACATGATAAACAATTTAGATCAGTGTTTGAGGCACCCAAAAGTAAATGGGTACCTAAAAATCATCCTTTCTTGTAGAAACATACATCATCACAAGCTAGGAGCAAGAGATGGTACCTTGATAGTGGATGCTCAAGGCATATGACCGGAGATCCATCTCAATTCTCTAAACTCACTAGCATAGACAAAGGCTATGTCACCTTCGGAGACAATAATAAGGGTAAAATCATTGGCAAAGGAACCATAGATAACAAATCCAACTTCTTTATTGAAGATGTTTTGTTAGTTGATGGTTTAAAACATAACCTCTTGAGCATTAGTCAATTGTGTGATAAAGGATATATTGTCAAATTCGAATCTAATGCTTGCATCGTTGAAAAACCACACAAAAACACATCTATGATTGCATTAAAACAAAATAACGTATACACCATTGACATCAATGATCTTTGCAATGAAAAGTGTTTCTCGGTTTTGAATGAGGATGCTTGGCTTTGGCATAGGAGATTAGGTCATGCTAGCATGAAACTAATCACTCAAATATCATCCAAAGAACTTGTAAGAGGAATTCCTCATATCAAGTTCATCAAAAATAATGTGTGTGATGCTTGTCAATTAGGAAAATAAATTAAGGGTAGTTTCAAATCTAAGAATCAAATAAGCAACTCTAGGCCCTTACAATTGATCCATATGGATTTGTTTGGACCTATCTCTACATCAAGTCTAGGAGGTAGCAAATACGCCTTCGTCATTGTAGATGACTATAGTAGATACACATGGACTTATTTCTTAAAACATAAAAATGAATGCTTTAGATATTTTACCAAGTTTTGCAAACTTGTCCAAAACGAAAAGGGTTCTATGATTGCGTCAATTAGAAGTGATCATGGTGGTAAATTTCAAAACCGTGATTTTCAAGAATTTTGTGAATTTAATGGATATAATCATAACTTCTCTACTCCAAGAAATCCTCAACAAAATGTAGTAGAAAGAAAAAATAGAAATTTACAAGAAATGGTAAGAACCATGTTGAATGAACATAGCCTACCCAAATATTTTTGGGCCGAAGCCGTAAACACTGCATGCTATATTTTAAATAGAGTTCTAGTAAGACCCTTACTCACCAAAACTCCCTATGAGTTGTGGAACAACAAAAAACCCAATGTTTCATATTTTAAAGTTTTTGGCTGCAAGTGTTTTATCTTGAATGAAAAAGATGCCTTAGGAAAATTTGATGCTAAATCCGATGAAGGAATTTTCCTTGGTTATTCTTCGATTTCTAAAGCTTTTCGTATATTCAATAAAAGAACTTTAATTATAGAAGAATCTATTCATGTTGTTTTCAATGAGATTTCTGAAATCAAGAAAAATGATTTTGATGATGATGTTAATTTTGATTCTTTGAATTTAAATGAAACCCCTTCTCCAACTAGCAACTTGGATGCATCCACTTCCGAAATATCCTTACCCAAGGATTGGAAATATGTAGATGCTCATCCTAAGGAGCTAATTCTAGGAGACACATCTAAGGGGATTCAAACACGTTCTTCTCTTAAAGAATTTTGTGCCAACGCCGCTTTTCTCTCCCAAATTGAACCAAAATGTATTGACGAAGCCATGAAAGATGATTCATGGATTATCGCAATGCAAGATGAGTTAAATCAATTTGAGAGAAATGATGTGTGGAAGCTTGTTCCTAGGCCAAATGACCATTTAGTTATTGGTACTAAATGTGTCTTTAGAAACAAGCAAGATGAATATTTTATCGTGGTTAGAAACAAGGCTAGATTAGTAGCCAAAGGTTTCAACCAAGAAGAAGGTATCAATTACGAAGAAACCTTCGCTCCTGTGGCTAGATTAGAAGCCATAAGGATGCTCCTTGCCTATGCTAGTAATAATAATTTTAAGCTATTCCAAATGGATGTTAAAAGCGCTTTTCTTAATGGCTTTATTTTTGAAGAAGTTTATGTTGAATAACCTCTTGGATTTGAAAATAATAGCCTCACTAATCATGTGTTTAAATTAACTAAAGCTCTCTATGGTTTAAAACAAGCCCCAAGGGCTTGGTATGAGAGACTTAGTTCTTTTCTTATTAAAAATAATTTTACAAAAGGCAAGGTTGATACTACATTGTTTATCAAGAATTTTGAAAATAATTTTCTCATTGTTCAGATGTATGTTGATGATATTATCTTTGGTTCTACAAACGAATCTCTTTGTGAATCCTTTTCTAAAACCATGAGTCTAGAATTTGAAATGAGTTTGATGGGAGAATTAACCTTTTTCTTAGGCTTACAAATTAAGCAACTAAGAAATGACATTTTTATTAGTCAAACTAAATATGCTTTAGACTTGCTAAAGAGATTTAATATGGAAAGCTCAAAAGCTATTAACACTCCTATGAGCACATCCACTAAGTTAGAAGTTGACGAAAGTGGAGAAAGCTTCGATCAAAAAACTTATAGGGGTATGATAGGAAGTTTACTTTACCTCACTGCAACTAGACCAGATATCATGTTCAGTGTAGGACTTTGTGCTAGGTTTCAATCAAACCCTAAGATATCTCATCTCAAAGCGGTTAAAAGAATATTTAGATATCTTAAAGGTACCACAAATCTAGGATTATGGTATCCGAAAACCGAGAAGTTTGAGTTAATTGCTTATGCTGATGCAGATTTTGCTGGATGTAGATTAGATAGAAAAAGCACATTAGGAACATGTCAATTTTTGGGACATGCTCTTGTTTCCTGGTCAACTAAGAAACAAAACTCGGTTGCACTATCAACAACCGAAGCTGAGTATATAGCAGCTAGTGCATGCTGTGCACAAGTTGTGTGGATGAAAAACACCTTAGAAGATTATAAAGTTCATCTTAAAAATATTCCTATTAAATGTGATAACACAAGTGCTATATGTTTAACAAAGAATCTCATTCAACACTCAAGAACAAAACATATTGATATTAGACATCACTTTATACGAGATCATGTCACTAATCATGATATAGTTATAGAGTTCATTGATACTAAACATCAACTAGCTGATATTTTTACAAAGCCTTTAAGTGAAGAACAATTTAATTTCATTAGAAGAGAATTAGGAATGTTAATGTGTTCGATGCTTGAACTCATTAAATCTATTTTTTGGACTTTCTTGATTCAATAATCAAATCACTCAATTGCTATGATGATTTTACATGATGACATGCCTTAGTAATATGTTGGAAATTATGTATTTTGGATATAAAAATTTCCATGATAATGAGCATGTTTTATCTTCATGATTGTATTGGAAAATCTATAGCAAAACCTTGTCCGAATGCATGAAAGTGTTAAATTTTATTTTCGGATTTTCTTGATACCTTATTCTCTTTCGAACTTAATGTAGCTCTCATAAGCATATGTCATATCGAGTTTGATTCATTGATTTTTGACATGTGGAATCAATTAGCAAATGCATCTTTCATAGGCTTATAATGTGAAAAATATTTTCAAGAAATGGATTTGATAAAATGATTCCTTCTTATAATTTCCTTCTTGAAAAAAAAAAGGAAGATTTTTTACTTGCAAGGATATTGATTCACATACATATCTTGATCCTTGTAAAAATGAAGCATGATTTAATCTTTCCTTGAGATGTTTGTATAATTGGTATGCTATCACTCATTGTTGAAAAATTACCTATCACTTACTTGTGTTTAAAATTTGCTTATATCGTTCTCCTTTTTGTTGATGACAAAGGGGGAGAAATATATGAATTGATGCTATGAGTGCCATATTTGAATTTGAATTATGTTAAAAAGCTTGCATCGAAATATATGGTAAATTGATGATAGATATGCTATGATTGCTAAACACTTGAAATATTTGCATTATGTTAAGATATCAAGAACTTGCATCGTAATTTCACATGTTGATATCTTACCATATGATGAATTGCTACCATTATTATCATTCACATTTGAAATGTAAAACTTGAAAAAGGATGTCAAGCCTTGACATCATTTTCAGAGAGATACATCATGATAGGAATCATGATGAAAGTATTGATAAGGTTAAACAATCTTAACTTATCAATATGTCTCTTGAATTCAAAGGCTTTGAATTCAAGAATGACTTATCTTGAGTATGAAATATAGATAGGGGGAGTTAAAGTTAACTCTGTTATCAATTGATTGTCATCATCAAAAAAGGGGAGATTGTTGAATCTCGGATTTTGATGATGAAGTCAATTGTCATTTGTTATCTAATCCATATGTTAAGATAAGTGTGTAAGATTAACTACGATGAAAGTAAGATATGCAGCAGGAGTTGCATCGAAGTCAAGACTATGATCACGTTGGGGGTTCGAGAGTTCGACGGAAGTCCGGACGGTCATCGGAGGTTCTACGGGAACAAATCCGAGAAGTCCAGGAGCTTGCCAAAGAAGCTCATTGGAACTCACCAAGTGGATCATCGTAAGTCCAGGAGTTTGCCGGAAGTCCGCCGGAGCATCGCCGAGGGTTCGTCGGATGATCGCAGGAAGTTCGCCGGAAGCTCGACGGAAGAAGCGATTGACGCACCGGAGCAAGTTGCAGTAAATGTCTTGAAAAATATTGTAGTTAGCATGATTATTAAGTTAGAAATGGGAGGTGATCCCATTAACTTAATCTTGGGGCAATTGGGCCCTTGACAGACCCAAATTGGGCCGAATGGATCAGCCCATTCGGACCCAGATTCCTTGGCCGGCGGTGGCACCGCCTGGGCTTAGTCTCCGAGTGAGACTGGGTGGGCGGTAGCACCGCCCCTATCAGGTGGTGGCACCGCCTGGGCTCAGTCTCCGAGTGAGACTGGGCGGTAGTACCGCCCCTGTCATGCGGTGGTACCGCCCGAGCTCGGTCTCCGAGCTCTGTCAGGCGGTAGTACCGCTAGGACCCTGAAAACATGGGAATTGATATTTTTGAGCTCCAAATTTAAATCAGTTTGGGGCCTATATAAACCCCACCCTTTCATGCATGAAAGGGCACCGAAACTTAGCATTTATTCTGAGATTTTGAGAGCTTAAAAGTGTTGTAAAAGGCTAGAAGTTCTTCTCCCTCTTTTCTTTGAAGTTTTGATCATTCAAGAGAGGAGTGAAAAATTTGTAAGGGTTGTCTCCTAAGCCCGTCAAAAGGAGTGAAACTGTAAAAGGGTGGTTGGCCTTCGCCTATTGAAGGAAGGCCTCTAGTGGACGTCGGTGACCTCATCGGACGAGGAAGCCAAAAGTGGATGTAGGTCAAGATTGACCGAACCACTCTAAATCTCGGTTTGCATTTACAATCTGTTCTCATCTTAACTGCAACTACTTCCATAGCTTTACTTTAATTGCACTTTACTTGATCTTAAGTTAAAGCAATTTCCGATTTGACTTTCATAATGAATTCGTTCTTATCATACGAACGTCGTTTTAAATCGTCGAAAGTTTTCCGCTGCACTAATTCACCCCCCCCCTCTTAGTGCTCTTGATCCTAACAGATAAAACATGCTCATTATCATGAAAATTTTTGTATCCAAAACACATAATTTCCAACATATTATTAAGGTATGTAATAGTGTAAAATTCTCATTATAACAATTGAATGAATCAAGAAAGTCCGAAAAATAAGCTTAATAAGTTCATGCATTCGGACACATTAAGAAAGTATGAATCTTCAATATGCTCATCATGGAGACCAAGGCACAAGATTTTCAAAGTAATGCTAATAAAGAGGTAAACAGGCCAGCTAAGGTATGGTGGTTTAATTCTTAGAGAAGAACTAGGAGTTGGTTAGAAGTAGGAGTCTTGAGTAAGAGTCTATTAGGAGTTGGTTAGAAGTAGGAGTCTTGAGTAGGAGTCCTATTAGGAGTTAGTTAGAAGTAGGAGTCTTGAGTAGGAGTCCTATTAGGATTTAAGTTAGAAATGGGAGGTGATCCCATTAACTTAATCTTGGGGCAATTGGGCCCTTGACAGACCCAAATTGGGCCGAATGGATCAGCCCATTCGGACCCAGATTCCTTGGCCGGCGGTGGCACCGCCTGGGCTTAGTCTCCGAGTGAGACTGGGCGGTAGTACCGCCCCTGTCATGCGGTGGTACCGCCCGAGCTCGGTCTCCGAGCTCTGTCAGGCGGTAGTACCGCCCCTGTCATGCGGTGGTACCGCCCGAGCTCGGTCTCCGAGCTCTGTCAGGCGGTAGTACCGCCCCTGTCATGCGGTGGTACCGCCCGAGCTCGGTCTCCGAGCTCTGTCAGGCGGTAGTACCGCCCCTGTCATGCGGTGGTACCGCCCGAGCTCGGTCTCCGAGCTCTGTCAGGCGGTAGTACCGCCCCTGTCATGCGGTGGTACCGCCCGAGCTCGGTCTCCGAGCTCTGTCAGGCGGTAGTACCGCCCCTGTCATGCGGTGGTACCGCCCGAGCTCGGTCTCCGAGCTCTGTCAGGCGGTAGTACCGCCCCTGTCATGCGGTGGTACCGCCCGAGCTCGGTCTCCGAGCTCTGTCAGGCGGTAGTACCGCCCCTGTCATGCGGTGGTACCGCCCGAGCTCGGTCTCCGAGCTCTGTCAGGCGGTAGTACCGCCCCTGTCATGCGAGATTCAAGGAAAATCCGAAAATGATGTTCAATTAATATTCCTAAAAAAAAAAAAAAAAAAAAAAAAATATTCCTATATTGCTGCATAAAATTTTCGTCGCAAAGTTTTCATCTCTACGACGAAAGATACATTGCAAATATTCCTTACTACATATGCTCACCAAATAATTCATCAAGTAAAACACATCAAGGATTAGTAGTCATCAAGGCAAGGGGCATTAAAAAGTAATCATTACAATAAGACAAGAAGTGATTGTGTCCACATTTACATGAGGCAAGCAAACAATTTGGCAAGTGTTACATTTGCATCTTCTCTTTAGATGTGCAAGAAAGTAAGCATGTTTTTGTATTTTCTTGACTTGTGCAAGCTAGCTAATTTCTCTTTGAGATGACCCTTTATATCAATTCAAGATAGCACATTAGCAACCTCTTTCTCCTCCTTTGTCATTGGCAAAAAAAAGGAAGATTCAAGTCATGAATATCAAAATAATAATTTTATCATGAATATTTCATCATTACGTGCATCATTATTACATGCATAATACCAAATCATCATGTATATTTTCAAAACATATAAACTCATCATTATATGCATGATTCCAAATCATCATTCTTATTATTTCAATCATTGTTTCAATCATCACTATAACTTATCATGCACAAAATGTAAATCATCTAACATAGTACAAACATTTATTTTCAAAATATTTATCACTATTTTCATGTATGATAATAAAGTATTCATGATACCAAACATTAAGTCAACAATGATTCATTTTATCAAATCTCATCTTTTTATAAATAACAAAAATTGTAGGTATACAAAGAAGAGATTGTGATTAAAAAAAATCTCAAGTAGTAAATCCAAGAAGTCAAGATCATAATTCGAATATAGACTCATTCAAATTCAAATAATCAAATTCATCAAAATCTCAACATTACTTTCAAGATATTCAAAATGGTATACATAGATTTATCATAAAGCAAATTAATTTTCAATCATCACATAAGGCATTTAAAGAATTTTTGAAACATAGGAGAATAATTAATTTAAGCATGCAATGTTTCAATCAAATTCAAGTCATGAATACCAATACTTTCATATTGTGAATATCAATTCATGAATACCAAAAGATATTATTTGTGATTCCATGTTAGGACTCTAGCTAGGAGAATCCTAATTGAGAGGGACTTTCATGTAAAACCTACCTAAGCTGACCCCTAATAAAGAGGTAAACAGGCCAGCTAAGGTATGGTGGTTAATTCTTAGAGAAGAACTAGGAGTTGGTTAGAAGTAGGAGTCTTGAGTAAGAGTCCTATTAGGAGTTAGTTAGAAGTAGGAGTCTTGAGTAGGAGTCCTATTAGGAGTTAGGGTTTAGAAACCCTATAAATAGCCATGTATTCCTCCTCTTTTGACAAGCAATAGATGAATATTTTCTGCAGCCTTTGTGCAGCAACTTGGAGGAAGGAACCCCTATAGAGTTCCAAGGAGGCCGATCCCCTAAAGAGATCAACCCCAAGCTTAGAATCTGCAAGGGTTCTAACACTTGGTATTAGAGTAGCGTTCTTGGCATCTCGCTGCCCTTCTACTGCCATCAATCATCTCTCCACAGCCGCCCAAAGCAATTCCCACAATTGCTTAAAAGATCATCGCCAAATTCAACCATCATCTCCACCACCGCGGATCATTCTTTGATCTCCCCGCGAATTGCAACAGGTTCTGGTTTCATACCTTATTGCTGCTGCAATTTAGTTATCCTTATTCAAAAAAAAAAAAAATATTCCTATATTGCTGCATAAAATTTTCGTCGCAAAGTTTTCATCTCTACGACGAAAGATACATTGCAGAATTCCAACCGCATAGCACAGTTTGTTTGATCTTCCTACTATATTTTTTCTATCCAAATTTCTACAAAATTTTTATGATAGCTTTGACACTTCTGAACAGTAGATTTTCCTTTTGTTTCATCAAAAAATTCTCAATATAAACTGCTGATCTTTTACATCCAATCTGCTATAATTGAAAATCTGTGCTGTAGAAAATTTCTGCCGCATATTGTTGCCTTAACCGATCTATTTGCAATATTTTTTGAACAAAATTTCCTATAAACTTCATAAATCATCTTGGCTGCCATCTAAGATTGATCGATTGAGGAATTCATCTCTAAAAATGATTTTGTGTTGTTGCAAATTTTCGTCACAAACCGTTGAAATTTTTCGATGAGAATTCTTCTATCGCAACTTGCACCAATTTCCCTGCTATTATACTACCGAAATTTTCTTGATTAAATTGGACATCTTTGCTGTTATATAAACTGAGATTTTGCTGTCAATTCCCCCCACAAATCTCTTAAGTTTTTGGTGGAAATTTCGTCGAGAAACCGTTGTTTCTTCGACGACAATTCTGCTCTTACAAGACAACACAATTCTGCAGCAAACTTCCACTGATTTCTATCAAACCTTTGCTGCCATCTACCACAGATTTAAAACTTTCATCCACAGCCCTAAAACTCCACCAAACCACACCCTCAAACTACACCCAAAACAGCCACAAAATAAACCTAAATCGCAGCCTACATCCACCAATCCACCAACCCTTACGACCATCACTTCTCTTAACATATACATGCCTTTAACCCGATAACAAAAAAGAGATCTTAATATCACAGGTTTGGAGGCATATAGTATGGCATCTGAAGAGGCAATCAATGCTAAATTTGAAGCCTTCGAGGTGCGAATAGAGGATAAGATTCGGACTCTCTTTACCGAACTCAGTTTGGGTCGACCACTAAGCCCGAAGAAATCACATCAAGGAGAGAGCTCTAACCAATCGCACCAAGCCCGAAGAGATGACTTTCAAGAGAGGGGAGGTTCTATGACTGACCTCAACTATCCACGCATGAGGGTGGACTTCCCTAGATGGGAAGAACGAGACCCGATTGGTTGGATCTCGCGTGCAGAGCGATATTTTCGGTACCACAAAATCGTGGACACATCTATGGTGGAAATTGCAGCTATACATCTTGAAGGGGATGCTATACAGTGGTTTGACTAGTTTGAACACACTCATGGAGTACTCTTATGGCGACAATTCAAAGAAGGACTACTAATCCGCTTCGGACCAACCGATTACGAGAACATTGACGGACAACAAGCAAAGATCCGACAAACCTCCACCATTCAGGAATACCAAACCAGGTTTGAAAGATTATCTAATCAAACTCATGATTGGTCTGAAAAACAGCTATTAGGGACCTTCATTAAGGGCTTGAAGCCGGAGATCCGGGGAGAAGTTAAAGCGCGACAACCATACACGCTTATGGTAGCCATCTCTTTTGCACGACTTCAAGAGGAGCGATTGAACCATGAAGCCTGGAGGACTAGGATCACTCCTCGACCTGCAATACTAAAGCCCTTAGCTCCCCCTACTATTAACCGAGAACCTACACTAAAAAGGTTGACAAGAGAAGAGCTTTGGGAGCGATCTGCGAAGGGGTTATGTTGGCATTGCGACGAGCCATGGAGCCGCGAGCATCGTTGTAGAAAAGGGAGGCTTCTTATGATTGAACCAGTAGAAGAAGAGGTCATTAAACATCCAGAAGAGAGCTTTGAATATGATGAAGAAGATGTGGAAGAAGAGCCACAATCAATCGACGTTACGGTACACGCATTAGCTGGCTACTCCAACCCGCAAACGATAAAAGTTGGAGGCCTTCTCAAACAACAACCGATCACTGTTCTCATCGACATGGGCAGCACTAATAACTTCCTAAATATTAAGGTTGCTGCTCGGATGGCACTACATATAGAAGGTTGCAGCAAGTTTGATGTAAAGGTTGCTAACGGCAGAATCCTAAAGTGCGACCAAAGATGATGCTCGCAGGTGAAACTATTGCTGCAAGGCCAAGAAATTATGATCGACTTCTTCCTCCTACCAATTGATGACTATGAGGCCATGTTTGGCATAGAATGGCTGACTACACTAGGTGATGTCTCTTGGAACTTTTCCAAATTAATTATGAAATTCTACTGCAAAGGCAAACAGATCATCCTACATGGGAAGCGCGGAAGCAACGTAACCACCGTTTCAACCTAACGAATGGAGAAAGTTTTGCACAAGGTAAATGGTGGCTTTTTTATGCATCTCCAGCAGCAACCAGCGGGGAAGAAAATAGAGATTAAAGATCAAAATCTTGCCCAATTGCTTGCTGAATTTGCTGACATTTTTGCTGAACCACGCGGTCTTCCTCCTTCTCGGCAACATGACCATCGGATTCCAATCCTTCTGGGCAAGCCACCAGCGAACACTCGACCGTACCAATATCCTCACCTCCAGAAGGATGAAATTGAAAAGATTGTAAAGGAGATACTTGGAACAGGAGTGATTCGGCAAAGTTGTAGCCCATATTCCTCACCGGTGCTACTTGTACGCAAGAAGGACGGAACTTGGCGGATGTGCATCGACTATCGAGCTTTAAATGGCATCACTGTCAAGGACAAGTACCCAATACCAGTGGTGGATGAACTTCTTGATGAATTAAAAGGAGCCCGAGTCTTCACGAAGTTAGATCTCCGATCCGATTACCACCAAATTCGAGTATGTGAAGACGACATTCCAAAAGCTGCATTCCGCACACATGATGGCCATTATGAATTCTTGGTAATGCCTTTTGGACTCACTAATGCTCCTTCAACCTTTCAAAGTATCATGAACGATATTTTTCGGAGCTTTCTTCGCAAATTTGTGTTAGTATTTTTCGATGATATTCTCATTTATAGCCCTTCTCTTGAGAGTCACTTTCAGCATTTACGGATTGTTTTGACAATCCTTCAGGAGAATACTCTTCTTGTTAAACAACCAAAGTGCAACTTTCTCCAGGAAAAAGTAGAGTACCTTGGGCACATAATATCAGAAGAAGGGGTGGCGGTAGACCCAACAAAAATTGAGGCAATGCAAGGCTGGCTGAAACCTACAAACGTGAAATTACTGCGTGGGTTCCTTGGACTAACGGGCTACTACCCAAAATTTGTTAAGGACTATGGGAAGATCAGCGCACCCGTCACATCTCTACTGAAAAAAGATGCCTTCCAATGGTCAGACAAAGCCTCCGCTGCCTTCGACAAACTTAAGGCAGCCATGATAATGACGCCGGTGCTAGCACTACCAGATTTCAGCCGACCCTTCATCATTGAGGCCGACGCATCTGGAGTCGGAATTGGAGCTGTTCTCATGCAAGATGGTCGACCACTCGCATACACTAGCAAGGCATTGTCTCCCTCCCATCAAAATATGTCAGTATATGATAAGGAGATGCTAGCCATTATGCACGCAGTAACGAGGTGGAGACCCTACCTGATTGGCCGACGATTTCAAATTAAAATCGACCATAGAAGTCTCAAATACTTTTTGGAGCAAAAGATATCATCCCCTGAGCAGCAAAAATGGGTAACCAAACTTCTTGGATTCGATTATGAAATTATTTATAAAAAGGGGAAAGAAAACGTTGTTGCAGATGCACTCTCACGATTACCTGAGCAAGCTAAGGTTTCAGCCATCTCCCTTCCTACCACCAGCCTTCTTGAAGACATTAGAGAAGAATGGAAGAAGGATCCAGAGATTAGCAACACCATAAAAAAATTGGAGGAGGATCCAAATGCAATAGCCCACTACACTTGGGATTCGAGGGATCTACGCTACAAAGGTCGTATTGTGCTTATACCTGACTCCCCTTGCATCACAATTATCCTGCATGAAATGCACTCTACACCTTTAGTAGGGCACTCCGGATTTTTGAGAACCTACAAAAGAGTGAAGCAAAATTTTTATTGGAGAGGGATGAAAAACATTATTGCTGTATATGTGGCACAATGTGATGTATGTCAACAGCACAAGGGTGAAACAGTGGCAAATCCAGGGAAGCTACAACCACTACCTATACCGGACTCAGTGTGGACTGACATATCCATGGACTTCATTGAAGGGCTGCCACCTTCCAAAGGTAAAAGCACAATTCTCATGGTGGTTGATCGACTTACGAAATATGCTCATTTTTGTGCTGTGAGAAATCCCTACACTGCTGCTAGTATTGCCCAGATTTTTATAGAAAATATTGTTAAACTACATGGGATGCCAAGGTCCATTGAAAGTGATCGTGACAAGATCTTCACTAGTAAATTTTGGACCGAGTTATTTCAGTTACAAGGCACCAAACTCAAGATGAGCACAGCATATCATCCACAAACTGACGGCCAAACAGAGGTGGTAAACAGGTGTTTAGAGACGTACCTTCGGTGTTACACCAGTGATCGGCCAAAAGAGTGGGCGAAATGGCTTCCCTGGGCCAAATGGTGGTATAATACTACATATCATTCATCTACAAAATGTACCCCTTATGAAGCATTGTATGGTCGGCCAGCCCTTGTGATTCCAAAGTATGTAATTGGCTCGGCCAAGGTAGATCAGGTTGACCAAGAATTGATTGACAGAGACAAACTCCTATAGCTATTAAAGGATAATCTCTCTACTGCTCAAGCCAGAATGAAGCAGCAAGCCGACACACGACGAAGCGAAAGAGAATTTTCAGTAGGAGATTGGGTTTATCTTTGCCTACAGCCATACAAGCAACTCTCCATCAAAACTCAAGCCTCCATGAAGCTATCCCCACGTTTTTATGGGCCCTATCAGATCATAGAGCGTATTGGAGCTGTGGCGTACAGACTTAAATTGCCTAAGGATGCCAAAATTCATCCTGTCTTCCACGTGTCATGCCTGAAGCCCAAGTTGGGAGAACACAAGTCACCCCAAATCCAACTGCCCAACACCACTGAGGATGGAGTTATTCAAGCCCAACCACAAGTCATCCTTGATCGCAGGATCGTGATGCATCGCCGACGTCCCTCTACTGAAGTACTAGTGCATTGGAATAATTTACCGCTCGAAGATGCGACATGGGAACCATATGATGAGCTGAAGTCCCGGTTTCTTGAGTTCATGGAATCTCAGCCTTGAGGGCAAGACTGATTTGAAGAGGGCGGGTCTGTTAGGACTCTAGCTAGGAGAGTCCTAATTGAGAGGGACTTTCATGTAAAACCTACCTAAGCCGACCCCTAATAAAGAGGTAAACAGGCCAGCTAAGGTATGGTGGTTAATTCTTAGAGAAGAACTAGGAGTTGGTTAGAAGTAGGAGTCTTGAGTAGGAGTCCTATTAGGAGTTAGTTAGAAGTAGGAGTCTTGAGTGGGAGTCCTATTAGGAGTTAGGGTTTAGAAACCCTATAAATAGCCATGTATTCCTCCTCTTTTGACAAGCAATAGATGAATATTTTTTGCAGTCTTTGTGCAACAACTTGGAGGAAGGAACCCCTATAGAGTTCCAAGGAGGCCGATCCCCTAAAGAGATCAACCCCAAGCTTAGAATCTGCAAGGGTTCTAACATTCCAATTTTGCAAGATCAAGATTATGATTTAGATAAAACTCATTCAAATCAAATCGTTAACTTGAAATTCATAATCAATCAAAATCAATTTCGAGATTCACAAAATATCATGAAATCATTAATCTCGATCAGATGGGAAAAGCATTTTTTAAGTGATTCTTTTTCATCTAAGCATGCCTTAGTCTTTATATGCCAAATCAAGATAAGCATGAAAGTTCAAGACATAAAGAAAAAATCTTATAAAACAACTCATCAAGCAAGATTTTAAACATCTATTCTCAAGCCATATAAAGAGTAAGTCAAGGATTCAATTATCTCATGTCATGAATTCCAACAGGCATCTCAAATTATCAACATCACATTAAAAAGATATTTCAGAAAGATATATTGATAAGTGATTCATTTGTATCATTTCATTCATTCGGAAGATTCTCCTCTTTGGTAAATAAATCTAGTAGAACAACATATATTAAGGGAGATATAACATGATTGAAGCATTGAACATGATTCATATTTAAAATGTGTCTCATGTCATAAGTATGAATCAAGCATTTGTGAAATCCGAAATCATCGTCAAAGTCACATTCAATAAATTCATACATGACAAGCATAGATTTATTGAAAAGTCGATAAGATAGAGGATCGTATTTCATTTTTATAAATTTCTATTCATGTGATTTGCTTCTTATAAGCATGCCTTTACCTTTAATAAAACAAGTGTCAACATTTAAGACGGAAAGGTAAATTTCATAAAACAAATCATCAAGCATGATTCCATGATAACATCCTTTTAATATCTTGATATTCATCATCAAGTATGATTTCAAAAAGTATGTTTTAGAGAAATCATTAAGACCAAATGCATGATACACTCATTTATTTTCAAAATATTCATCATGTTTATTTTTATGATCTTCACAAGATTGGTAAAATAAATTCATTAATCTCAATAGGATAGAAAATTCATTTCCATTTCATACAATTGATTTCATGTGAGGGTATTCAAGTCTTTTGTGAAAATATGTATCATCATTTAAAATCAAAACATAAGTTTCGTCATGAAGCCATCAAGACCAAACACATCATGATATCACATCTATCATCAAAAGACTATCAAGAAATTTATACATAGACGTACATGCACTATGTCATCTTAATATGTCATGAGAATGTCATTTTCATTCATCATAAAAATGATTAGACCAAAAACATGTTAATCTAAAATGAGAGTTTCAAATTAACATTTACTTCAAAAACTCATGCATGACATAAAATCATCAAGATACACCTGCATGGATTAATCCTAAGCATTATCACATATCATATAATTATAATCCCTAATATTGCATACATCATTCAACATTTCAAAACATAACATGCATGAAACCTTAGCAATATACTTTTCATAATTAAATTTTTTAATTTTTCAAAGATGCTAAAAAGAAAAACATGATATAATTTTTGAAAAACAATTTTTTATTTCCTATTCCTACTATCTAAATTAAGCACTCATGAAAAACTTCAAGTAATTTCAAAATAATTCAAGAGAGTTGAGTTACTTACCTTGTAGTCGAAGCCCATCAAAGCCCAATTCACCATTTCACCTTTGGAAGTTCTTGATTCATCATTGGTTGCCTTCCTCTTCTTTGGCCTCTTCCTCCGTTCAAGTTCATTGTTTATTTTAGATTTTTGTTTAATGAACTTATTAAGATTTAGTGTTCGAAGTTCAAGTTCATCATTGTCCTCATCACTTGAGTCATCGCTCAAGTGGTATTCATTTGTCCAGAGTTCCAAATCCTTCCTATTCTTTGGAAGGTGGTTCAAGTGCTCATCGGGTTCAAAATGTTCCAAAAGTGTCATTTCATAGGTCATTAATGACCCGATTAATTCTTCTAATGGAAAATCATTTAAATTTTTTGTCTCTTGTTTTGCGGTTATTTTAGGATCTCACCTTTTTGGAAGAGATCTTAAGATCTTACTTACGAGATCAAAATTCGAAAAAGATTTACCAAGAACTCTTAGATTATTGACGACATCCGTGAAACGGGTGTACATGTCGCCTATAGTCTCGCTTGGTTGCATTCGAAAAAGCTCAAAATCATGCAATAAAATGTTAACTTTTGAGTCTTTGACTCTACTAGTTCCCTCGTGCGTGATTTCAAGTGTTCGCCAAATATCAAAAGCCGTTTCGCACATAGAAATCCGATTGAACTCATTTTTGTCCAAAGCGCAAAATAAGGCATTCATAGCCTTTGCGTTTAAAGAAAAATACTTCTTTTCCAAATCCGACCATTCGTTCATCGATTTAGAGGGAAGTTGAAAACCGTTTTCAATAATATTCCATAAATCCAAATTCATCGAAATCAAGAAAACTCTCATTCGAGTTTTCCAACAAGTGTAGTCCAATCCGTTAAACAACGGTGGACGAACAATCGAAAAGCCCTCTTGAAAGCCATGAAGAGCCATTTCTCTCAGGTGTCAATCCAAAATGAGAAATACTGGGCTATGATACCAATTGTTAGGGCACCGGATTAAAACGTCGGTTTTGGAAACTTTTTCGTACGATAAAAACCGAACTCGGAAGTGCTTAACTTGAAAGCGTGTTCGTAAATGTGTGCAGCAAAAGTAATGAGGAAGTAAAGCACTTATAAAGATTTGTAGTAAGGTAAAGTGCAATAAATAAATGCCAACCAGTGAACACGCCAATTTGAAAGTGGTTCGATCAAAATGACCTACATCCACTTACGAAGCCTTCTTCGATGAGGCTCCCAACTTCCACTAGCAAATCACTTTGAAAGGGAAGGACAAATACCCCTCTTATAACTTTTTACAAGTGGTTCACACTCTTACAAAGTTTTAACGAGAAAGAAGGAGGTGAACACTCAAGCAATTGAAAACAAGACTTGCTAAAGACTTTGCTAAGGCTTTTATCTCAATCTATTGCTTCTCAAAAGTTGTAATCTCTACTGAGAATTGAGGGGTATTTATAGGCCTCAAGAGGATTCAAATTTGGGCTCCAAAATTTGAATTCTCTTCGGTTCCCGAAGCTAGCGGTGCCACCGCTTGTCAGTAGCAGTGCCACCGCTTGTCAGTTCTGACACTGACAGTGTACTGGGCGGTGTCACCGCCCAGTCCAGCGGTGCCACCGACTAGCTCTTCGAGTGCTGGGCGGTGCCACCGCTTGGCTCTCGGGTGCTGGCTCTGGCGATGCCACCGCCTATACTATTTCAGCTCACTAGTTGGGCTCCAAACTTGGCCCAAAAGTCCAAACTTTGGCCCCAATTGGCCCCTACTTGGGTTATAAGATTAACACATAATCCTAACCCTAATTAACATGCTAACTACGAATTTAAAGACATTTCCTAAGCTATTACAAAGTCCGGTAAGTCAAGGCTTCTTCCGGCGAGCTTCCAGTGAACTTCCGGCGGTCTTCCAATAAACTCTCGAAAACCATTCTGCGGACTCCCGGCAAGCTCCGAGACTTCACGATTTGATCTTGGTGAGTTTCGACGAGCTTCTTCGGCAAGCTACGATCTTTCTCAGTGAGCTCCGCGAACTTCCGACGTACCTTCCGTCGAGCTTCCGAAAACCCTTCGGCAAGCTCCCTACTCATTCTAGGCTAGTTCCGGTAGCATTCCCGACAAACCCTTCGGATTCCATCTACTCTTGAACTCCCATATTACTGGCTTGACTTAACTCCCAACGAATCCTTCGCGCTGACTCTAGCACTTTATTTTGCTTATGTCTTCATCGTTATCGTAGTTAATCCTGCACACACAAGTCAAAACTCTACTCCGATCTAGACATTATTACAATACGAATGACATTCTATTGCCCGGCACGTCACTAGTTGGCGCTTCGTTTGATTCTTCAGCTCATCGTCCTCTTTTGCGGCTTGTTGCCCACTCGGCGATTGACCCCCGCAACCCCGATATCCTTGGTGCAATTCTGCTCTCCTTGGCCCCGATACCCCGATGTCCGAAGCGTTCTGCGTCCAATATCCCTAACGTGATCTCCTCCGGCGCAACGTCAATTCCTCTTGCGTAACTGTCTAATCCTGATCGAGTAGACTGCATCACTCAAACTGCAGTTAAACATCCTAAACACAATTAATTAGTTTCATCATCAAAATCTGAGATTCAACATACCAGAGTCAAGTTCGATGGGTGTTCGAGAGTCCGTCGAAAGTTCGAAGAATCATGGGAAGTGCTACCGGAACCAACCGAGAAGAAATCGGGGACTTGCCGAAGTTTTCGAAAGTCCGCTGGAGAGATCGTCTGAGGTTCACAAAGATCACCGAGAAGGCGGCTACTTGCCAAAGACTCGCTAAACTCGCTACAAGACCAGGAGCCTGCTGGGATTCCGCCGAAAGAAATTTGAGGGTGTATCGAAAGTCCACCGGAAGTTCACCGAAAAGCTCGTCGGAAGGAAACTCGACGTTGCCGGTTAAAAACATGCTTAGGACTATATCTTAATTTCATAGTTTGCATGTAATTAGGGTTAGGATTAAGGATTAATCCTATAACCTGGTTAGGGGCCAATTGGGCTCGAGTTCGGACTGGTTTGGGCCAAGTTTGGAGCCCAACCAGTGAGCTAAAATAGTCTAGGTGGTGACACCGCCAGACTAGGCGGTGGCATCGCCCATAACCAGAGGGATCAGGCGGTGGTACCGCCGAACTGGGCAGTGGCACCGCCACTGACAAGCGATGGCACTGCCAGTACACGGTTAATGTGACATTGATAGGCGGTAGCACCGCCACCGATAGGCGGTGGCACTGCCAGCTCCGGGAACCCAAAAGAATTCAAAATTTGGAGCCCAAATTTGAATCCTCTTGGGGTCTATAAATACCCCTCAATTCTCAGCAGAGAATACACCTTTTGAGAAGTTAGAAATTGAGAAAAATCTTTAGCCAAGTCCTTAGCAAAGTCTTGTTTTCAATAGCTTAAGTTTTCACCTCCCTCTTTCTCTTCAAAAAATCTGTAAGAGTGTGAACCACTTGTAAAAAGGTTATAAGAGGGGTATTTAGTCCTTCCCCTTTAAGTGATTTGCTAGTGGAAGTTGGGAGCCTCATCAAAGAAGGCTTCGCAAGTGGATGTAGGTCATTTGACCGAACTACTTTAAATTCGTGTGTTCCTTGAATGTGTGAGTGTTTAACTTTCTGAAACCTTTATTTACATAGTAGCAAGCTTTTGGTTTTCATCTCCTTACTTTACTCAAGCTACTTTTACTATGTCATTCCTTGTCGCATTGAAATCTCTACACATTTATGAAATCGTTTTCAAACTTACGAGTTTTAATCTGCTGCACTAATTCACCCCCCCTCCTCTTAGTGCTGCTCCGATCCTAACAATTCATCCATTTCAAGATGACCACCAAGCATAAGTCTCCCATGTCTAGGAGCTCCATCTACCCACGTCCGAGTGAAGTCACTAGGGGTCGACAGAGCATCTCGGGCTCTATGCATAAACTCCCTTTACCATTTCTAGCAAAGGTTCACATATCCCATAAGACACTAGAGTACAAAAGGGTAGTATGAATAATAACATTGGCATATATCGGAAGCACATGCGGAATAACGGAGATATACGTGTGCCTTTATTAAAGCATTACATAATAAATTTCAGACATATAATAATTTCAGGATGAACAATACAAGAATTTCAAAGGACTAATATAAAGCTCAATTGAAGAAGAATTTAGCAGAAATCAAATTTCCAATAGAATGAAACTTGAATAGGCAAAACTCAACAAAGTTTTCAATTCTGGCATAATTTGAATGGTACATTTCTTGATTTGTTTTAGTGACCAAGCATGCTCCAATTCACTAAAAATAGGTGTCATTAGAAAGCTGTATCAATCTATTTTTAGACGAACTCAGATTTATATATATATATATTTTTGAGTTCCTAATAGGAAGTTACAACAAATAGAGTAATGGAAGGTCAGAATTGATCATCTCTGTTTTGTAGAATTGATAGAATCAATTTAAACAAATGTTTTAGAAGGCAAACATACTTCAAAATTTCCAAATTAGATTTCAAAAGAAAAATATGCGAATCTAGTTTTCAAAGAACTAAGTTTTACATAATTCAGAATTTTTATAAGAGAGTTATGAGCAATTTAGTAACAGAAGGTCAGAATTGATCATCTCTATTTTGCAAAATTGATAGAATCAATTTAAATAGATGTTTCAGAAGGCAAACATATTTCAAAATTTTCAAATTAGTTGTCAAAAGAAAGATATGCAAATCTAGTTTCTAATGAACTAAGTTTTCCATAATTCAGAATTTTCACTAGAGTGTTATGAGCAATTTAGTAACAGAAGGTCAAAAGCTGTAGTATCTATTTTACCGAATACATGAGGTCTTTTCATTCATATGTTTGGATAGGTAAGTTTACTCCAAATATTTCAATTTTTATATTAAATGAAAGCTCTATAAGTCTCCTTTCATATGAAAGAGGTTTTTCCTAATCCGAATTTGGTGCAAAATGTTATGGCTACACGAGTACTGAAAGGTCAAAATCTAAAAAATTCCTGATACAACATTTGATGTATAAATGGCATAGATATCTTACATGCAGTCATAATCTTCCAATTTTCTTAAAATCAAGGTGAAAACAAGGATCAACTTTATCTCTAGGATGGGTTGGAAAACTTGCCTTAAAAAGTTTTGATTTCCAAATGTGGGGGAATTGATGCAAAGCCTTAAGCCAAGATAAAACTTCTTCTTCAAATCTTTCTCTTTCTCTTCTCCTTCAATTCCTTCTCCTCTTCTCAAGTTACATTGGCTGCAAAGTTTTCCTTAATCGTGTCTTAAATTATTTAGGTTTGGCTCATGCTAAAATAGTGAGGTGGCAAGCATGCATGGAGGTTTAGGTGTCATCTTTAGAATAAATGCAAGTGGCTCATCCTTGCTAATGCCACAAGTCCTCCATTTTATTTTATTTTATTTTATCTTTTTTCTTAGTGTGAATCTTTCACAAATCACCTCCAATTAATGAGATTCATATTTTGGTCCCTCACAATACTTTCAATATATATATATATATATATATATATATATATATATATATATATATATTTAGTGCTAAAGAATTATTAAAAAAAATCCTCATATTTACAAATAAGTCCTTATAAATTTTCAAAAAAATGAGAGATGTTACAGTAGTCCCAATGGTATATTTGGTCCTTAGACTTAAGACACCAAGGATGTCCTGTATGAGTGCTCCATTCGTTGATATCGGATATATAGGTTTAGTTATCCCAAATCTGGCACAGTTAGTCATCGGGAGTGACAGTCAACCTTACGAGGGCTATTGAGTATTGATAGAGGATCATCCACTCTCGGTGCCATGATAGGAATGTCCCATGTGTTCTTGCTCAAACAAATCCCCGACCAGGATCATTCAGATTGAGAGAGAAAGAGTTCTCTGGAAGAATCTGATTAGAGCAAGACTCGATGAGAAACCATTTGGGCCTAACAACACCATGCCTAGTATGCGGTCTCTGGGATATTAGATAGATGAGGGACTATCGATATACGGTAACTAAGGATAGATAGGTCCAATGGATTAGATTCCCCTATATTATTTGGGGACTATGCCGTAGTGGTCTAATACATCCATAATCAATGAGTCGAGTGAATTATTATTGATATAATAATTCACTAAGCCAGAAGGAGTTCTGATAGGTATGACTCATAATTAGCTCGATATTAGGCCTAGAGGGTCACATACATATAAAAGACATTGCGACGAGTAGAGGTTAAGATATGAGACTCGAGTAGAAACCGTATGGGTCTGACAATACAATGCTCGGTATAAGGTCTCTATAATATTAGATTGATGAGGGACTATAGGTACACGGTAACTGAGGACAGACATGTCCAATGGATTAGATTCCTCTATATCATCTGGGGACTGCGGTGTAGTGGCCTAGTACATTTGTAGTCGATGAGTCAAGTGAATTATTTTGGAGATAATAATTCATTGAGCCAGAAGGAGTTACTCATAATTAGCTCGATATTAGGCCTAGAGGGTCACATACATATAAAAGACATTGCGACGAGTAGAGGTTAAGATATGAGACTCGAGTAGAAACCGTATGGGTCTGACAATACAATGCTCGGTATAAGGTCTCTATAATATTAGATTGATGAGGGACTATAGGTACACGGTAACTGAGGACAGACATGTCCAATGGATTAGATTCCCCTATATTATTTGGGGACTATGCCGTAGTGGTCTAATACATCCATAATCAATGAGTCGAGTGAATTATTATTGATATAATAATTCACTAAGCCAGAAGGAGTTCTAACAAGTATGACTCATAATTAGCTCGATATTAGGCCTAGAGGGTCACATACATATAAAAGACATTGCGACGAGTAGAGGTTAAGATATGAGACTCGAGTAGAAACCGTATGGGTCTGACAATACAATGCTCGGTATAAGGTCTCTATAATATTAGATTGATGAGGGACTATAGGTACACGGTAACTGAGCCAGAAGGAGTTCTAACAAGTATGACTCATAATCAGCTCGATATTGGGCCTAAAGGGTCACACACACATATGGTAGGCATTGTGATGAGTAGAGGTTTAGATATAAGATATCTATCGGAGCCCCTATCTTATTGGATATCCAATAAGCCCCTAAATTATTATTGGATCCTATGGATGAGATCCAATAAGAGCCCATGTGAGATTATTAGATAGAGATCCACTAATCTAACAGGCTTGGGTAGTTGGATGGAGATCCAATACCCAATATGGGAGGATTCATTAGGGTTAAGTTGATCAGGGACCGCTATAAATAGGAGGGAATCAGTGGTTTATAGGCTAGAGCCTTTTACTTTCGTCTCCTATTCTCCTCCCCCTCTTCACCTCAGAGCAGCTTGGAGTTTTG
The DNA here is from genome assembly GCA_004837865.1 of Musa balbisiana. Lineage (NCBI taxonomy): Eukaryota > Viridiplantae > Streptophyta > Magnoliopsida > Zingiberales > Musaceae > Musa > Musa balbisiana. Next base: position 17,935,094 of record CM017194.1, on the reverse strand, counting down.
AGGAGCATCGTCGTAGCCCTGCTATATGGATCACTACTAGAGAGGAGGGCACTTGACCTCCTTCACCCTCTCCTAGAGATCTACAGGGATTTAGGGATATATGATCTCCCTAAGTAACATAATCTATCTTACACGTGGTTTTAAGTTTCATAGATTTTTACGCACTAATCTTCACACGATGACGAACATCTTTTTGGGAAATTGAGGATTTTGTTTTTTGTTCTTTCACTACGCATATGATGTCGCCCTTAAGATTTCCCAACACTTGCCACATGGGGAATCCCTAGCGGCTAGGGTTTCCTAGTAGCAGGTTAGTCGCCAATGTTTCCTAATCATAGGGGGCAAGTTGGCAGCTAGGTTTCCCCGGCTACCCATGCCTAGCTTGTGCCTAAGACTCCTGGCCGCAAGAGGGACCTAAGTGGCTAGGGTTTCCTGGCCTCCTAAGGCTGCCCTACTATCACAGACAAAACTATAACTGGGGTGTTTGATGCAATGCTCATGTATGTCTGTGTCTTTCGGTTTTGTTCATGCTTTGCACAGCATATAAAGGGTTAGCAATAGGCTTAGTAGCCATATTTTCTTTGGTTTTGGTAGTCGTCCTAGGCTTCTAAATAAAGGTTATGTTATGTGGGCACTTGTGGGGATTTCATGCTAGTCATGGTGCCCTATTAGCCAATCACACTAGTGATAACACGTGTGACATGATACACAGTCTTTTTAATTATTATTATTATGATTATTTCTTATTTTATATTGGTTATTGCATAAATATATTATGATGTTCATTGATCTGTGCAATAGGAATCAGATCATGATAAAACCACGATAATGAGATTGATTCACCTTTAAACATAGACCCGAAATAATCCTAGTCATAAGTTACTTGAGAGGGACATCTATTAGGATCAAGAATGGAACTAAGAGGGGGGATGAATTAGTGTAGAAGAAAACTTTCACAATTTCAAAAAAATGTTTGTTTCGATTAAAACTGATTCCGACGAAAATGGTTTCGATTCAATTCGTTTTGGAGAGATTAAGAACTTGAAAGCTTTCGTAAAAGTGCAAGAAAGGATTAAGGAGATTTGTAGTAATGTAAATTGCTCAAATGAAAAGCAAACTAGGATTTAGAGTGGTTCAGTCAACATGACCTACATCCACTTTCGGATTCCTCCTCCGACGACATCTCTAGCGTCCACTGAAGGCCTTCAATAGGTGAAGACCAACCACCTCTTTTATAGTGCTTTCTCCTTTTCATGGGTTTAGGAGAGAACCCTTACAAGTCTTACACCTCTCTTGAATGATCTCAAAACTGAAAAAGGGAGGAGGAGGACTCTAGCACTTGTTTACAATACTTTTACACCCCAATAACTCAAGATTATCTCAATACTTTTCGTGTCCTTTCATATAGAAAAGGGTGGGGTTTTTATAGGCCCTCCAATGAATTAAAAAATAGAGCCAAAAAGTGTCTCATCCTAGATTTCCAGGGTATTAGTGGTATCACCGCTTGACACCTGACACTAGGTGGTACGACCACTTGACAGAGCTCGGAGACTGAGCTCTGGCGGTACCACCGCCTGATAGGGGCGGTACCTATTGAATCTCAGATTTTGATGATGAAACCAATTGATATGTGTTTATGTTTTAATATGTGTTTTGAGTGAAGTAGGATTCTTCGATCAGGTTGAGACAATTAAAGCAGGAAAAATCATGCTGGGCCGGAGGAACATGTTAGAAGATTGGACGTCGAGTCGGTGGATCGGTGGATCGGTCGATGTATCAATAGAATGATTCGGACCGTGGATTCGGACATCGAGCCAAGAAGAGTGGATATTGCAGCAAGGATATCAGAGTTGCAGATTCAACTGGCCGATTGAGCAATAAGCCGCAAGAGAGGACGATGCGTCGACGAATCGGACGAAGCGTCGAGGGACCAATGACATGCCGAACAATGTGATTAATGCTTAGTATTAATTGTCTAGATCGAAGTATGTTTTACATGTGCAGGATTAACTACGATAATAAGGCATGAAGCAAAATGAAGTCCCGGAGTCAAGATCGAGATCACGTTGGGAGTTCGAGAGTTCGTCGGAAGTCTGGACGTTCGTCAGAAGTTTTGGAGGAACCAATTGAGAAGTCTCGGAGCTTACCAAACAAGCTCATCGGAACTCACCAAGAAGATCATCGTGAAGTCTAGGAGCTTGCTGGGAGTCTGCCGGAACATTACTGAGAGATCGTCGGAAGTTCATCGGAAGTTCGCCGGAAGCTCACCGGAAGAATAGACATAGGGACTTGTTTAGCTTAGCAAATGTCTTAGGATTTCATAGTTAGCATGTAATTGGGCTTGGATTTGGGCCAACCCAATCAGGGGCTAGCTAGGCCTATGTAAAAATTGTGTTAGGCGCAATAAGAGGCCCAATTAGTACCCCAAGAAGTCTCACTATCGTGGCACAGTCTTTGAGACTGTGTCAAGCGGTGGTACTACTAGTCTAGGTAGTCGTACCACGCCTAGCAGGGTGCTAGGTGGTGGTACCACCCAGAACTGCCCCCTAGGCAGTGGTACCACCAGACCTGGGTAGTGGTACCACCTAGGGTAGTGTCAATATCAAACTAACACTAGGCGATGGTACCGCCTGTGCCCGGGGAACCCGGGATAGGAAAGTTTTAGGCTCCAAGTTTGAATCAACTTGAATCCTATAAATACCCCTCTCATCCCCGGTTAAAACACACAAGTATTGAGAGAAAAAAAGTTTAGAAACGCTACTGCAATCTTGTGTGAGCTCCTCTCAAAGTTCTAAGTGTTAGAATAGATTGATAGAGGAGTGAGTGGGGGTGTAAGAGTTATCTCCTAAACCCGATAAAAGGAGAATTGAGTTGTAAAAGTTGATTGGCCTTCGCTTGTTGAAGGAAGGCCTCTAGTGGACGTTAGTGACCTCATCGGAGGAGAAAGCCAAAAGTGGATGTAGGTCAAGATTGACCGAACCACTCTAAATCTCGGTTTGCATTTACTTTCTGCTCTTTATCTTAACTGCAAACTGCCTTCATTGCTTTACATCAACTATACTTCCACATGCTCTCAACTTAAAGATATTTCCAAAACTGTTTTCATCGAAATCAGATTTTATCGTACAAAAGTCTTTTTAACCGATGAAAGTTTTCCGCTGCACTAATTCACCACCACCCCCCCCTCTTAGTGCTCTTGATCCTAACAATTGGTATTAGAACTTCATATTTCTCATTTGGTTTAACACCCAAGAGAAATGACTCTTTTCGGCTTTCAAGAGAGTCACTCTCTCATTCGTCCTCCCTTTTTCAATGGGATGGACTACATGCTAGTCATAGGTGCCGAACAAGCCAATCACGTGAGTGATGACACGTGTGACTTGACACAGAATCTTTTTGCTTATTATATTTTGGCTTTTATCACTATTGCATATATGCATGTATATATTGTGATGTCCTTGGATCTATGCAATGGGAATCGGATCGTGATGAGATTACGATAATGAGACCGATTCACCTTTAAACACAAATCCTAAATAATCCCAGTCATAGGTTACTCAAGAGGGACATCGTGATAACTGGACAGACTGGTGTGCTATATACCCATCCATATGATGGATGGAGATGGTCTCATAGCTGCTCGTGTAGGGACACTAGGGATACATTATAGGTGCTCATTGGAGAATGAGTTCACTGATTGATCTGCTTATGAAATATTGGATGGTTGATGATGCCTTATTGTTAGACAACAATTCCGTAGTCCTAGTGGTGTATCTGGTCCTTAGATTTGAGACACCAAGGATGTCCTGTATGAGTGCTTCACTCTTTGATACTAGACTTATAGGTTTGGATGTCCCAGATCTAGTACAACTGGTCATTGGGAGTGGTAGTCGATCTTACGAGGGCTATTGAGTGTCGATAGAGGATCATCCACTCTCGGCATCATGAGAGGAATATCCCATGTGTTCTTGCTCAGACAAATCCCTAGCCATGGTCATTTGGATTGAGAGAGAAAGAGTTCTTCGGGAGAATATGATTAGACTGAGACTCGAGTAGAAACCGTGTGGGTCTGACAGCACCATGCCCGATATATAGTCTCTGGGATATTAGATGGATGAGAGACTATAGGTACATGGTAACTGAGGATAGACAGGTCCAATGGATTGGATTCCCCTATATCGTCCGAGGACTACGGCGTAGTGGCCTAGTACGTCCGTAGTCGATAAGTCGAGTGAATTATTACAGAGATAATAATTCATTGAGCTAGAAGGAGTTCTAACAGCTATGACTCACGGCCAGCTCGATATTGGGCTTAGAGGGTCACACACATATGGTAGGCAATGCGATGAGTAGAGGTTCGGATATGAGATATCCACCGGAGCCCTTATCTTTTTGGATATCCAATAAGCCCCTGAATTATTGGATCCCATGGATGAGATCCAATAAGAGCCCATGAGAGATTATTTGATAGAGATCCACTAATCTAAAAGGCTTGGGTAATTGGATGCAGATCCAATACCCACTAAGGGAGGATCCATTAGGGTTTGACAAGGGGCCTCTATAAATAGGAGGGATTCAAAGCCTCATAGGCTAGAGCCTTTGCTTGCCTCTCCTATTCTCCCTCCCCCCACTCTATCTCAGAGCAGGCCTGTAGTTTTGAGGAGTATTGTCGTAGTCCTGCTGTGTGGATCACTGCTAGAGAGGAGGACGCTTGACCTCCTTCACCCTCTCCTAGAGATCTGCAAGGAAACAGGGATATACAATCTCCCTAGGTAAAACAATCTATTCTATATGCAGTTTGTTTCACGGATTTTTTGCGCACCAATCTTCGCACGACGACGAACATCTCTTTGGGAATAGGGGATTTTGTTTTCTTGTTCTTCCGCTGTGCATGTGATGTCACCCCTAAGATTTCCCAACAGTGGTATCAAAGCCAGGTTGTTCGTGTGATAGATTGGTTTTGAGCTGCGTGTGTTGTGTTTTGGAAAAACTTTTGATGTCAAAATCATTGACGCAAAAGCGAGAAAGGGTAGCAACTGTTGCTGCTCTCGATCTGCATGCGTGCAACCGCAGGCAGCGTAGCGCTGGCGCATGCACAAGCGCTGTGCCTGCAGTAGCCAGCTGATGACTTGCATGCAGCAGGCTTACAACTAGCGGGGCTGGCAGCCCGCGTTCGCTGCCTATGGCCATAGCACCCACAATGACAGGCAGCGCCCGCAAGTAGGCCGCTTGCGCGTGGCAACTATTGCTGCGCGCAATCATAGCCATAGGCGACCGATCGCCCGTAGGAAGAGCCGCCTGCGGCGTGCAAGCGGTGACATCCTCGAGCGCTGCTTACACACACAACGCCACCAACGGCACTCACCCGTGGGTATGCGGCCAGTAGGGGCGGCGGCTGCAAGTGCAGCCCCGTGGGCAGAATCGCCTGTGGCGGTTCCCAACCACAGGGGACGCATCGCTCGTAGGAAGGGGCAGCGTGCCCATCGCAAAGGCCGTCGCCGGTAGGGCGGCGACGACGGTGGCAGAAGCAAGGGAGAGGGAGAAGGGCATTAGGGTTTTCTAGGCAAAAGATAGTTTTGCCCTTGAGAATTTAAGAAATTTTAATTTCTATCCTTTGACCAAATTATGAAAATGCCCCTTAGAATTCAGGAAATTCCCTACATGTCCTTGATTTCAGAAGAATATTAATTAATTAAAAGGTTTAGTTGATTATTATTATTTTATTATTATCTAGTAGTCCTACATGATAATGACTTATACTTATGATGTATGATGTGTGGACGGATGATCATGGACCGTGTGATGTGTGTACTTGTGATTATTATTATTGGGGCCTACGAGCCTCCATTATATTTCTCGTTTATTGTCGGGCCTACGTGCCTATGATTAAGTTGTAATCACATGAGGAGGTGCAGGAGGAGTGTGGATGCGATAGCAGGACCCACGAGACGAATGATTGCGATGCATAGAGATGCATCGAGATGTCGACGGAACCGACGAGGACGAGATGGACGATCACAGGGCATGGAGATGCACCGTTGTATATATAGATCTTGATGTGAGTGATTAGGTCTACTGGCTCAGGCCTGATAACATTAGGTTGTGGTCTATGATCATCTGGTGTGATTGCTTATACACATACTATATGTGTATATATATTTGCATGCGATGTAGATATATATTAAATATGTATATGTGTAACATGTCATATTAGGAGACCAAATCATAGAAACATCTCTCTCGATAATATTAAGTCGGTAAACGTGAGGCAATTAGATTGACCCACGTGGCTTTACATCGTTACGGGTAGGAACCGATTCCCGATGTAGATTGAGTTGGTCGAGTCCCTCGAGGCTCACCTATATCGCAATTCACTATCTTACTTACGACATAGAGATGTCACTGGTGACCTGAGGATATGGTATGCTTGGTCGAGTCCCTCGAGAGTATATCATCAAATCAGACTCATCTTGTAACGAAGGTATTGACTTAACCGAACATCATGGTTAGTTGAGTCCCTCGAGACCATGGTGATTCGGAGGTCGAACAGGGCGGGAATCACAAAGAGTTATGATCGGCAAGAGTTGTCTACCTTTTGGGCTTAGTGTGGTTGGTCCAGTCCCTTGAGGTTACATTAAGACGCCGATTAGATCCTGATCCCCACTAGAAGTCTACCGGAGACTTCCATTTCACGTGCTGAGGGTGTCGCGTGACTCGCTAGTAAAATAGTGGGAGCATATTAAGATAGAAGTCCATATCTTGATTGTTTATTTCTTGCAAAATCTGCATGTTATTCATCATTATTTTTAGAAAATGTCGCTTTCAAATCTCTTACGTGGCATACTTGATGTCAACCGCCTCACTGGTCCAAATTATATGGATTGGCTCCGCAACTTGAGAATTGTTCTCATGGCGGAGAAAATCATGTACGTCCTTGATATAGTAATGCCTACGCCCGAGGAAGGGGCAAGCGAGGATGAGATCGCTTGCTACGTGAAGTACATTGATGACTCTACTCTTGCTCAGTGCTATATGTTGGACTCTATGACTCCTAAGTTACAGAGACAACATGAAAAGATGGATGCTAGATTCATTCTCCTACATGTCCATAAATTGTTTGAGGAATAGGGAAGGATTCAGTGATATGAGATATCCAAGAGCCTCTTCCGCACTAGGATGACTGAGGGGACATCGGTTCAGAACCATGTCCTAAAGATGATTGAGTGGATGGAGAAACTCACAGGTCTAGGAATGGTCCTAGAGAATAACTTGTGTGGACATTGTGCTCCAGTCCCTACCAGATTCCTTTTCATAGTTCATAATGAATTTTAATATGAACAAGTTTGAGGTGACTCTCCCAGAGCTCCTCAATATGTTGAGGGAGGTAGAAAGTACTATTAGGAAAGAGAAGCCAGTTCTCTACACTAGTGAGACCAGAAAGAAAAAGAAAGTAGAAAAGTCCCTTAAGAAGGGAAAGGGCATGGGTAGACTAGGAAAAGCAAAGGTTGCTAAGAAAGACCCAGCTAAGGACAAAGGCCAGTGCTTCCACTGTGGCAAAGATAGGCACTGGAAGAGGAACTGCAAAGAGTACCTTGCAGAAAAGGTAAAACAAAAGCTTGGTGAAGCTTCAGGTACATTCATGATCAGTCTCTATTTGTCAGACTCTTATGATAACATATGGGTATTGGGTACCGGTAGTGCTTATCATATATGCAATTCGTTACAGGTTCTGGTAAAGCCTAGGAGACTAGAGCGAGGCGAGATTGACCTCAAGATGGGCAATGGAGCAAAAGTTGCTGTAGTAGCCGTTAGCGAGGTCACCCTACATCTGCTTGGTGGAGCTTTTATTGCATTAGATGTATGTTATTTTGTTCCTTCTATTATCAAAAACATTATCTCCATTTCATGTTTGACAGTTAGTGGATATAAATTAGTTTTTGAGAACAATGATTGTTCGATATTATTAGATGATGAGATCATCATGAAAGGGACATTGCATAATGGTTTATTTATGCTAGACAATACTCCACATATTATAAATGTAAGTGTGTCCAAGAGGAAACGAGATGAGATGAGCAGTGCATACCTATGGCATTGTAGGCTAGGTCACATCCGTGAAGAAAGGATTCAAAAGTTGCTAAATGATAGATATCTAGATCCATTCGACTATGAGTCATATGCAACTTGCGAGCCTTGCCTTCATGGAAAAATGACCAACTCTCTATTTAATGGAACTAGAGAGAGAGCCATTGAGCTATTAGAACTCATACATATTGTTGTATGTGGACCCATGTCAACTCATGCCATTGGTGGTTACTCCTACTTCATTACCTTTACTGATGATTTCTCAAGGTATGGATATGTATACTTAATGAAGTACAAATCCGAGGCCTTTGAGAAATTCAGAGAGTATAAGAATGAGGTGGAGAACCAGATTGGAAAGAGTATCAAAACTCTTTGATCAGATCAAGGAGGTGAGTACTTAAGTACAGAGTTCACTCAGTTCCTCAAGGACCATAGGAGATTATCCCAATGGATACCTCCTTATACACCTCAGCTCACTGGTGTGTCTGAAAGGACAAATCGTACGTTGTTAGACATGGTATGGTCCATGATGAGCTTCGCTGACCTACACATCTCATTCTGGGGATATGCACTAGAGACCGCAGTTTACCTTCTGAATAGAGTTCTAACTAAGTTAGTAGTGTCTACACCATATGAGATATGGAAAGGGAAGAAGCCCAATCTTAAAGTTGTTAAGATTTGGGGCTGCCCTGTCCACGTTAAAAGACACAACCCTGATAAGTTAGAATCGAGGATAGAGCGATGCAAATTTGTGGGATACCCCAAGGAAACTTGTGGGTATTATTTCTATCATTTCAATGACCAAAATGTCTTTGTAGCCAAAAGAGCAGTGTTTCTTGAGAAGGAACACATGCTTAGCAGGGATAATGGGAGCATGATAGAGTTGAGCAAGGTTGGAGAACCGAGCTCAAGCACCACTCTACAGCCCGAGTCTGTTCAAGTACCTAATACACAAGTTTCAACTTTACGTAGGTCTGGTAGAGTATCCCATCCTCCTGAGAGATATGTGGGACATATTAGAGGAGAGGATGTTGAGGATATTGATCCTCAAACCTACGAGGAGGCTATTATGAGTATAGACTCTGAGAAGTGGCAAGAAGCCATGAATTCTAAGATGGATTCTATGTACTCCAATAAGGTTTGGTACCTAGTTCATGCGCCCGAAGGTATTGTACCCATCGGTTGCAAGTGGATATTTAAGAAAAAGATCAGAGTAGATGGAAAGGTAGAGACCTATAAAGCAAGGCTAGTGGCTAAGGGGTATCGTCAAATGCAAGGTGTTGACTATGACGAAACCTTCTCACCCGTAGCAATGCTAAAATCCATCCGAATTCTATTGGCTATTGCAGCACACTATGATTATGAGATCTGACAAATGGATGTGAAAAAGATGCCTTAGGAAAATTTGATGCTATATGTTTAACAAAGAATCCCATTCAACACTCAAGAACAAAACATATTGATATTAGACATCACTTTATACGAGATCATGTCACTAATCATGATATAGTTATAGAGTTCATTGATACTAAACATCAACTAGCTGATATTTTTACAAAGCCTTTAAGTGAAAAACAATTTAATTTCATTAGAAGAGAATTAAGAATGTTAATGTGTCCGAATGCTTGAACTCATTAAATCTATTTTTCGGACTTTCTTGATTCAATAATCAAATCACTCAATTGCTATGATGATTTTACATGATTACATGCCTTAATAATATGTTGGAAATCATGTGTTTTGGATATAAAAATTTTCATGATAATGAGCATATTTTATCTTCATGATTATATTGGAAAATCTATAGCAAAACCTTGTCTGAATGCATGAAAGTGTTAAATTTTATTTTTGGATTTTCTTGATACCTTATTCTCTTTCGAACTTAATGTAGCTCTCATAAGCATATGTCATATCGAGTTTGATTCATTGATTTTTGACATGTGGAATCAATTAGCAAATGCATCTTTCATAGGCTTATAATGTGAAAATATTTTCGAGAAATGGATTTGATAAAATGATTCCTTCTTATAATTTCCTTCTTGAAAAAAAAAAGGGAAATTTTTTTACTTGCAAGGATATTGATTCACATACATATCTTGATCCTTGTAAAAATGAAGCGTGATTTAATCTTTCCTTGAGATGTTTGTATAATTGGTATCCTATCACTCATTGTTGAAAAATTACCTATCACTCACTTGTGTTTAAAATTTGCTTATATCGTTCTCCTTTTTGTTGATGACAAAGGGGGAGAAATATATGAATTGATGCTATGAGTGCCATATTTGAATTTGAATTATGTTCAAAAAGCTTGCATCGAAATATATGGTAAATTGATGATAGAAATGCTATGATTGCTAAACACTTGAAATATTTGCATTATGTTAAGATATCAAGAACTTGCATTATAATTTCATATCTTACTATATAATGAATTGCTACCATTACTATCATTCACATTTGAAATGTAAAACTTGAAAATGGATGTCAAGCCTTGACATCATTTTCAGAGAGATACATCATGATAGGAATCATGATGAAAGTATTGATAAGGTTAAACAATCTTAACTTATCAATATGTCTCTTGAATTCAAGAATGACTTATCTTGAGTATGGCATATAGATAGGGGGAGTTAAAGTTAACTCCATTATCAATTGATTGTCATCATCAAAAAGGGGGAGATTGTTGAATCTCATATTTTGATGATGAAGTCAATTGTCATTTGTTATCTAATCCATATGTTGAGATAAATGTGCAGGATTAACTACGATGAAAGTAAGACATGCAGCAGGAGTTGCGCCGAAGTCAAAACTATGATCACGTTGGGGGTTCGAGAGTTCGACGGAAGTCCGGACGGTCATCGGAGGTACTACGGGAACAAATCCGAGAAGTCCAGGAGTTTGCCGGAAGTCCGCCGGAGTATTGCCGAGGGTTCGTCGGATGATCGCCGGAAGTTCGCCGGAAGCTCGACGGAAGAAGCGATTGACGCACCGGAGCAAGTTGCAGTAAATGTCTTGAAAAATATTGTTGTTAGCATGATGATTAAGTTAGAAATGGGAGGTGATCCCATTAACTTAATCTTGGGGCAATTGGGCCCTTGACAAACCCAAATTGGGCCGAATGGATCAGCCCATTCGGACCCAAATTCCCTGACCGGCGGTGGCACCGCCCAGCAGCCCAGCAGCCGAGCCCAGCAGCCGAGCAGCAGACTGGGCAATAGCACCGCCCCTATCAGGCGGTGGCACCGCCTGGGCTCAGTCTCCGAGTGAGACTGGGCGGTAGTACCGCCCTTGTCAGGCGGTGGTACCGCCCGAGCTCGGTCTCCGAGCTCTGTCAAGCGGTAGTACCGTCCATTTATGGTGGTAGTACCGCCAGGACCCCGAAAACATGGGAAATGACATTTTTGAGCTCTAAATTCAAATCAGTTTGGGGCCTATATAAACCCCACCCTTTCATGCATGAAAGGGCACCGAAACTTAGCATTTATTCTGAGATTTTGAGAGCTTAAAAGTGTTGTAAAAGGCTAGAAATTCTTCTCCCTCTTTTCTTCGAAGTTTTGATCATTCAAGAGAGGAGTGAAAAATCTATAAGGGTTGTCTCCTAAGCCCGTCAAAAGGAGTGAAACTGTAAAAGGGTGGTTGGCCTTCGCCTATTGAAGGAAGGCCTCTAGTGGACGTCGGTGACCTCATCGGAGGAGGAAACCAAAAGTGGATATAGGTCAAGATTGACCGAACCACTCTAAATCTCAGTTTACATTTACATTTTGTTCTCTATCTTAACTGCAACTGCTTTCGTAGCTTTACTTTAACTGCACTTTACTTGATCTTAAGTTAAAGCAATTTTCGATTCGACTTTCATACTGAAATCGTTCTTATCATACGAACGTCGTTTTAAATCGTCGAAAGTTTTCCGCTGCACTAATTCACCCCCCCCCTCTTAGTGCTCTTGATCCTAACAACTTGAACCATATTATGTAACGTTTATGCTATAACGTATTGACTCATATAGGCACATGTATATTCCCTTGTTCCGCATTTGCTTTCGATATGTGCCTAATCCATTTTCATCCCTTTGGATATTGAATTCATCTAACCTTCTTATTTGAATTGAGCTAAATATGATTGCTTGGGATTCCGTGTGTACTCTTGCTTTCATTTCCTTTCAAATCTAAATACACTTGTGAAAGATTATTTGCTTGCATCGTATTGACTCGTAAAGGCACATGTACGTTTTGTTGTTCCGCGTGTGCTTCCGATATGTGCTATTTATTGTTTATACTGCCCTTTTGTACTCTGGTGTTTGTGGAATAATGTGAACCTTTGCTAGAAATGGTAAAGGGAGTTATGCATAGAGCCTGCGATGCTTTGTTGGCCCCCTCTGACTTCACCTAGACGTGGGTGGATGGAGCTCCCAGACGTGGGAGACTTCTGTCTGGTGGTCATTCAAAAATGGATGAATCACATTCTATTTGTGGTCCCACTACACCTTCTGTATGTTTGGTATGATATCCAGAGCTTTAGTTATATATTTCTGTATGCGCTTTGGATAAGAAAGATATTAATGTAACGTCAAATATAACGTTTCAACTTTTGTTTCGTATCAGTCTTTGATATGTTCCGAAATGTTCGTACACCATTGATATGCTTTGAAATGTTTCATATGCTATTGATATGTTCTGGAATATCCTATTTGCCATTGATATGCTCAAAAATCTTTCATACATCATTGATAAGCTCCAAAACGTTTCATTGGTTATTAATATGCTCCATCTGTTATGAACAAAATATGTGTGATTGAAATGACATTTGTGATTCTGCACCTAGTGAGATTATGTCTATGGATTCTTTATAATTTGCCTTGTATTTTGAAACCTTAATTTGTTTGAAAGTTATCCTCTTTTACCATGGATATGTTAGTCACCTACTGAGCTTTATATGCTCACTCTATTGCTATATAAATTTTTCAGGATAGCTTATCGCTTGCTTAAATGTTAAAATTGGGCTGAGGCAGTGGAAAGCTAGAAGATTTTGGGCAGATCCTTATTAGTATATATGTTTTTGTTGTATAAGCACACTCTACATCTAATGAAATGTTGTCGGTGAATCTAAACTTGTGGATTTGTATAAGTTTAAAGGATCTCTCATGTTTAGGATTCTGGAATGTTAAGTTTATTTCATGTAATGATATGAACTTGTGGTAAACGTTGGTTTTGTGATTGTATAGACTCCCACACTTGTGAATTTATGTTGTGGTTATTATTTTGGAGAGTTGGGTTCAGATTTTATGAATCATCGAGCGATGTGTTGTATAATTATAAATTGCACAGGTTTTATGGATCGTTAGATGTTTGAATGTTTTTAGTATCCTCAAATGTTAGTTTGGATCCTGGATTTGTTTGTGATGAAAATTTTAATATTATCAATATTTTTTGAGGGGCGTGACACAATTGACTTCATTATCAAAATTCGAGATTCAACAATCTCCCCCTTTTTGATGATGACAATCAATTGATGATAATCAATTGATGCCATACTTGAGAAAAGACAATCTTGAATTCAAGGCTTTTGAATTCAAGAAATTAATTGATAAGTTAAATTCATTTAAACTTATCAATACACACATCATGATTCCTATCATGATATAACATTCTCAAAATGATATCAAGGCATGACATCTATTTTCAAGTTTGATATTTCAAATATGAAGGATGACAAAGATAGCAATTCATCATTCTATGGCAAGATATCAATTGTAAAATAGCAAGTTAAACTCTATGCATTTGTCATCAATTTACCACTTTTTGGTATTATTTCTCCCCCTTTGTCATCAACAAAAAGGAGATATTTCAATTTGTAAAAATTCATATAAGTGTGGCAAAAAATTCATGCCACATTTTAATTTGTAAGAATTCATACTAATCATATTTCAAGCATTCATGGCATCATTCAAAAGTTCTCAACATTAAAAGATATAAGCATTAAAGAGATAGCTTTCATCAACTTCTCCCCTTTTTTATCAAAACTTTTACATGAAGAAGGAAAGAAAGGAGAAAATCCATTAAGAACCAACTTTGTGAAATGATTTAAATCAAGTCAAAAATGATAAAAGAGTTTCATTAAATCATGCTTCAATTTTCATAAGGACCAAGATATTCATGTGAAATCAAATCCTCATTTTTGCAAGTGTTTATCTAAAAAAAAATCATAAAAGTGAAATCCATGAGAGATGCATTTTTTAATTAATTCTATGTATCAAAATTCATTAAGTGATGGAGAAAAGATATGGAATAAACTTGATATGGCACAAACTTATGAAAGCTCCATTCAAGAAATTTATAAAGATAGTCCGAAAAAGATATACATCAAGTTCATGAATTCGGACAAATTAACATTTCTAACTCCATAAATGATCATCAAAAAATACATCAAGTTGTAGATACCAACAGTTAAATGTATCAAGGAATTTATCCATTCAAAAGATTTATCAAGTTTAATTCTTGGAGTTATACATTTATTAAAGTAAGCACAAAATTTAACCATTAAGGTAGTTAGCACAGAATTTTACTATCAAAGTAAGTAGCACTTTAAGCATCAAAGCACCAACATTGTGATCATCAAAGTAGCTACATGTTAAGTTACAACATTATGGTAAACAACACAGGATACAACATAACAAGAGGAATTGTGTCCACTTCTCCTCAAACACATAGCTTATTCAGGTGGTGGAAAAGGTAAAATGTCTAAACAAAGTATTAAACTGTTAATGAATCTGTTGCAACTCAGTCAAAATTTGATCTTAGCGTTGTTCAAGTCAATCTTGTCATTGTTCAAAAAGATCCACCATCCGAGTCCATATGAAGTAAGTAGCACTTTAAGCATCAAAGCACAACATTGTGATCATCAAAGTAGCTAGCATTTTAAGTTTACAACATTATGGTAAACAACACAGGAATACAACATAACAAAGAGGAATTGTGTCCACTTCTCCTCAAACACATAGCTTATTCAGGTGGTGGAAAGTTAAAATGTCTAAACAAAGTATTAAAACTGTTAATGAATCTGTTGCAACTCAGTCAAAATTTGATCTTAGCGTTGTTCAAGTCAATCTTGTCATTGTTCAAAAAGATCCATCCGAGTCCTATGTCATAGATAGATAAGGGATGCGCTTACTCTACTGGAGGTGATGCCTCAAAGGGACCATTGGAGGAGATTGATTACCCCTAAATATTGGTGTTTCGGGTTCTGGTTTAGGTTGAAGGGGATCAGTCCTTCTAGGCATTCTAATCCATATACCATTTTGAAATTTACATCTCATCCGTCGAAGCAGGTTTCTATTTATGATACTAAATCTGTCTAGTTTTATAAAATCTTCGTCGGGTGGAATAGTAATATCATAGGTATAGAGTAGTCTTGTGATTAAGCCACCATATGGAAGAATCATGTCTTTTTTTGATAGTTCAATCATGTTCTGTTAGATTAGGTAACCAACACAATTGTTGTGTCCCTTCATAATCTAATACATGGTTCCTAATTCCATTTGGCTTACTTCATCATGATGATATTGTTTTGAGAGAATGATGCTTATCAGGATGTGATGAAGTATTTTTGTGCTTAAAAGTAGTAAATATTCGTAGCTTTTTGGAATAATAGTCAAGTTAGGATTACAAAAAATTGTTCCTAAAGCATCAACGTAAGTAGTCCCAATCGATTCTTCATCCTATTGTCCTCTAAAACAACATTATCTTTCTTTTATCGGAATTCCTATGAGGTTGTAAATTGATCTATCCGTAATGGGTTTATGATGTCCTAACAGATAGGTTTGATACCCTTTCTTCTTCATCTACATGTAAATTGTTGTAAAATAGCCTAACAAGTCTAGGGTAGATAGGTTCACTTATTTGAGAGATTGGGAGAATGTCTAGATTTGCAAACTATTGAATAGGTTCCAAATCACTTAATTCATCTAAATCAACATATTTTCCCTATGAATATGTCTAGACTTTATAGATGAAAATTTTAGGGCATGTTGATTAGAATCGAAAGTAGGGAGTCATAATTTTCATCTAATCTCTTCTTCCCTTTGTCCCTAGAGGACTGTCCTAAAACAACATTATCTTTCTTTATTCGGAATTCCTATGAGGTTTGTAAATTGATCTGATCCGTAATGGGTTTATGATGTCCTAACAGATAGGTTGATACCCTTTCTTCTTCATCTACATGTAAATTGTCTGTAAAATGAGGCGGCTAACAAGTCTAGGGTAGATAGGGTTCACTTAATTTGAAAGAATTGGGAGAATGTCGAGATTTGCAAACTAATTGATAGGTATCCAAATCACTATAAGTCATCTAAATCACATTATTTTCCCTTATGAATATGTCTGAACCTTTATAGAGGAAATTTTAGGGCAATGTTGATTAGAATCGAAAGTAGGGAGTCATAATTTTCATCTAATCTCTTTCTTCCCTTGTCCCTAGAGGATCTTCTTAAAGCCATGAGACTAAACACATAAATAATGAGAGAACTACATATAAGAGATAGGATTTATTAATAAATTGAGAGAAGAAGTTTGAGAATTACCCTTGTAGTGATCTTGTTGAAAGGTTGAGATTGATCCTTGGATATGAAGAAGAGAAAGTTTTTCTTGAGCTTCTAGAGGAGGATCAAGGAGAATAAGGGGTGGAGAGGTGTTTGGAGGTGTGAGGAAGGGATGTAGGAGGGCTTGGGGTCGGTTCTACCACAAGCCCTAAGTGCCCTTTTATAGGGCAAGTTGCTAGCGGTGGTATTGCTAGCTCAGCGGTGCTACCGCCTGCCACCCGTGACAACTGGTGGTGCTACCGCCAGTTGGGCGGTGCCACCACCCATGGGCAGTAAGCACTACACACATTGGTGTTAGGTGCTGTCATGGGTGATTTCAACTTGTAAAAATAATTTTTTGTTTGTGAAGCACAATCTTATCATGTAAAAATTTGCATCATAAGAGGAAGAGATTCGTATTGAAGATTGTACGTTTATGATTCATCATATATGATGCATACCATACTCAAACATTATATAGAACTCGTATGCATACAATAAGTTCATAATTCATCATATAAAATTTGTACGTAAGCATCATAAAAACTCATATGGAAAAATGCATATGACTCATTGTGCATACTATAAGATCATGATTCAAGTGAGTGATCCAAAGAATCAAGAAGGTCCAAACACAAATTCATTATCTTGTTAGATAGAATTTGATCCGAAAAAAATTTTAGGAGAGAGTGTATCCTAGAAATTTAGAGATCCGGAAGAAGTTAGAAAGAGAACTTATGCATAAGAATTTTCAAGTTTGAGAGATCAAGATCAAGTGTTTATTGTTGAATCTCGGATTTTGATGATGAAATCAATTGTCATTTGTTATCTAATCCATATGTTAAGATAAGTGTGCAGGATTAACTACGATGAAAGTAAGACATGCAGTAGGAGTTGCACCGGAGTCAAGACTATGATCACATTGGGGGTTCGAGAGTTCGACGAAAGTCCGAATAGTTGTCGGAGGTTCTACGGGAACAAATCCGAGAATGTTGGAAAATCTTGGGGGCGACATCACATGCGCAACGAAAGATCAAGAAAAATAAAATTCCCAATTTCCCAAAAGGATGTTCATCATCGTGCAAAGATTGGTGCGCATAAATCCGCGAAACAAACTGCATATAAGATAAATTGTGTTACCTAGGGAGATCGTATATCCCTGTTTCCTTGCAGATCTCTAGGAGAGGATGAAGGAGGTCAAGCGTCCTCCTCTCTAGCGATGAACCACATAGCAGGGCTACGACAACGCTCCTCAAAAACTCCAGGCCTACTCTGAGGTGGAGAGGGGAAGGAGAATAGGAGAGGCAAGCAAAGGCTCTAGCCCATGAGGCTCTGAATCCCTCCTATTTATAGAGGCCCCCTATCAAACCCTAATGGATCCTCCCTAATGGGTATTGGATCTGCATCCAATTATCCAATCCTTTTAGATTAGTGGATCAATATCCAATAATCTCTCATGGGCTTTTATTGGATCTCGTCCATGGGATCCAATAATTCAGGGGCTTATTGGATATCTAATAAGATAGGGGCTCCGGCGGATATCTCATATCCGAACCTCTACTCATCGCAACGCCTACCATATGTGTGTGACCCTCTAGGCCCAATATCGAGCTGGCCATGAGTCATAGCTATTAGAACTCCTTCTGGCTCAGTGAATTATTATCTCTATAATAATTCACTCGACTCATCGACTATGGATGTACTAGGCCACTATGCCGTTGTCCCCAGATGATACAGGGGAATCCAATCCATTGGACCTGTCTGTCCTCAGTTACCATGTACCTATAGTCTCTCATCCATCTAATATCCCAGAGACCGTATATCGGGCATGGTGCTGTCAGACCCATACAATTTCTATTCGAGTCTCGCTCCAATCGGATTCTTCGGGAGAACTCTTTCTCTCTTAACTCGAATGACCCTAGCTAGGGATTTGTCTGAGCAAGAACACGTGGGATATTCCTCTCATGACGCCGAGAGTGAATGATTCTCTATCGACACTCAATAGCCCTCGTAAGGTCGACTGTCACTCCCAATGTCCAACTGTACTAGATCTGGGATAGCCAAACCTATAAGTCTGGTATCAAAGAGTAGAGCACTCATATAGGACATCCTTGGTGTCTCAAGTTTAAGGACCAGATACACCACTAGGACTACAGAATCACTATCTAACAATAAGGCATCATCAACCATCCAGTATTCCGTAAGCGGATCAATCAGTGAACTCATTCTCTAATGAGCACCTGTACTGTATCCCTAGTGTCCCCACACGAGCAGCTATAAGACCAACTGCATCCATCATATGGATGGGTATATAGCACACCAGTTTGTCCGGTTATCACGATGTCCCTCTCGAGTAACCTATGACTGGGATTATTTAGGATTTATGTTTAAAGGTGAATCGGTCTCATTATCATGATCTCATCACAATCTGATTCCTATTGCATAGATCCAAGGACATCACAATATATACATGCATATAGACAATATATAAAGTGATAAATGCTAAAATATAATAAGTAAAAAAAATTTTGTGTCAAGTCACACGTGCCATCACTCACGTGATTGGCTTGCTGGGCACCTATGACTAGCAGAGAAGTCCAGGAGCTTGCTAAAGAAGCTCGTTGAAACTCGCCAAGTGGATCATCGCAAGTCCAGGAGTTTGTCGGAAGTCCGCCGGAGCATCGCCGAGGGTTCGTCAGATGTTCGGCAGAAGCTCGCCGGAAGAAGCGGTTGACGCACCGGAGCAAGTTGTAGTAAATGTCTTAAAAATATCGTAGTTAGCATGATGATTAAGTTAGAAATGGAAGGTGATCCTATTAACTTAATCTTGGGGCAATTAGGCCCTTGACAGACACAAATTGGGCCGAATGGATCAGCCCATTCGGACCCAGATTTCCTGACCGGTAGTGGCACCACCTAGGTCGGCGATGGCACCGCCTGGGTCGGCGGTGGCACCGCCTAGGAGTTCAGTCTTCCAAGAAACTTGGGCGGTGGTACCGCCTAGGCTCGGTCTCCGAGCGAGGCTGGGCGGTGGAACCGCCCCTGTCAAGCGGTGGTACCGCCTGAGCTCAGTCTCCGAGTGAGACTGGGCGGTGGTACCGCCCCTATCAGGCAGTGGTACCACCTAAGCTCGGTCTCCGAGCTCTGTCAGGCGGTAGTACCACCAGGACCCCATAAATCCGGGATATGACATTTTTGAGCTCTAAATTCAAACCAGTTTGGGACCTATATATACCCCACCCTTTCTTGCATGAAAGGGTACCAAAAGCTTGATCTTACTCTGTGATTCTTAGAGCTCAAAAGTGTTGTAAAGGCTAATGTTCTCCCTCTTTTCTTCCATGTTTTGATCCTTCAAGAGAGGAGTGAAAAATCGGTAACGGTTGTTTCCTAAGCTTGTTAAAAAGAGTGAAACTATAAAAGGGTGGTTGGCCTTCGCCTATTGAAGGAAGGCCTCTAGTGGACGTCCGTGACCTCATCGAAGGAGGAAGCCAAAAGTGAATGTAGGTCAAGATTGACCGAACCACTCTAAATCTCGGTTTGCATTTACATTCTATTCTCTATCTTAACTGCAAACTACCTCCATAGCTTTACTTTAACTGCACTTCGCTTGATCTTAAGTAAAAGTAATTTCTGAATTGGCTTTCGTACCGAAATCATTTTTATCGTATGAATGTCATTTTAAATCATTGAAAGTTTTCCGCTGCACTAATTCACCCCCCCCTCTTAGTGCTCTTGATCCTAGCAATTGGTATCAGAGCAGGGTTAACTCTCAATCAGATTAAAACCCAATAGATATGGCATACGCCGGAAACCAAGAGGGTCACTCTCTCATTCGTCCTCCCTTTTTCAATGGGATGGACTACACTTATTGGAAAACTCGAATGAGAGTTTTCTTACTTTCGTTGAATCTCGATTTATAGAATTTAGTCAAAAATAGTTTTCAAATATCTTCTCTTCCAATGAACCATTGGAATGATTTGGAGAAGAAGATGTTTTCTCTAAATGCAAAGGCTATGAATGCCTTGTTTTGCACCTTAGATAGAAATGAGTTTAATTGTATTTCTACTTGCAAAATGACTTTCGATATTTGGCGCACCCTTGAAATCACACATGAAGGAACTAGCAAAGTGAAAGATTTAAAAATTAAATTTTTAATGCATGATTTCGAGCTTTTTCGAATGAAGCCAAGCGAAACCATTGTTGACATATACACCCATTTTACGGATGTCATCAATGGTTTAAAAGCTCTTGGCAAATGTTTTTCGAATTTTGAACTTGTTAGTAAAATTTTACGCTCTCTCTAAAACTTGGGATACAAAAGTAACGGCTTTACAAGAATCAAAAGATTTGAACTATTTCCCTCTCGAAGAACTTATTGAGACATTGATGACCCATGAAATGACGTACAATGCATGTGAAGAACTTGAAAACCACCTTCCAAAGGACAGGAAGAATTTGGGACATAGAACACATGAAGATCATTCGAGCATAAGCTCAAGTGATGGTGAACTTGAACTTGCAAAGAAATTTAAAAAGTTAATGAAACAAAAATTAAAGAACAAAAAGAATGGAACTACTTGCTTTGAACATAAGAAGAAGAACATAAACTGGGATGAATCGAGCTCCTCCGAAGACGAGGAGAAAATCAAGAAAGGCGAGGTGGCAAACTACACCTTAAAGGCTTATTCAAAATGCCTTTAGTTTATTTTGAAATTACATAATGCTTTTCATGATGCGTTTTCTTTTTTATTTAGTTTAGAATAATTATTTTTTAAAAAAATTGCATGTCTTATGTTAATGGAATAAAATGTTAGATTTAATCTAATGATGATCCTCTGAATGTTTTTCAAGAAGAAATAATGTGTATCTTGATAATTTCTGAATTTGAGTGAAACCATGCTTGATGTCTTAATGAAAATATTAAGAAGTTTTATATCATGCTTAATGATGATGCATGGATTTTGTATCGAAAACTAAGCTTGAAAAGTTAGATTCACCTAAAAGAAAAATGCAAGACTACAAAATGATCTTGATGGAAAATGCTTTATGTTTGATGAAATCAATTTTGTGATGCATAATGATTATGCTTAATAAATCTATATTTCGAAATTATGCATGATGATTTTTGTGATTATCAATCTTTGCCGTAATAAAAGTTCTTTTTTGGTTTTTAAACAATTGATGCAAATTTTTATTGACATAAATAAAAAAGGGGCATGCTAATATAAAATCAATCACTTAAAATGAAACACTGAAAAAGGAAAATATATTATCATTGGAATTAAAATCATGAATCTACTTATGTTATGAATTTTGTGAACCATGAAATTGATTTTGATGGTTTGAATTTAATGGGTTTTATCAAAATCACAATCTTGATTTCTTCAGATTTATTACATGAAATCCTTCATGAATCAAGATTTCTTACTCTTCATTCTCTTGCATTTTGAGAGAAATTTTCAATATGAATCATAAGAGTTCTTATGCATGAATTGAAATTTTTTTTTCTCCTACGTTTCCTTTTATGATTTACTAAAGAGAATATCTTTTTTAAAATTTATGACTTAAAATTTATTTTGAATATCTTTCATTATTTGATCTCCTAATATTTTCTTTTGATTATTTATGAGGAGGTTTTTCAAAAAGAAATCATGCCTTTTGGTATTCACATGATCTTATCTTTCATGATATGATTTTTATGCAATTCCTTGTATTCATGAAATATTTATCTAATCACTCAATTATTTTCTTTTTGATATTCTTCATGTGATGATGTGAATGCATGAAACACTCATGATATTATTTTGATGTATGCAAATGAGAAGTTTTGATCATGCATGATAGAATGCAATTTGACAAATTAATACCATCATGATTTGAAACACTTATGATTTGGAATGAAGCATGCAATACTTATGCTTTTTATTATGATGATGTATGTGATGTATTGCATATGATGTGTATCATGAATGCTTTAAATGATGAATGTTTGGTATCATGATCAAAATATTGATAAATGCTTAAAAATTTTAATATTTTAGTATCATGTATAATATGCTCATAATGATGATTGATTTATTTTTTGGTATCGTGCATGAAAAATAAAATGTAAGGTTTTTAAAATTGTGCATGTTTTAATTTAAAAATATAATAATACACAAATAAGATTGATACTTACCTTTGTCATAATTTAAAAATTGATGTAAAAGGGTCTTTCCTTCTTTTTGACAATGACAAAGGGGGAGAAAGAGTTGCTAATGTGTTATCTTGAATTGATGTAAAGGGTCATCTCAATGAGAAATTAGCTAGCTTGCACAAGTCAAGAAAATGCAAAAACTTGCTTACTTTCTTGCACATCTAAAGAGAAGATGCAAATGTAACCCTTGCCTTGTTAACTACTAATCCTTGATATGTTTACTTGATAAATTATTTGGTGAGCATATGCAGAATTAAGAACATTAATTGAACATCATTTTCATATTTTCCTTAAATCTCTTTATGCTACTCATTCTTGGATTTTTCTTGATCACTTAAATTTTGCGTGGAAATTGATTGCCTCTATAACATGATTACCTTGAAAATCTTGTGCCTTGATTTCTATGATGAGCATGTTATACTCTCATTGTGATTTGAAAAGATTCATACTCTCTTAATCCTTGAAAGATGTATCCGAATGCTTGAACTCATTAAATTTATTTTTTGGACTTTCTTGATTCAATAATCAAATCACTTAATTGCATATGATGAGAATTTTACTCGATTACATAACATGTTGGAAATTATATGTTTTGAAAACTAAAATTTTCATGTTGATGAGCATATTTATCTTTATTGAAAAACTATGGCAAAGATGTGTCTGAATGCATGAACTTATTAAAATTATTTTTCAGACAACAAATCACTTAATTGCTATGATGATTTTACACGATTACATGCCTTAATAATATGTTGGAAATTATGTGTTTTGGATACAAAAATTTCCATAACAATAAGCATGTTTTATCTTCATGATTGTATTTGAAAATCTATAGCAAAACCTTGTCCGAATGCATGAGAGTGTTAAATTTTATTTTCGGATTTTCTTGATACATTATTATCTTCCGGACTTAATAAGCATATGTCATATCGAGTTTGATTCATATCATTGATTTTTGACATATGGAATCAACTAGCAAATGCATCTCTCATAGACTTATCATGTGAAAAATATTTTTCAAGAAATGGATTTGATGATTCCTTCTTATAAACTCCTTAAAAAAAAAAAGGAAAGATATTTTTTACTTGCAAGGATTTGATTCACATACATATCTTGATCCTTGTAAAAATGAAGAGTACTTTAAATCTCTTATCGATTTTAACTTCATTCGAGTAATCTCACAAATGACTTTCCTCCTTCATGCAAACAGATAATACCAAATAAAAAGAAAGAAGTAATCTCCATGACATGAACCTAGTTATGGCATGAATCATTACCGCACTTATGTTTAAAATTTGCTTATATCGTTCTCCTTTTTGTTGATGACAAAGGGGGAGAAATATATGAATTGATGCTATGAATGCCATATTTGAATTTGAATTATGTTAAGATATCAAAAGAAGCTTAAATCGAAATATATGGTAAATTGATGATAGAAATGCTATAATTGCTAAACACTTAAAATGCTTGCGTTATGTTAAGATATCAAAAGCTTACATCATAATTTTACATGTTGATATCTTACCATATGATGAATTGCTACCGTTACTATCATTCACATTTGAAATATAAGACTTGAAAATGAATGTCAAGCTTTGACATCATTTTCAGAGAGATACATCATAATAAGAATCATGATAGGAGTATTGATAAGGTTAAACGATCTTAACTTATCAATATGTCTCTTGAATTCAAAGGCTTTGAATTCAGGAATGACTTATCTCGAGTATGGCATATACATAGGGGGAGTTAAGGTTAATTTCGTTATCAATTGATTGTCATCATCAAAAAGGGGGAGATTGTTGAATCTCATATTTTGATGATGAAGTCAATTGTCATTTGTTATCTAATCCATAAGTTGAGATAAGTGTGCAGGATTAACTATGATGAAAGTAAGACATGCAGTAGGAGTTATGCCGGAGTCAAGTCTATGATCACGTTGGGGGTTCGAGAGTTCGATGGAAGTCCAGACGGTCGTCAGAGGTTCTACAGGAACAAATTTGAGAAGTCTAGGAGCTTTCCAAAGAAGCTCGTTGAAACTCGCCAAGTGGATCGTCGCAAGTCCAGGAGTTTGCTGGAAGTCCGCCGGAGCATCGCCGAGGGTTCGTCGGATGTTCACCGAAAGTTCATCGGAAGCTCGCCGGAAGAAGCGATTGATGCATTGGAGTAAGTTGTAGTAAATGTCTTAAAAATATTGTAGTTAGCATGATGATTAAGTTAGAAATGGGAGGTGATCCCATTAACTTAATCTTGGGGCAATTGGGCCCTTGACAGACCTAAATTGGGCCGAATGGATCAGCCCATTCGGACCTAGATTTCCTGGCCGGTGGTGGCACCGCCTAGGAGCTCAGTCTCCTAAGAAAGCTAGGCAGTGGTACCGCCTAGGCTTAGTCTCTGAGTGAGGCTGGGCGGTTCCACCGCCCCTATCAGACGATGGTACTACCTAAGCTTGGTCTCCGAGTGAGGCTAGGCAGTGGTACCGCTTGAGCTCAGTCTCTGAGCTCTGTCAGGCGGTAGTACCGCCTAGTTATGGCAGTAGTACTGCTAGGACCCCAGAAATCCGAGATATGATATTTTTTAGCTCCAAACTCAAACCAGTTTGGGACCTATATATACCCCACCCTTTCTTGCATGAAAGGGTACCGAAAGCTTGATCTTACTCTGTGATTTTTAAAGCTCAAAAGTGTTGTAAAGGCCAAAAGTTCTTCTCCCTCTTTTCTTCCAAGTTTTGATCATTCAAGAGAGGAGTGAAAAATCTGTAAAGGTTGTCTCCTAAGCCCTTCAAAATGAGTGAAAATGTAAAAGGGTAGTTGGCCTTCACCTATTGAAGGAAGGCCTCTAGTGGACGTTCGTGACCTCATCGGAGGAGGAAGCCAAAAGTGGATATAGGTCAAGATTGACCGAACCACTCTAAATCTCAGTTTGCATTTACATTCTGTTCTCTATCTTAACTGCAAACTACCTCCATAACTGCACTTCACTTGATCTTAAGTTAAAGTAATTTCCGAATCGGCTTTTATACCAAAATCATTTTTATCGTATGAACGTCGTTTTAAATCGTCGAAAGTTTTTCGCTACACTAATTCACCCCCCCCATCTTAGTGCTCTTGATCCCAACATTTATCACACAAGATTTCAAATAATCTTATCTTATATTATTTTGTAACTAACAATTTTAATTCTTATGATCTCATTTTTATTATTTTGGCTAGAGAGCTTTATGAGTTATTTTGGATCTCTAGTCATAAGCCATGAGTGTCAAAGTATCATCTCTTGCTCTTAGCTTGTGATGGTATATTTTTCTACAAAAAGCAATGATTTTTAGGGACTCGTTTGACCTTGAGTGCCTCAAAAATCGGTCTACATAGCTTATCATATTGCATTGAGTCATTTGAGGTTCTCTTAGGAACCTAAATCAATTTATGTAGACTACATTTCTTAAATGGACATTTGTACGCAACATGTCCAAGTTTGTAATAAAAGTTATATTTGTTTCGGGATGAAACATGCAAAGTAGGGCCTTTAACAAAGGTGAT
The DNA here is from genome assembly GCA_004837865.1 of Musa balbisiana. Taxonomy (NCBI): domain Eukaryota; kingdom Viridiplantae; phylum Streptophyta; class Magnoliopsida; order Zingiberales; family Musaceae; genus Musa; species Musa balbisiana. The sequence goes on along the minus strand of CM017194.1, from coordinate 17,908,705 downwards.
CGAATTTTGGTGAAAGCTACTCATAAATCCGATTCTGCCTCTCCTATGAATGTCACCCTTGTTGGCAAGGATCATGTTCAAGGACTTGCTACCAACCTCAAATTTCTTCAAGGTATCTTTGAGTAGCAAGTTTTCCTTTTGAAGTGTTTCTAGATCATGGCATTTTGTACAAGGAGCTAAGCTATTTTCATGCTCAATCTTTACCCTATCAAAATCACTAATTTAGCAAGAAGAATGTTCCTTTTTCAAAGAATTATACTTTTTACTCAAAATTCTATATTCATCAAACAATTTATGAAAAGCACTTGAAAGCTCATCGAAAGTTAAATTTACATATAATGAACTTGTTACCTCATCTCCAATAGCCATTAGCGCATAGTGAGCAACTTGCTCGGTGATGGTAGGCTCCTCTTCTTCGGATGCACTTGAGTCATCCTATGTTGCTTTGAGAGCCTTCTTCTTTGGTCACCTCTTCTTGGTTAGGGGACATTCGCTCTTGTAATATCCCAACTTTTTACATTCATAGCATATCACTTGTTCTTTTTTTGGTTTAAATTTATTTTTAGTATCATTTTTGAATTTATTTATTTTTATAAATTTTCTTATTAATAGTGCCAAGTCTTCATCAAAGTCCTCATCACTTGAGTTTTCTTTCAAGTGGTCTTCTTGTGTTCTCAGTGCTATATCCTTTCTGTTATTTAGAATGGTGTCCTCAAGCTCTTCATAAGCTTTACATATTATTTTATAGGTCATTAGTGACGCAATTAGTTCTTTAAGAGAAAAATTATTTAGATCTTTGGCATCTTGAATGATCGTTACTTTAGGATCCCAACTTTTTGGAAGGAATCTTAAAATCTTATTAACAAGTTCAAAATCTGAGAAACCTTTATCAAGTCCTTTTAAACCATTGATGACATCCGTAAATTGGGAGTACATGTCTCCAATGGTCTCACTCGGTTTCATTCGAAACAACTCATAAGAATGCAATAAAAGATTAATTTTTGACTCCTTCACTCTACTAGTGCCTTCATGAGTCACTTCGAGTGTGTGCCAAATGTCAAAAGCTATTTTACAAATCGATACTCGATTAAACTCATTTTTATCTAATGCACAAAACAAGGCATTCATAGCCTTTGCGTTTAAAGCAAAAGTCTTCTTCTCCAACTCATTCCAATCATTCATTGAAAAAGAAGATTTTTTAAAGTCATTTTCTATAATATTCCATAATTCAAAATCCATTAAAATTAGGAAGATCCTCATTCTAGTCTTCCAATATATGTAATCTGTCCCATTGAATATGGGTGGACGTGTAATTGAATAAGCCTCTTGGTTGCCGGCAAATATCATCTCTCTTGGGTTTTAAACCAAAAAAGAGTGAACCTTACTCTGATACCAATTATTAGGATCAAGAGTGGCACTAAGAGGAGCGGTGAATTAGTGCAGTAGAAAACTTTCACAATTTCAAAAAAATATTTATTTCGATTAAAACTGATTCCGACGAAAATGGTTTCGATTCAATCCGTTTCGAAGATATTAAGAACTTGAAAGCTTTCGTAAAAGTGCAAGAGAGGATTAAGGAGATTTGCAGTAATGTAAATTGCTCAAATGAAAAGCAAATCAGGATTTAGAGTGGTTCGGTCAACGTGACCTACATCCACTTTCGGATTCATCCTCCGACGAGGTCTTCGACGTCCACTAAAGGCCTTCCTTCAATAGGTGAAGACCAACCACCTCTTTTATAGTGCTTTCTCCTTTTCACGGGTTTAGGAGAGAACCCTTACAAGTCTCACACCTCTCTTGAATGATCTCAAAACTTAGAAAGGGAGGAGGAGGACTCTTTCACTTGTTTACAACACTTTTACACCCCAATAACTCAAGATTTCTCAATACTTTTTGTGCTCTTTCATACAAAAAAGGGTGAGGTTTTTGTAGGCCCCAAAGGCTTCAAAAATGGAGTCAAAAAGTGTCTCATCTCGGATTTTCGGGGTACTTGCCATACCACCACCATTAATGGGTGGTACCACCACCTGACACCTGATACTAGGCGGTACGACCGCTTGATAGAGCTCGGAGACTAAGCTCTGGCGGTACCACCGCTTAACAGAGCTTGGAGACTGAGCTCTGGCGATACCACCGCTTGATAGGGGTGGTACCACCACTGACAGCAATAACTGTCGATGGTACCACCGCCCAGTCTAGGTGGTACCACTGCCCAGTCTGGGTGGTACCACCACCTAGAATTCCTAGGGTGTTGTTTCCCAAGCAGTGCCATGGTCGGCCAGGCTTTCTGCTCCTAGTTGGGCCTTGAATCTAGCCCAAACCAGCCCAACTGTGGGCCCAATTGGCTCCTAATTAAGTTAGTGAGATTACCTCCCAATCCTAACTTAATTTATGCTCTAACTATAATAATTAACACATGATTACAGCACTTTATGTTCTGATGTGTCAATTGCTCTTTCGGTGAGCTTCCGACATACTTCCGGTGAACATCCGATGAACTCTTGGCAATGCTCCGGTAGACTCCCAGCAAGCTCCCATACTTTATGACGATCTTCTTGGCGAGCTTTAACAAGTTTCTTTGGCAAGCTTTTGGACTTCTCGGTTTGTTCCGGCAGAACTTCCGACGAACTCTCGAACTCCCAACGTGATCTCGATCTTAACTCCGGCACAACACCTGTTTTATGTCTTACTACTATCGTAGTTAATCCTGCACACTTTTCTCAACATATGGATTAGATCAAACAAATTACAATTGACTTCATCATTAAAATCCAAGATTCAATAATATCGAGATAACCGAACAGACTGGTTACTGTATACCCGTCCATATCATGGAGGTGGCTAGTCTCATAGCTACTCATGTAGAGAAAGTGAGGATACAATATAGGTGCTCATTGAAAAATGAGTTCACTAATTGATCCGTTCACTAAATGCTGGATGGTTAATGATACCATACTATCAAATAGTAATTTTGTAGTCTAAGTAGTGTATTTCGTCCTTAAACTTGAAACACCAAGGATATCCTATATGAGTACTCTACTCTTTTATATCGGACTTATAGGTTTGAAAGTTCTAGATCAAGTACAATCGGTCATTGGGAGTGACAGCTAATCTTACGAGGGCTATTGAGTGTCCATAGAGGATCATCCGCTCTCGGTATCATGAAAGGAATATCCCATGTGTTCTTGCTCAGACAAATCCTTGGCCAAGGTTATTCAGATTGATAGAGAAAGAGTTCTCCCGAAAAATCTGATTAGAGCAAGACTCGATGAGAAACTGTTTGGGCTTGACAATACCATGCCTAGTATGCGGTCTCTGGGATATTAGATAGATGAGGGACTATTGATACATGGTAACTAAGGATAGATAGGTCCAATGGATTAGATTCCTCTGTATTGTTTGGGGACTATGCCATAGTGGCCTAGTAAGTCTGTAGTCGATGAGTCAAGTGAATTATTATTGATATAATAATTCACCGAGCCAGAATGAGTTCTGACAAGTATGACTCACGACTAGCTCAATATTGGGCCTAGAGGGTTACATATATATGAAAGGTATTACAATGAGTAGAGATTAAGATATGAGATATCCGTCGGAGCCTCTATCTTATTGGATACCCAATAAGCCCCTAAATTATTGGATCCCATGGATGAGATCTAATAAAAGCCAATAAGAGATTATTGGGTAGAGACCCATTAGTTTAAGAGGTTTGGATAATTGGATGGAGATTTAGTATCCAATAAGGCAGGATCCATTAGGGTTAAGTAAACTAGAGGCCTCTATAAATAGGAGGGAACTAAAGGCCCATATGCTGGAGCTTCCTAGTTGCCACCTCTAATTCTCCTCTCCCCTTCTCCTCCTTAGATAGCAAGTGGAGATTTGAGTAGCATCATCGTAGCCCTACTATGTGGATCACCGCTAGAGAGGAGGACGCTTGACCTCCTTCATCCTCTCCTACAGATCTATAAGGATTTAGGGATATATGATATTCCTAGGTAAAACACATCTATCTCACACATGGATTTAAGTTTCATAAGTTTTTACATACCAATCTTTGTATAACGATGAATACATTTTTAGAAAATTTAGTGCATATGATGTTGCTCATAAATTTCCCTACTCTAGTATCAGAGCTAGGTTGTTTATGCGGAAGATTGATTTTGAATTATGTGTGTTGTGTTTTAGGAAGAATTTTATCATCAAAATTATTTACGTAAAAGGTGAGAAAGGGCAGTAACTATTGCTACCTTTGTTGTGCTTATAGAATGGCCAAAGGTTACTTGCAGCCTTGGCCATCTATGGTGGTCGATCATAGGCAGGTAGCTCCAAGGGCGGCACTTGCAGCTAGCGGTGCCGCTCGCCCGTGGGGGTAGCACTACATGCGGGCTATTGCAGTGACGCTTACAAGCGCAGTGTCCGCAGGCAAATTCGCCCGTAGGGGCGGCACCCCCACCCCCTACAATGGCCGCCACCGGCAGGGTGGCGACGGTCTGAACTCAACAAAGGTAGAGCAGTAGGGTTTTTGGGCAAAAGGATAGTTTTGCCCCTTAGAATTTAAAAAATTTGAAGTTCTATCCTTTCAGTTTAAATTACCAAAATGCCCTTCAAAATTTAAGAAATTCCCTATATATCCTCAATTTCAAAAAATATTAGTTAATTAAAATTTTTAATAAATTATTATTATTATTATCTAGTAGTCATATATGATGATCATGTGTACATTTGATGTATGATGGAACGGATGATCATGGATCATGTGATGTGTGTGTATATGTGATGTGATATGATTATTATTATTATTGGGGCATGTGAGTCTCCAATTTATTTCTTGTTTATTGTCGAGCATATGTGCCTATCATTAAGTTATAATTACACAAGAAGGTATAGTAGGAGTGTGGAGGCGATAACGGGACCCACGAGACTAAGATGGACGATCGCGATGCATGGAGATGCATCGAGATGTTGACGGTGTTGAATCTAGGATTTTGATGATTAAATCAATTGAGAGTATTTGTGATTTAATTTGCGTTTTGAGTGACATAGGAAGCTTCGATCAGGATGAGACAATTAAAGTAGGAAGAATCATGTTGGGCCAGAGAAAAACATGTTAGAAGATTGGATATCGAGCCGTAGGATCGGTCGACATATTGGTAGTGTTGGGAAATCTTGAGGGTGACATCACATGCATAAGGGAATAATAAGAAAACAAAATCTCCAATTTTCCAAAAAGATGTTCGTCGTTGTTCGAAGATTGGTGCGCAAAATTTCGCGAAACAAACTACGTATAGAATCGATTGTTTTACCTAGGGAGATCGTATATCCTTGTTTCCTTGTAGATCTCTAGGAGAGGGTGAAGAAGGTCAAACGTCCTCCTCTCTAACGGTAATCCACATAGTAGGGCTGCAATGACGCTCCTCAAGACTCCAGGCCTTCTCTGAGGTGGAGAGGGGGAGAAGAATAGGGTATTGGATCTGCATCCAATTACCCAAGCCTCTTAGATTAGTGGATTTCTATCCAATAATCTATTATGGGCTCTGATTGGATCTCATCCATCGGATCTAATAATTCAGGGGCTAATTGGATATCCAATAAGACAAGGGCTCCGACGGATATCTCATATCTGAACCTCTACTCATTGTAATGTCTACCATATGTATGTGACCCTCTAGGCCCAATATCGAGTTGGCCGTGAGTCATACCTGTCAGAACTCCTTCTGGCTTAGTGAATTATTATCTCCATAATAATTCACTCGACTCATCGACTACGGACGTACTAGGCCACTACACCATAGTCCCCAGATAATATAGGGGAATCCAATCCATTGGACCTGTCTGTCCTCAATTATCGTGTACCTATAGTCCCTTATCTATTTTATATCCCAAAGATTGTATACCAAGTATGGCACTATCAGACCCATACGGTTTCTACTCTATTCTCGCTCTAATCGGATTCTCCCGGAGAACTCTTTCTCTCTCAATCCGAATAACCCTAGCTAGGGATTTGTCTGAGCAAGAACACATAGGATATTCCTCTCATAATGCCGAGAGTGGATGATCCTCTATCGACAATCAATAGCCCTCGTAAGGTCGACTGCCACTCCCAATGACCAGCTTTAGTAGATCTGGGATATCCAAACCTATAAGTCTGGTATCAAAGAGTGGAGCACTCATATAGGACATCCTTGGTGTCTTAAATCTAAGGATCAGATACACCACTGGGACTACGAAATCATTGTTTGATAATAAGGCATCATAACTATCCAACATTTCTGTAAGCGGATCAATTAGTGAACTCATTCTCCAATGAGCACCTTGTACTGTATCCCTAGTGTCCCCACACGAGCAGCTATAAGACCAGCTGCATCCATCATATGGATGGGTATACAGCACACTAGTCTGTTCGGTTATCTCGATGTCCCTCTTGAGTAACCTATGACCAGGATTATTTAGGATCTGTGTTTAAAGGTGAATCGGTCTCATTATCGTGATCTCATCATGATCCGATTCTCATTGCATAGATCCAAGGATATCACAATATATACATGCATATATGCAATAATCAATATAAAGTGATAAATACCAAAATATAATAAGCAAAAAGATTATGTGTCAAGTCACACGTGCCATCACTCACGTGATTGGCTTGCTGGGCACCTATGACTAGCAGGTAGAAGGCTTTGGGCCATGGATTCGAGCATTGAACCAAGAAGAATGAAAATTGTGCTAAGAAAATCGGAGTTGCATAGGTCAACTGGCCGATTGGGCAATAAGTCGCAAGAGAGGACGATACGTCGAAGATTCGAACGAAGCGCCGATAAACCAATGACATGTCGAACAACACTTGATTCAAGCTTTGTAATAATTGTCTAGAACGAAGTAGGTTTTAAGTGTGCAGGATTAACTACGATGGCAAGGCATAAAGCAAAATTAAGTCCCGGAGTCGAGAACGAGATTTCTTTGGGAGTTTGAGAGTTCATCAGAAGTTCTGTCAGAATTGACCGAGAAGTCCAAGAGCTTGCTAAAGAAGCTCATTGGAACTCAACAAGAAGATCATCGTGAAGTCCAAGAGCTTGCCGGGAGTCCATTGGAACAATACCAAGAGATCATCGAAATTTCGCCAGAAGCTCGTTGGAAGAAACCTAGACTTACAGATATATTTAGCTTAGTGAATGTCTTAAAATTTATAATTAGCACATAATTGGGTTGGAATTAGGCCAACTTAATTAGAGTCCAATGAGGCCTAAATTGGAAGTGATTTGGGCTCATTGGGAGGCCCATTCAATGACCCAAATGTTGGGCCAAGCGGTGGCACCGCCAGAACAGGTGGTAGAACCGCTTGTGAGTTGGAAAACTCAAAAAACTCGATCTCCGAGGCTGTTAGGCGGTGGTACCACCCAGTGACAGTGTGACAGGAGGTAGTTCCTCTAGACTGGGCAGTGGTACCACCCAGTGTCAGGCTGTAGGCAGTGGTACTACCCAGTGTAGGCGATGGTACCGCCCGTACCCTGAAATATCGAAGATTTGAATTTTGGCTCCATGTTTTGAAGCCATTTAGAGTCTATAAATATTCCAGCTATTCTTGCATGGAGTAGCAAGAAAGGTGATCGTAAACTCTGTGTTTCTAAAGTTGAAAACCCTTGTAAAGTGTAGAGTCCCTCCTCCTAAAGTTTAGAGACCATTCTAAGGGAGAGTGTGAGGGAAGGTTTGTAAAAAGGGGTTGTAAAGGTTGTCTCCTAAACATGTGAAAAGGAAAAGAGGGGTGTAAAAGGGTAGTTGGTCTTCGCCAATTGAAGGAAGACTATTAGTGGATGCCGGTAGCCTCGACAGAAGAGGAATCGGGAGTGGATGTAGGTCACGATGACCGAATTACTATAAAATCTGGTTTGCATTTCTACTTTGCTATTTACATTTATTGCAAATTGCCATACTTCCTTTTTACTCTAGCTGCACACTCTTATGAATGTGTTTTAAGTCAAACACATTTTCGAAATCAGTTTTAATCGAAACAAAAAATTGAGTACGAAATTGACGTTTTTACTACTGCACTAATTCACACCCTCTTAGTGCTGACTCATTCCTAAAAGTTAGTATCATAGTCTCATTATTTCTCATTTGGTTTAAGACCTTAGAGAAATGACTTTTTTCAACTTTCAAGAGGGCTTTTCTATCGTTCGTCCTCCCATGTTCAATAAGACAGACTATACTTATTGGAAAACTCAAATGAGAGTTTTCTTGCTTTCCTTGAACCTTGATTTATGGAATATTGTTGAAAATGATTTTCAAAAGTCTTCTATTCCAATAAACAAATAGAATGATTTGGAGAAAAAAACTTTTTTTCCTTAAATGTTAGAGCTATGAATGCTCTATTTTGCGCTTTGGATAAAACTGAATTCAATCGAGTGTCAATTTGTAAAATGACTTTTGACATTTGGCACACACTCGAAATCACACACAAAGGCACGAATAGAGTAAAAGAGTCCAGAATAAATTTTTTGATGTATGAATTTGAGTTGTTTTGAATGGAACCAAGTGAGACTATTGGAGACATGTACTCCCATTTTACGGATGTCATCAATAGTCTAAAAGCACTTGGCAAATGTTTTTCGAATTTTAAACTTGTTAATAAAATCTTGAGATCCCTTCCAAAGAGTTGGGACCCTAAAATAACAACTATTCAAAAGGCCAAAGACTTAAATAACTTTCCTCTCGAAGAACTTATCGGGTCACTAATGGCCTATGAGATGACTTGCAACGCTCATGAAGAGCTTGAGAATAACCTTCTAAAGAATAGGAAGGATTTGGGACTTAGAACAATTGAAGACCACTCAAGCAAAAGCTCAAGTGATGGTGAACTTGAACTCCTCATTATGAAATTTAAAAATTTATGAAACAAAAATTAAAGAACAAAAATAAAAAGAACGTAACTACTTGCTATGAATACAAGAAGAAGGAAACACTCTAGGATGAATCGAGTTCATCCAAAGATGAAGAACAAACCAACAAAGGCGAGGTGGTAAACTACACCTTAACGGCTTTTGACGACAAGGTAACCAAAATCCCCTTAATTTATTTCAAAATTACATGATTCTTTTCATAAGTTATTTTTAATTTAGTTTAGAAAAATTATATCTAAATTTTTCTTAAAAAATTACATGTTTAATGATGTAATAAAAATGCAAAAAATGGGCTCAAGCTAGTAATTTTGAAAATGATAATGACAATTGCATGTTTTATGAAAAATAATAAAATATTAGATATAAATCAAATGCTTGTATACCTAGTAAGATTAATCTTATGTATGTTTTTAAGAAGCAATAATGTGTAATCATGTTGATTTCCGTATTGTTTTTCGATTTTGATTGAAGATGCCTTATGTTCATGAAACCATGCTTAATGTTTTAATGAAAATGTGAAGAGGTTTAATAAACATGCTTAATGAGTTTATATTTCGTAATTATGCATAATGATTCTTGTAATTTATGGCTTATCGATCTTTGTCACAATGAAAGTTGCTTTTTTGATTTTAAACAAGATGAATGGTTTTCATATAAAAACTTGAGCATACTTATATGAAATCAATCATATAAAATGAAACACATAAAAAGGAAAATATATTATCATTGAAATTAAAATGATGAATCAAATCTCTTGTTTGTAGAAGCCTTATGTTTAATGAGTTATATTTTTTTTGATATTGATGGTTTTTATGTTGAAATTTATTTATCAATCCTAAATGTTGATGCATGTTTTTATTTGGCATAAAAAGACAAAGGCATACTTGTATGAAATAAATAACCTAAAATGAAACATCTCTATCTTATTGATTTTTTGATAAAAGATTTATGAATCCATGTATATTATGCTTTTGTGAATCTCTTGGACTATGAAAATAATTTGAATTTGAATTAATTTTATTGAAATCATAATTTCTTGATATTTGATACTTGAGATTTTTCTGTGAATCAAGATCTTGTTTTGATCTCCTATGCTTCTTCTTGTTGTTTATTAAAGAGAAAAATTTTGTAGATGAATCATGAATTTTTTGGAATTATAGCTATTTTTTTTAGTTGAGACATTATGCATGAATCAAGTTCCCATGTGAATCTATCTACGTTGTCTTCATTGAATTTTTCAGAAAGTGATTTTGATAATAATTTTGGATCTATTTTCATATGACTAATGTGATGATATATCAAAATAAATCATTTATCATATTTACGACTTGTGATATATTTAACATGAAACATCTCTCTTGATGCATATATGATTCACTCTTTTAAGAGAATATTTATCAAATCATGATAAGATGTTATTCTCTTTATATGAATCAAGATATTTCATCAATTGTCCTCTTACGATTCCTCTTTGTATTTTCTTAAGAGGAGATTTTCTATATGAATCTTGAGAATTCTCATTCATGATAGGATGTAATGTAATTTGATATTTTGATACCATCATGATTTGAAATATTTTTGATTTGGAATGATGCATGCAATACTATGATTTGTTGCTGAAATGATTGGTATCATGAATGCTTTAGTATCATGCATGAGAAAAATGATGAATGTTTAAAATGTTGATTTAATACATGAAGTAATAAATACTTAAAGATTTTAATGCTTTGTGTCATGTATGATATGCCCATAGTGATGATTGATTTATTTTTGGTATCATGCATGAAGTAAGAATGAAATGAAAGGTTTTAAAATTGTGCATGTTTTAATTTGAAACCAATGCACAACCATATTGAAAAAAGATTGATACTTTAACTTTGTCATGATTTGGAAATTGATGTAAAGGGAAAAGCATTACAACATTGTATTCTTCCCTCCTTTTTGATAATGACAAAGGGGGAGAAAAATTACTAGCTTAAGATGCAAAATTTGGAAACTTGCATATTGCAAAAGAAGCAAACTTGCTAACTTGCTCATCTCAAAAGAGAAGTAAGAAGTGCTATCTTGCAAATCTCAAGAGAAGCAATGTTTGCTAAGTTACACATTTCAAGAAGATGCATAAATAGTCTATCTTGCACATCTCAAAAGATTTAAAATTTTGCTAACTTTCATATGCGTGAAATTTGATAGCATACATGTAAAATGATGTAAAATTTTGCTAGCTTGTACTTTTCCAAGGAAGAAAGAAAACTACTAGCTTGCATGATGATAAAAGTTGAGATTATGTTTATTATGCAATGATTTAAAATTATATCTAAACACTTGCTAGTTGCACTTTTCCTTTTTGTTGATGACAAAGAGGGAGAAGTTATGATGACAATCATGTATGGAATGATGATGATACATGATTTTATGATACATGCAATGATGTGATAAATTGGTTATTTCAATACTCATGTTACATGCAACATTGAAATACTATGATTTCAATGTTTCTATCAATAAAGCATATTGATAGCGGGAGTTTATTTAAACTCCGTTATCAATTGGTTATCATCATCATAAAGGGAGAGATTGTTGAATCTTGGATTTTGATGATGAAACCAATTGAGAGTGTTTATGATTTAATCTACATTTTGAGTGATGTAGAAAGCTTCGATGAAGATGAGACAATTAAAGTAGGAAGAATCATGTTTGGCTAGAGAAAAACATGTCAGAAGATTGGATGTCGAGCCATAGGATCGGTCGACATATCGACAGAAGGCTTCGGACCATGGGTTCAAGCATTGGGCCAAGAAGAGCAAAAATTGTGCCAAGTAAATCAGAGTTGCGGAAGTCAATTGGCTGATTGGGCAATAGGCCGCAAGAGAGGACGATGCGCCGAAGATTCGGACGAAGCGAAGCGCCGATAAACCAATGACATGCCGGACAATATTTGATTCAAGCTTTGTAATAATTGTCATGATTAGGCTCACTAGCTCAGGTTTGATCATATTAGGGTATGGTCTATAATCATCTAGTGTGATTACTCATGTAATGTGTGATTACTTGTACACCTACTAGATATGTATATATATTTGTATACGATGTAGATATATATTATTAAACATACATATTGTGACATGTCATATTAGGAGACTAAATCAAAAATCTCCTCTCTATAATATTAAATCAGTAAACGTGAGGCAATTAGATTGACTTACGTGGCCTTCCATCGTTATAGGTAGGGACCGATTCCCGACATAGGTTGAGTTGGTCGAGTCACTCGAGGCTCACCTATTTCGTGATTCGCGATCTTGCCTATAACATAGAGATATCACTGGTGACCTGAGAATATGGTAAGCTTGGACGAGTTGCTAGTCATAGGTGCCCTGCAAGCCAATCACGTGAGTGATGACACGTGTGACTTGACACATAATTTTTTTGCTTATTATTATTATTTGATATTTTATCACTTTATAGATTGAAATGAGTTTTAAGTATGCAAGATTAACTATGATAGCAAGACATAAAGCAAAATGAAGTCCCAAAGTCAAGAACAAGATTTCATTGGGAGTTCGAGAGTTCGTTGGAAGTTCTATTGGAATTGACCGAGAAGTCCAAGAGCTTGCCAAAGAAGCTCATCGAAACTTGCCAAGAAGATCATCGTGAAGTCCAGGAGCTTGCCGGGAATCTGCTAGAACATTGCCGAGAGATCGTCAGAAGATCGCCGGAAGAAACTTAGACTTATGGACTTATTTAGCTTAGTGAATGTCTTAAATTCATAGGTAGCACATAATTCGGTAAGAATTGGGCCAACTCAATTAGGGGCTAATTGGGCCTAAATTGGGAGTGATTTGGGCTCATTGGGAGGCCCATTCAATGACCCAAATGTTGGGCCAAGCGGTGGCACCGCCAGAACAAGTAGTAGAACCGCTTGTGAGTTGGAAAACTTAAAAAACTCAATCTTAAGGCTGTCAGGCGGTGGTACCGCCAGACTGGGTGATGGTAATGCCCTGTGATATTGTGTTAGGCAATAGTATCACCAGACTAGGCGATGGTACCGCCCAATGTCAGGTTGTAAGCGGTGCTACCGCCCATACCCCAAATATCGAGGATTTGAATTTTGGCTCCAAGTTGTGAAGTCATTTGAGGTCTATAAATACCCCAGTTATTCTTACATGGAGTAGCAAGAAAGGTGATAAAAAACTCTATGTTTTTAAAGTTGAAAACCCTTGTAAAGTGTAGAGTCCCTCCTCATAAAATTTAGAGACCATTCTAAGGGAGAGTGTGAGGGAAGCTTTGTAAAAAAAGGGTTGTAAAGGTTGTCTCCAAAACCTGTGAAGAGGAGAAGAGGGGTGTAAAATGGTAGTTGATCTTCGTACATTAAAGGAAGACCATTAGTGGATGCCGGTAGCCTCAACGGAAGAGGAATCAAGAGTGGATATAGGTCACGACGACCGAACCACTATAAAATCTGGTTTGCATTTCTACTTTGCTATTTACATTTATTGCAAACTGCCATACTTCCTCTTTACTCTAGCTACACACTCTTACAAACATGTTTTAAGTCAAACACATTAACAAAATCGATTTTAATCGAAACAAAAAATTGAGTACGAAATTAACGTTTTTACTACTGCACTAATTCACCCCCCTCTTAGTGCCGACTCATTTCTAACAGACGAAACCGACAAGGACGAGATGGACGATCACATGGCATAGAGATGTGCTACTACACATATAGATTTTGATGTGAATGATTAGGCTCACTAGCTCAGGTTTGATCATATTAGGGTATGGTCTATAATCATCTAGTGTGATTACTCATGTAATGTGTGATTACTTGTACACCTACTAGATATGTATATATATTTGTATACGATGTAGATATATATTATTAAACATACATATTGTGACATGTCATATTAGGAGACTAAATCAAAAATCTCCTCTCTATAATATTAAATCAGTAAACGTGAGGCAATTAGATTGACTTACGTGGCCTTCCATCGTTATAGGTAGGGACCGATTCCCGACATAGGTTGAGTTGGTCGAGTCACTCGAGGCTCACCTATTTCGTGATTCGCGATCTTGCCTATAACATAGAGATATCACTGGTGACCTGAGAATATGGTAAGCTTGGACGAGTTGCTAGTCATAGGTGCCCTGCAAGCCAATCACGTGAGTGATGACACGTGTGACTTGACACATAATTTTTTTGCTTATTATTATTATTTGATATTTTATCACTTTATATTGTCTATATTGTGATGCTTATGGATCTGTGTAATGGGAATTGGATCATGATGAGATCACAATAATGAGATCAATTCACCTTTAAACGTAGATCCTAAATAATTCCGATCATAAGTTACTTGAAAGGGACATTGAAATAACTAGACAGATTGGTGTGCTATATACCATCCATATGATGGATGCAACTGGTCTTATAGCTACTTGTGTGGGGACACTAGGTATATAGTGTAGGAGCTCATTGAAGAATGAGTTCACTGATTGATCCGCTCATGGAATGTTGGATGGTTGATGATGCATTTGTTAGGATCAAGAGTGGCACTAAGAGGGGGAGGGGGGGGGTGAATTAGTGTAGTGGAAAATTTTTCGATTTTGTATAAAGTTTGTCTCGATTCAAATCATTTCGGAAAGATGTTGAACTTAAAACTTTTATAAGAATGTAAGGAGAAGCTTCAAGAATACTTATAGTAAAGTAAATTGCACAGAAGGAAAAACAAACTAGAATTTAGACTGGTTCGGTCAATGAGACCTACATCCACTTTAGATTCCTCCTCCATTGAGGTCACCGATGTCCACTAAAGGTCTTCCTTCAATAGGCGAAGGCTAACTACCTTTTACAGCTCTTTCTCCTTTTGCTGGGTTTAGGAGACAACCCTTACAAGTCTCACTCCTCTTTCTTGGATGGTTACAAGGCTAAGAGAGGGAGGAGGAGAACTTTTTTCACTTTTACAACACTTTTCACATCCCAAATACTTAGAATTTTCACACATATAATAGCACTTTGTTACCCTTTCATGCAGAAAAGGGTGGGATATTTATAAGCCTCAATGGCTTCAAAATTGGAGCCTAAAAGTGTCTTATCTCGGATTTTCGGGGTACTTGCAGTACCACCGCCATTACTGGGTGGTACTACCGTGTATAGTCTGACACTGGATAGTACCACCACTCAGTTTGGGCGGTACTACCGCTTGACAATGCTCGGAGACCGAGCTCTAGCGGTACCATCGCATGACAAGGGCGGTACCACCATTGGCAACAATAACTGCTGGTAGTACCACTGCCCAGTCTGGGTAGTACCACCGTCCAGACCACTTGGGAGATTGGTCACCAGGTGGTGCCATCGCTGGCCATGTTTTCAGGTGCTGAATGGGCTGTTCAATCTAGCTCAATTCAGCCCTATTAAGGGCCTAATTAGCCCCTAACTAAGTCAGTGGGATTACCTCCCAATCCTAACTTAATTTATGGAGTAACTATAGTAATTAAGACAATTGACAAAGCATTCTTGTTCTAGTACGTCAATTGCTCTTTCGATGAGCTTCTAGCGACCTTCCAGCAAACTTCCGACGAACTACCGGCAATGTTCCGGTGGACTCCCGACAAGCTCCTGAACTTTATGATGATCTTCTTGGCGAGTTCTGAAAAGCATCATTTATTGAATCTCAGATTTTGATGATGAAATTAATCGATAAGTGTTTGTGTTTTAATCTACGTTTTGAGTGACGCAGGATGCTTCGATCAGGATGAGACAATTAAAGCAGGAAAAATCATGTTGTGCCGGGGGATCATGTTAGAAGATTGGATGTCGGGCCGGTGGATCGATTGACGTATCGATAGAAGGCTTCGGGTCGTAGATTTGGGCATCGGGCCAAGAAGAGCAGATATTGCGCTAAGGATATCGGAGTTGCGGAGTCAACTGGCCAATTGGGCAATAGGCCACAAGAGAGGACGATACGCCGAAGAATTGGACGAAGCGTCGAGAGACCAATGACATGACCGGACAACGTGATTAATGCTTAGTATTAATTGTCTAGATCAAAGTATGTTTTACATGTATATGATTAACTATGATAGCAAGGCATGAAACAAAATGAAGTCCCAAAGTCCAGATCGAGATCACGTTGGGAGTTCGAGAGTTCGTCGGAAGTCTAGACATTCATTAGAAGTTATGGAGGAATCAGCCGAGAAGTCTCGGAGCTTGCTAGAGAAGCTCGTTGAAACTCGCCAAAAAGATCGTTGTGAAGTCCAGGAGCTTGCCGGGAGTCCGCCGGAACATTACCAAGAGATCGTCGAAAGTTTGCCGAAAGATCGTCGGAAGAATAGACATATGGACTTGTTTAGCTTAGCAAATGTCTTAGGATTTTCTAGTTAGCACGCAATTAGGCTTGGATTTGGGCCAACCCATTAAGGGCCAGCTAGGCCCATGTAAGAACTGTGTTGGGCCCAATAAGAAGCCCAAATAATGCCCAAAGAAGTCTCATCGTCGTGGCACAGTCTTCGAGACTATGTTAGGCGGTGGTACAGCCAGTTTGGGTAGTTATACCACCCTTGGTAGGGTGCCAAGCAGTGGTACCGCCCAGCGCAGCCGGTAGTACTACCCATGTCCGAAGAACCCGGGATTGGAAAGTTTTAGGCTTCAAGTTTGAATCAACATGAAGCCTATAAATACCTCTCTCATCCCTGGTTAAAGAACACAAGCATAGAGTACTCAAAAGTGACAAAACGTTGCTGCAATCTCTTTAGAAATTTCCTCCTCCACTCTAAGTTTAGAATTCTATAAGAGGAGTGTGAGTGCTTATAACGGTTATCTCCTAAATTCATGAAAAGGAAAAGAGGGGTGTAAAAGGTGATTGGTCTTCACCTATTGAAAGAAGACCGATAGTGGATGCCGGTAGCCTCGACGGAAGAGGAATCGACGAAGTAGATGTAGGTCACGACGACCGAACCACTCTAAAATCTGGTTTGCGTTTACGTCTTGAGCAATTTACTTTAACTGCAAACCTCTTTAATTATTTACTACCTTTAATACTTTTTCATATGTCTTCAAAGTTAAGATATTTACGAAATGGTTTTCGTCAGAATCGGTTTTATCGAAATGAAACGATTTTGAAGACATGATTTTACCGCTACACTAATTCAAAACCCCCCCCCCCCCTAGTGCCGACCCCGATCGTAACAATTGGTATCAGAGCCTCATTTTCTAATTTATTTTAACACCCAAATAGAAATGGCTCTTTTCGGCTTTCAAGAGGGTCATTATCTCATTCGTCCTCCTTTTTTCAATAGGACAGACTATACTTATTGGAAAACTTGAATGAGAGTTTTCTTGCTTTCATTGAATCTCGATTTATGGCATATAGTCGAATTTGGTTTTCAAATGTCTTCTCTTCCAATGAACCATTGGAATGATTTGGAGAAGAAGACATTTTCTTTAAATGCTAGAGCTATGAATGCTCTATTTTACGCCTTAGATAAAACAGAGTTTAATCGGATTTCTACTTACAAAATGACTTTCGATATTTAGCGCACTCTTGAAATCACACATGAAAGGACTAGCAAAGTTAAAGATTCAAAAATTAACTTTTTAATGCATGATTTAAAACTTTTTCGAATGAAACCAAGTGAAACCATTGTTGACACGTACACCCGTTTTACGGATGTCGTCAATGGTTTAAAAGCTCTTGGTAAAACTTTTTCGAACTTTGAACTTGTTAGTAAAGTTTTACGCTCACTTTCTAAAACTTAGGATTCGAAAATAATGGCTATACAAGAATCAAAAAATTTGAATACTTTTTTGATCGAAGAACTTATCGGGTCTCTAATGACCTATGAAATGACATGCAATGCACATAAAGAACTTAAGAACCACCTTCCAAAGAACAGAAAGGATTTCAGACTAAGAACAATTGAAGACCACTCGAGCATAAGCTCAAGTGATGGTGAACTTGAACTCCTCACTAAGAAATTTAAAAAGTTCATAAAATAAGAATTAAAGAACAAATTTAAAAAGAATGGGACTACTTGCTTTAAACGCAAGAAGAAGGAAGAAATCTTAAATGAATCAAGCTCATCCGAAGACGGGGAGAAAATCAACAAAAGTGAGTGGCAAACTACGCCTTAACGGCTTTCGACGATGAGGTAATTAAAATACCTTGATTTATTTCAAAATTACATAATACTTTTCATGAGATAATTTTAATTTAGTTTAGAATAATTATTTTTATTAAAAATTGTATGTTTAAAAATGAAAATGTAAAAATTATGATAATACTAGTAATTTCGAAAATAAAAAAAAACTCTTCTTCTTCTTCTTGGAGGAAGCGGACGGTGATCAATTCCGTAGTCTAGTCTTCTTCGTAGAAGGAAACGGCAAGATCTCTATGCTGACAAGGGGAGAAACCGATGCCCGGGAGAAACTGTCTCTGCACCGCCCCCTTTCCCCTGCTCTCCTTCTTCCTCTTCTCAATGGGGGAAAAGGGGCCAGGAGGATTTCACTTCCTTCGCTGCATCCGCTATTCTGCTGCGTCCGGCGGTTCTACATCCGCTGCTTTCCTCCTGCTCCGCTCAAAGGAATACAGAGTCGAAGGTGACTCTTCTTCCTCTTCTCGTCAAGGAAAAGGGGCCCGGCAGAAGAGGGTTTCTCTTCTTGGTGACGACGCTTCTTCTTGGTGGCGGCACTTCTTCTTGGACGAAGCTCTTCTCCTCTTTGTGGAACAGAGGGGGAGAGATTGGGGCAGATCGGTGAAGGAAGAAACTGCCTCTGCACAGCCCCTTTTTCCTTGCTCTCCTTCTTCCTCTTCTAATCGGGGAAAAGGGGCCTGGAGAATTCTCATCGCGGGAGCAGGGATCTGGCGGAGGAACAGAGGAGGTGTTCTGGCGAAGAAGAAGAAGGAGGCAGATCAACTTCTTCTTTTTCTTCTTCGGTGACCGAGAAGGGCAAGAGGATATCTGGAGGGACCGAGGGCTATGATCGGCGATCCCTCTTTCCTCTCCATCGGCGAAGGGAGGGAGTGGACAGTCATCAATTCCGCTGTCTGGTCTCCTTCTTCTTCGCAGAAGGGAACGAAACCCTATCCTCTCTTCGGCCGGCGTTCTTCTTCCATGGCGGAGGAACAGAGGAGGTGTTCTGGCGAAGAAGAAGAAGGGGGCAGATCAACTTCTTCTTTTTCTTCTTCGGTGACCGAGAAGGGCAAGAGGATATCTGGAGGGACCGAGCGCTATGATCGGCGATCCCTCTTTCCTCTCCATCGGCGAAGGGAGGGAGTGGACAGTCATCAATTCCGCTATCTGGTCTCCTTCTTCTTCGCAGAAGGGAACGAAACCCTATCCTCTCTTCGGCCGGCGTTCTTCTTCCATTGTGGAACAGAGGTGCGCAAAGACGAGGAAAGGTGCTGAGGTTTCTGCTCTTAAAGAGCGATTGACCAGCGAAATTGATCGGAGGAGGAGGGAGATCGCATCCTCTGCTTTCCTTCTTCCTCTTAGGTGAGCAGAGGAGGAGCTTGGGTCTCTTCTTCTGCGAGAAGGGAAGAGGTTGAACCAACCCTTCTGTGTCCTGCTTGAACTACATCGCCCCATTTCCCTTTGATCCTTGCATGATTGGACGAGATCGGAAAGGGGATTGGCGAAGGGAGAAGAGAACTCCATTGTCGCCCTTGCTGGAGGCCAGCGAGAAGGAGGGAGATTGCATCCTCTCCTCCTTCCTCTTACGTGAACAGAAGAGAGGCTGCGATAGCTCTTTTTGTCTCCTCTGCTCTGATATCGAAGGAAGGCTCCTGCTGTGGCTGATGGTTACATCCCCTACTCTCCTCCTATTCTGCTCGGTGGTACAGAGGAGAGTTTCTTTGGAGGCAGCAACTGCGTGCAGCCTCTCTCTACTCTCCTTATTCCCCTTCTCTATTCTTCTTCTTCTGTGCTCTCCTCCTGCTCGGTGGAACAGAGTTCCTTTGGGGGTGCGGTCTCTATTCTTCTTCTTCTGTGCTCTCCTCCTGCTCAGTGGAACAGAATTCCTTTGGGGGTGCGGCAACGGCATGAACGAGAGTTCTTATAAATAAATAATTAAAAAAAATAGTGAATTTGGTTGGGAGACAACGATTGTAACGGAGGAACAGAGGAAAAGAGGGTTGGTAATGATAACCTCTGAATCTAGTGACGGTGGCGGGAGGGTAGATTCGGCAGCGAGGCTCTCTGTCCTTACCTCTTAAGTTGCTCCTCCACTATCTTCTTTCCAGTGAAATGTTCCTTCGACGAAGCAGTATCAAAGTAGGTCATGCTCTAGATCGCGATCTCCTGCTCGTATTTCCAGTGAACCTCGGCCTTGGACTAGTCTCTTTAAGGCTCCGATTGGAAGCCCGGACCTCAGTTTGGAATTCTTTCCTCCAGAAGTTCAGACTGAAAAGAAGATTGTTGTGTATGGGATAGTTGATTCTGCAGAGCTGATTGAGACATGATCTATGGTGATTGTTGGCTATGTGGTAGGTCTCAAAACAACATATTTTCCACTATCGTCATTTATAAAAAATAGATGGGGAACATCGGCATTTGATCTTCATATGCTGGAGAACGGTTTCTTTGTTTGCAAGCTGTACTCTGAAGAAGATTTGCAACGGGTCCTTGAAGGGTTCTGGACTATTCGCGATCATCCAATGATTCTACGACGTTGGTCCCCTGATGTTCGTTTGGCGTTAGACAGCTTACAATCTATTCCCTTGTGGGTATCGTTTCAAGGTCTCCCACCACATCTTTGGAGTCGATGTTTTATTGCAAAGTTATGCAGAACTTTGGGACAGCCACTCTACATTGACAAAGCAACAGCTGCGCAGATGAGATTAACATTTGCCCGAGCATGTGCACTGGTTTCTTCTGACGAAGCTCTTCCTAATGAGGTTTATTATCGTGATTTTGAAGGGAACACTCGTAAGGTACATGTCTCATACTCATGGAAGCTACAACGATGTCAGAGTTGCTTATCTTTTGGTCATGCAAATGGAGCCTGTCAGCAAACTCTGAAACCGATTAATAAGATCTATAGGCCACGTTAGGCACCTCAACAATAAGGCGAGCCTCCCCCAATGGTAGTAGAACCGGTGGTAACAAAGACAAGTGAGCATTCCGACTCGCAGAGACAACGCCATAGACAAGACAAATAAGGAACTTTATCTCTCCCTATTATGTTGGAGCCTTCCACAACAAAAGTTTCCCATGGTACTCATGGACATGAGAAGAAGTTGGAAATTTCATCTTTTACTATATTACCGGATCCATCCACAATAGGACTTCCAAGATCCACTCAACATGCCAACTAGGACATTATGTCTTAACAAACTCAAGCACCAACAAACATCGTTAGTAAGGATATTCCGCCACAACAAACTCAGGCCCAAACAAACCTTGTTAGTAAAGATATTCTGCCTCAACTATCTCATGCCTCAATAAATCATACTAATCAGGATATTGCGCCTCAACAATCAGACTACTTGACTTAAGGTATAAAGTTTAAACATTTGATAGTTGTGGATGAAGTGGATAAATATAGAAATAAAGCCTTAAAAAGTAAAGATACTATGCGGGAGAAAAATGCAAAACCTAAGGATAAGAAAAAGGATGTTACTATCGATTCAAAGTCGTAGGATGAATACCTTACTTCATCTCTTACTTCCTTTTCCATTTATTTTTTCTGATGAAGATAATCTACTAGAATGTTCGTGGACTTAATAAGCCTGAAAAATGTCAGGAGCTCAATAGAATAATCAAGTTTTCCGCATGTGATATTGCTATTCTCGTGGAAATAAAAATTAAAAAATCACTAGTTCTTGCTCAAAAAAATTTAATATGGCCGGATATAGAACTGTTTACCAATGACTCTAGTGAAACATTTGGTAGAATATGTGTCTTATGGCATCCTAACTCTATTAATGCTTGGTTAATTTCTGTAACTGATCAATTCATTCATCTAAAGGTAGAGGACAAAAAGAATGGTTGTCAATTCAATTTCACTGGTATATATGCTTCAAACGGTATGCAAGAAAGAAATATACTATGGACTGATCTGACTAATATTGCAAATGACTATCGTAATGTGCCTTGTATTGTTCTTGGCAATTTTAATACTATTCGATACACAAATGAAAAAGTGGGGGGTAGATAGCTTTCCGAAAGTCAGATTCAAAGTTTTAATGATTACATAGACACTGTCATATTGATTGATATGAAATCTATGGGAAATTGGCTCTCTTTGAGTAATCAAGGTGCTGCTAACAGAAAAATAATGGCCCGACTTGATAGGTGTTTGATTAATCAAGAATGGTTAACAGTTTACCTTGATTCACTTCTTGAGTATGATGCACCATTATTTTTTAATTATTTCTTAATGTATATACACGCAGATAAAGCAACACCTAGAGGTAAGAAACCATTTAGATTCTTTAACCTATGGAGTACACATCCTCAGTTCCTTGATATTATCATATTAGCTTGGAATGTTAATATACATGGTTCGCCAACTTACATCTTATGTCAAAAGCTCAAAGCCTGTAAAGCAGCACTTAAGGACTAGAATACAAACACATTTGGAAATATTACCACTCGAGTTCAAATTTGCAGAAAAGAACTAATGAAAATACAATATGAGCTACAACTTCAGCTCCAAGATGAGAATCTTATCTACAAAGAGACAGAAGCCAGAAATAACTTCATGCAAGCCTTAAAGCAGGAGAAAAGTTTTACAAAGCAGAAGTCTCGACAGCATTGGCTTACTCTAGAGGATTCCAATACTAAGTTTTTCTATGCTTCCATTGCTACTTGAAGGACAGTTAATCACATCAGAAAATGTAGAGACAAATATGGTAATCTTATTGAGAATTTAGATGAGGTTAAAGCATACACCGAGCGATTTTTTTATTCCTTACTCAATCAAACGGTGCAACCTAATAACATTCATGTGGAGCCAACTAGAAAGCTTGATATAGATGCCATTTCAATCCTCAATGCCTCAATTACAGATAATGAAATTGAAAGAGTTGACTTTAAGTCACCAAAGCACAAAAGCCTTGGTCCAGATGGATTTCCAACTGAATTTTACCAAACCGCATGGTCTATTATTGGAAATGATGTGATTAAGGCTTGCCAACATTTTTTCTCTTCAGGTCATTTTCTTAGAGAGATGAATTGCACTTTTATTTCCTTAATTCCCAAGAATGCAGGGGCTGATTCACTAGAGAACTATCGACCCATATCATTATGCAACTTTATTTACAACACTATCTCTAAAGTGTTGCAGATAGAATGCAAAAGATAATACACAAGATCATTAGTCCGAATCAGGCAGCTTTTATTAAAGGGAGAAGTATACATCAAAATATTCTGCTTGCTAATGAGTTGGTCAAGAATCTGCACTCAAAAACAAAAGGGATGAAAATATGTTTTAAAGTTGATTTACGGAAAGCCTTTGATTTAGTCCATAGGAAATTTATCTATAAGATGCTAATTGATATGAATTTCCCACAGAAATAGGTTAATTGGATTCAATGTTGCTTGGAAACACCAAAATTTTTGATACTCTTTAATGGCTCACCTATTGGTTTTTTTGGGAGCACGAATGGTATCCGACAAGGTGATCCACTCTCCCCATATCTCTTTACTATTGCAATGGAAGGACTTAGCTGTATGTTGGAACAAGCAGTCTTGAATGGTAGCATTAAGGTACCTAATGCTGGTTCTATTCATATATCACACATAACTTTTGCAGATGATTTACTTATCTTTCTCCAGAATGATCCAACTGTTAGGGTCGAAGCGACACTAAGAGGAGGGGTGAATTAGTGCAGCGGATTAAAACTTGTAAGTTTGAAAACGATTCTGTAAATGCATAGAGATTTCAATTCGACAATGAATGACTTGACAAGAGTAGCTCGAGTAAAGTGAGAAGATGAAAACTGAAAGCTTGCTGCTGTGTAAATAACGATTTAAGAAAGGTAAGTACTCACATATTTAAGGAACACACCAATCTAAAGTGGTTCGGTCAAATGACCTACATCCACTTGCAAAGCCTTCTTCGATGAGGCTCCCAATTTCCACTAGCAAATCACTTTGAAGGGGAAGGACAAATACTCCTGTTACAACCTTTTACAAGTGGTTCACACTCTTACAAATTTTCAAAGAGAAAGAGGGAGGTGAATACTTAAGCTATTGAAAATAAGACTTGCTAAAGACTTTGCTAAGGCTTTATCTCAATCTCTTACTTCTCAAAAGGGTATATTCTCTGTTGAGAATTAAGGGGTATTTATAGATCCCAAGAGGATTTAAATTTGGGCTCTAAATTTTGAATTCTCTTAGGTTCCCGAAGCTGGTGATGCCACCGCCCAATCTGACGGTACCACCGCCCGACCCTTTGGGCTCTGGGCGGTGCCACCGCCCGACCTTACGAGTCACTGGTTGGGCTTCAAGTCCGGCCCAAACCAAGTCACATTCGTGCCTAGTTGGCCCATAACCAGGATATAGTATTATCCCATAATCCTAACCCTAATTACATGCAATACGCAACTGAAAACATAGTCCTAAGTAAGTTTTTAAATGGCAATCATCGAGTCTCGTTTCGGCAAGCTTTCCGACGATCTTCCGGCGGACTTCTGATACACTCTCGGATTTCTTCCGACGGACTCCCAACAGGCTCCCGATCTTGTGGCGAGTTCAATGAGTAGCCGAGCCTTCTCGGTGATCTCTGCTAACCTCCGACGATCTCTCCGATGGACTTCCGAAAACTTCAACAAGTCCCCGATTTCTTCTCGGTTGGATCTAGCAGCACTTTCGACGAATCTTCGGACTCTCAGCGGACTCTCGAACACCTATCGAACTTGACTCTGGTAGACTTTCTTTATATCTTTAAGCTATCGTAGTTAATCCTGCACACTTAAAACAAAACTTCGATTGAGACAATTAATCCTAAGCAATTAATCAAGTTGTCTGGCATATCATTGGTCCCTTGATGCTTTGTCCGATTCTTCGGCGTATCATCCTCTCTTGCGGCCTATTGCCTAATTGGCCAGTTGACTCCGCAACTCTGATATCCTTGGCACAATCTCCGCTCTTTTTGGCTCGATGCCTGAATCCACAGCCCGAAGCCTTATGTTGATACGTCAACCGATCCACCGGCCCGACATCCAATCTTCTAATATGTTCCTTTGGCCCAACATGATTTTCCTACTTTAATTGTCTCATCTTGATCGAAGCATCCTACGTCACTCAAAATGCAGATAAAATTATAAACACATATCAAGTGGTTTCATCATCAAAATACCAGATTCAACAATCTTCCCCTTTTTGATGATGACAACCACTTGATGACGGAGTTAACCTTAACTCCCGGAGTATAAACAAACTCCCCCTATCAATATGTCATATTAATAGAAACTCTTGGATTCAAAAATCCAAGCAACATGTCATGATCAAATCATGCATGTCATCAACTTACTTCTCCCCCTTTGTCATCAACAAAAAGGAGAAGTCCCAACTCTTATGTGTTTAGAGATAAAAAGTTCAAATCATTGCATAATAAACATAGTATCATCATGCAATCTAGCAATTAAAGATGTGCAAGTTTTAGCATGTTTGCTTTTCTTGAGATAGCAACTGTTTGCTTCTCTTTAGACTACAAGCTAGCAATTTTTACGATATGCAAGTTTACTACATACAAGCTAGCAATTTTTACGATATGCAAGTTTTACTACATACAAGCTAGCAAAAATTTTCAAAAGCAAATGCAAGATAGCTTTCTTGTGTAAGCTTATTATTCTTGCTTCCTATTGTAATGTGCAAGTTGCAAGTTTTGCTTCTTGAGATAGGCAAGATAGCACTTTTGCAATTTTTGTTTCTTAAGATAGGTAAGCTTGTGATGTTCAAGATAGTAAGCTAGCAAACTTTTGCTTCCTTTCAATGTTTGAGCTAGCAATTTTGCTTCCGTTACAAAGTGCAAATTAGCATGTTTTGCATCTTGAGATAGGCAAGATTGCACATTTGGTATGCAAATT
The DNA here is from genome assembly GCA_004837865.1 of Musa balbisiana. NCBI lineage: Eukaryota > Viridiplantae > Streptophyta > Magnoliopsida > Zingiberales > Musaceae > Musa > Musa balbisiana. The sequence goes on along the minus strand of CM017194.1, from coordinate 17,882,778 downwards.
TATAGTATGCAAGTTATCAACTTTTACATATAAAAAGTTAGCAAAAAGATGTGCAAGATGGACTATTTTGCCTCTTTTCAAAATGTGTAACTTGGCACATATTGCTTCTTTTTAGATTTGCAAGATAGCATTTTTCCTTCTTCTTGAAGTATGCAAGCTAGCTAGCAAGCTAGCAAAATTTGCTCCCCCTATATCATTGTCAAATAAAAGAGAATAACAATATAATCGTGTAATTCATTTCCCTTTACTATAATCTTCAAATCATGACATTGGTAAATAACAAAGATGAAAAATGAATGTCAAAAGACATATATCATTTTTTGACAAATTTCTTCTTTTGTAAATACAAAGCATGATAGGGAACAATCTTGATTCAAAAGGAACTCAAGTTATAAATTATCAAGATGTCAAATAGTATATCATGGTTTACAAGAACAAGTTTCTTATTAGTTAATAGCAAAAAGAATTGTAGGAGAACAAAATCTCAATTCATGCATATAAAAACTTATGATTCACATAAAAAATCTCTTCTTTTATAAAACGAGAGAATCTTGATGAACAATCTTGATTTACATAAAGTTTCAAAACCATAATTATCAAGATCATGAATACTAAAAGACCATGAAACATTTCGACAAATGTCCTTTAGAATAGAAAACAATCCTGATTCATTCAACAGAAAATTCAAATTATAATTATGAGAAATCAAGATCATGATTTCAAAAAAACTCACTAAATTCAAATCATTTTCATAATCCGTGAGATTCATAAAAATAATACAAATGCATTCATCAAAATCAATAAGATAGAGAAAAATAATTTTCAAGAGAAATGTTCTTCTCTTTTGGTTGTTTCAAATCATGTGATTTATTTCATTCAAGCATGCCCCCTTTTTTATATCAAATAAAAATATGTATCATATTTAAAACTGAAAGTGCGAGATTTATTACGACAAGGATCAATAAAACACTTTCATTATGGTAAAAATCAATAATCCATAAATTACAAGATTCATCATGCATAATTTCGAAAATCTCATGCATAAAACAAAATCATCAATCATGATATCAAAATATTTATCATTTAAAGCATTCATGATACACATCATATGCAATATATCACATACAATAAAAAGCAATTGCAAGCAAAATTTCAAATCATAAATGTTTTAAATCATGATGGTATTAATTTGTCAAATTGCATCCTACCATGCATGATCAAAACTTCTCTCAATTTGTATTTCATGCATAATTTCATTTCATCACATTAGGAATATCAAGAAGAGTTATTGGGTGATGAGATAAATATTTCATGAATACAAGGAATTGCATAAAAATTATATCATGAAAAGATAATACCAAAAGATATAATTTCTTTTGAAAAATCTCCTCTTAAATAAAGGAAAATCTTAGGGGATCATGATATAGATAAAATTCATTCAATCTTGTAGGAGAGCAAGATATTAATTCAAGCATATAAAATTTCTCAATGCATTATGAATCATAAAAAGAATTGTGGTTCCAAAAAATCATGATTCATTTAGGAAAATTTTCTCTTTAGTACATGACAAGAAGAAATATAGCAATGATACCAATCATGATTCATTTGGATAGTAGATGCTAAAAAGAAACATTGAGGATAAAAGATCTTGATTTTTATAGGGTAAATCTCAAGTTATAAATCTCGAAAAATCATAATAAAGCTCATTTAAATTCAAATCATCAAATCAAAATCATTTTCAAGATGATAAAATAGTTTCATCAAAGTCAATAAGATAGAGAAAAAGAATTTTTAAGAAAAATACTTTTCTCTATCTAGTTGTTTCATACAAGCATGGCTTTGTCCTTTTTGTGCCAATATATATATATATATATATATATATATATATATATATCATCAATTGTTTAGGATCGAAAAATAAATTTCGTCATAAAAACCATTAAGATCAATAAACCATAAAAATCATCATGTATAACTTTAAAATCTCATGCATAAAATCATCAAGTCATGGTATCAAAATTTCAATATTTTCATTACAACTTTATGCATCATTAAGTATACAATCGTCAAGCATGACACTTACACTATTTCATATAAGCATGCTTATTTCATTTATGTCAAAACAACATTTCTTAGATATGCATGATATCAAAACATGGTTTCAAATGTTTAACATATAACATGCATAAATTCAAAAATTGAAAGGAGAAGGGAATAATTAAAAGGTACAAAGATTTCAACCATCTCATGTTATTCCAAGAATAATGAAAAGGGAATAATGAAAGATCAAGTCATGAATCCAAAATTCCATGAATCAAAATAATCAAAATGATCATCAAAGGTAATCTCATGTTCTTCCAAGAAATCAATATCATAATTTTGATAAAACTCATTTCAAATTCAAATAATCAAAATTATTAAACTCTCAACCTTACTTTCAAGAGATTCAAAAAGACATAAATAATTTTATTGGTCTCTTAGTGAAAAATCAATAAGATAGAGAAAAAATGAAATTTTTCAAGAAAAAAGCTTTTCTCCTTTTGTTTCAACTCATTGATTGATTTCATACATGCTTGTTCTTTTCTTTTATGCCAAATCCATGCATCATTCATTAACGCCGAAAAAGATCTTTCAAAAGATCGCAAAGTTTGATAATTACAAAAATCATCATGCATCATTTCGAAAGAAAACTCATTAAGCATGATCATTATATATTATTTCAAATCAAACATGATTTTATTTATTTTCAAAATACTCATCATGATAGGACATACAAGGCAAAGAAATTATTAATCATAAAGCATATTCATCAATCATGGTTTCATTGAGCATAAGGTATTTTCAACCAAAATAATTTTGTTATTTGTTGTAGTCATGCATTTTTCTTTTTAGGTGAATCTATCTTTTCATGCTTAGTTTTCCATACAAAAGCCATGCATCATCATTAAGCATGATATTAAACTTCTTAATATTTTCATTAAGACATCAAGTATGGTTTCAATCAAAATCGGAAATCATCAAGATACACATTTTTTCTTCTTAAGAAAAACATACATATAATCATTAGATTTAAATCTAACATTTTATTCCATTAACATAAAACATGTAATTTTCAAGAAAAATAATTATTCAAAAAAAGAAAATGCATAATGGAAAACATCAAGTAATTTCAAAATAAATTAAGGGGGTTTTGATTACCTCATTGTTGAAAGCCGTTAAGGCGTAGTTTGTCACCTCGCTTTTCTTGATTTTTTTCTCATCTTCGGAGGAGCTCAATTCATCCCAATTTTTGTTTTTCTTCTTGCGTTCAAAGTAAGTAATTCTGTTCTTTTTGCTTTTTAATTTTTGTTTCATTTATAGTTTAAGTTTACCATCACTTAAGCTTATGCTCGAGTGGTCTTCTTGTGTTCTATGTCCCAAATCCTTCCTGTCCTTTGGAAGGTTGTTCTCGAGTTCCCTTTTTGTTACATTGTTCATTTTGTTGGTCATTATAGACCCAATTAGTTCTTCGAGTGGAAATATTTTAAGATCCTTAGCCTCTTGAATGGCCATAACTTTTGGATCCCAACTCTTTGGAAGAGATCTTAAAATTTTAGTTACTAGTTTAAAGTTAGAAAAACCTTTACCAAGAGCTTTGAGTCCATTGATGACATCCGTAAAACGGGTGTACATGTCTCCGATGGACTCACTTAGTTTCATTCGGAAAAGTTCGTAAGAATGCATAAGAATATTGATTTTGGACTCTTTCACTCGGCTAGTACCTTCATGAGTGACCTCAAGAGTTCTCCAAATATCAAAAGCCGAATCACAAGTCAAGATGTGATTAAATTTATTTTTGTCAAGTTGCACAATATAAGGCATTCATAGCCTTTGCATTTGTAGAAAATATCTTCTTCTCCAAATCATTCCAATGGTTCATTGGAAGAGAAGACATTTCAAATCCATTTTTGACTATGTGCCATAAATTCAAATCCAAAGAAAGTAAGAAAACTCTCATTCGAGTTTTCCAATAAGTGTAGTCCGTCCCATTGAAAAAGGGAGGACGAATGAGAGAGTAACCCTCTCGAAAGCCGAAAAGAGCCATTTCTATTTGGGTGTTAAACCAAAGTAGAAAACCATGGCTCTGATACCAATTGTTAGGGTCGGAGCGGCACTAAGAGGGATTAAAACTGAAAGTTGTAAGTTTGAAAATGATTCCGTAAATGCATGGAGATTTCGATTTGATAATGAATGACTTGATAAGAGTAGCTCGAGTAAAGTGAGAAGATGAAAACTGAAAGCTTGCTTCTGTGTAAATAACGATTTCAAAAAGGTAAGTACTCACACATTCAAGGAACACACTAATTTAAAGTGGTTTGGTCAAATGACCTACATCCACTTGCGAAGCCTTCTACGATGAGGCTCTCAACTTCCACTAGCAAATCACTTTGAAGGGGAAGGACAAATACCCATCTTACAACCTTTTACAAGTGGTTCACACTCGTACAAATTTTCAAAGAGAAAGAGGGAGGTGAATACTTAAGCTATTGAGAATAAGACTTGCTAAAGACTTTGCTAAGGCTTTATCTCAATCTCTTACTTCTCAAAAAGGTGTATTCTCTGTTGAGAATTGAGGGCTATTTATAGACCCCAAGAGGATTTAAATTTGGGCTCCAAATTTTGAATTCTCTTGGGTTCCCGGAGCTGGCGGTGCCACCGTCTGTCAATATCACATTGATCGTTTACTAGCGAAGCCACCGCCTGACCTCTCAAGTGCTGGGCGGTGCCACCGCTCGACCTTACGAGTCACTGGTTGGGCTTCAAGTCCGGCCCAAACCAAGTCACATTCGGGCCCAGTTGGCCCCTAACTAGGATATAGGATTATCCCATAATCTTAACCCTAGTACATGCAAACTACGCAACTAAAAACATAGTCCTAAGCAAGTTTTTAAATGGCAAATGTCAAGTCTTGTTCCGGGGAGCTTTCCAGTGATCTTCTAGCGGACTTCCGATACACCCTCGGATTTCTTACGGCGGACTCCCAACAGGCTCCCGATCTTGTGGCGAGTTCAGAGAGTAGCCGAGCCTTCTCGGTGATCTTCGTGAACCTCCGACGATCTCTCCAGCGGACTTCCAAAAACTTTAGCAAGTCCCCAATTTCTTCTCGGTTGGTTCCGACAGCACTTCCGATGAATCTTCGGACTCTCAGCGGACTCTCGAACACCTATCAAACTTGACTCCGGTAGACTTGCTTTATGTCTTCAAGCTATCGTAGTTAATCCTACACACTTAAAACAAAACTTCGATCGAGATAATTAATCCTAAGCAATTAATCAAGTTATCCGGCATGTTATTGGTCCCTCGACGCTTTGTCCAATTCTTCGGTGCATCGTCTTCTTTTGTGGCCTATTGCCCAATCGGCCAGTTGACTCTGTAACTCCAATATCCTTAGCCCAATCTCCACTCTTTTTGGCCCGATGCCCGAATCCACGGCCCGAAGCCTTCCGTCGATACATCGACCGATCCACCGGCCCGACGTTCAATCTTTTGACATGTTCCTCTGGCATAACATGATTTTCCTGCTTTAATTGTCTCATCCTAATCGAAGCATCCTGCGTCACTCAAAATGTAGATAAAATCATAAACACATATCAAGTGGTTTCATCATCAAAATACAAGATTCAACAACAACCTTAGTGAGGAATTTAGCTACTATTCTAAAAGACTTTGGTATAGTTTCTGACCTTTAGTTAAATCTGTGAAAAGTAAAGTCTATATAGGTCCTTGTATTAAGGAAAAGGACTTTATTACACACACTCAAGGGGTTAGTGAGGGTAGCTTGCCAGTTCCTTACCTAGGTCTCCCACTCATATCCACTGGCATTACAAAATCCACTTTCAGCCTATCCTACAAAAAATAAAGAATAGAATTTCCTCCTGGAAAAATAGGCTTCTTTCAAAAGCAAGATGACTTAAACTCATCAGTTCGGTGTTGTACTCTTACTCTATATATTGGTCTAATGCATTTCTTCTATCTGTTGGACTTCTCTAAAATATTGAATAGTTATTAATGAACTTCTTCTAGAATGGCACAAATGATAATGCAATGCATATGGTAAATTGGGATAGTATTTGCAAACTGAAAGATGAAGGGGGGTTGAATCTGAGAAATATTAGAGATTGGAATAAAGCATGTTTGGTACAACAATTGTGAGATCTTTTATAAAATAAATGTTCCTTATGGTCACATTGGGTGGGTTTCTGCAAGGTATCTTTCAAAAGAATCAATTTGGGAAATTTTAACAAGAACATACCACTCTACAGCTTGGAAAGAAATTTTAAAGGCAAGGAATTTACTAATCAAACACATTTCTTATGCAATCTCTTCTAGAACTAGTACTAATATGTGGTACGATCTATGGATAAATGGGAAGAGTATATATCAATTATATGGTGACAGAATATGAAAAGACCTTGGGGCTCCCAAAGATTGGAAGGTTTTCGAGTTCATTACTAATGGTACCTACCTGGTCTCTCCCTAATCCTATTTCTCTTGAAATGTTATCACTTTGGCCAACTATTAAAGCTATTCCAATCAAGAATAACTCTTCAGATATACTTATTTGGCTCCATGACAATGGCAAATTTAGTGCCACATTTGCATGGAATCAAATCAGACAAAGAAATAATAAGTGGACCCCAAGCAGTTGGACATGGGAATGATCGGGATCACATAGACATTCTCTATGTACATGGTAGGCCCTTCTTAATAAACTACCTACAATAGATAATATGAAGAGAAGAGGTATCTATCATGTTAACCGATGCTCACTTTGTATGCAACAAGAAGAAACTATTAACCACCTTTTTTTTGCTTGTGACTATACTAAATGGATATGAAAATAGATTCTCTAGCGATTTGAACTCAATAGGCTACCACAACTAAACTTGCTTCAAGAATTAGGTGACCTCATGCAATGTTTCTTAAAAAAAGGGCCTCTTACACAACTAGCAAAGGTTACTTTCAGATGTACTATTTGGTGGATGTGGAAGGAGAGATGTAGTAGAATCTTTGAGTGTCAATACATAAACAATGCTCAGCTCTTGATAAATATTATTAGAGACTTAAGATCATGCATGGAGCACGATCTCAAAATGGAACACTTTACACGAAGAGAAAAAGATATTTTTGTCAAATTCAATTTTATTATTAGCTAAAGATCTTGGGCATGATGTTAAATGCAATACCCACAAGTAGCCTTTGCATGACATGTTGGCTATGTTTATAGCATGTGTAGTCATGACTACCTGTACTCAATGAGTTACTTGGCTTCGTTTATAACTTGTATAGACAAAGCTATTTATAGAAATTTTACACATAATCAATTTACTTTTACTTACCAAAAAAAATTTGAAAATTATAATAAATATTGCATGTTTAATAAAAAAATTGATTTTGATTAAAAATGCCTTATAAAATCATGCTATATGTGGTTAAGAAGTAATAATGTGTATCATGTTGATTTTCATATTATTTCTCGATTTTGATTGAAAATATGAAATCATGCTTGATGATTTAATAATGCATAATGATGTTTTGATATCATGATTGATGATTTTATTCTATGCATGAGATTTTCGAAATTATGCATAATGAATCTTGTGATTTACGGATTATCGATTTTTACCATAATGAAAGTGCCTTATTGATCTTTGTCGTAATAAATCTTGCACTATCGGTTTTAAACATGATACATGTTTTTATTTGGCATAAAAGAAATAAAATCATATGAATTGAAAGAACTAAAAAGAAGAAAACATTTTTTCTTGAAAATTATTTTTCTCTATCTTATTGATCTTGATGATTATTATGATAAATCTATGTATGCCATTTTGAATCTCTTGAAAGTAATGTTGAGATTTTGATTATTTGAATTTGAATGAGTTTTATTAAAATCATGATCTTGGTTTATTGGAATTACGATCTTCTTTATGAATCAAAATCTTATATCTCCTACGTTTCCTTGGACCATTTATACTAAAAAGGAGATCTATGAAATTAACCATGATCTTGATAATTATGTTTTGAAACTTTCTGTAAATCAAGATCATTCACCATGACTTCTTGCATTTTATTAAAGAAATTATTTATCAAAATAAATCATGTCTTTTGGTATTTGCACGATCTTTGATATTTTATCTCTCAAGATATGATTTTTATGTACAAATCTTTGTATTCATGAAATATTTATCTCATCACCCAACAAATTCTTCTTGATATTCTTTATGTGAAAATATGAATGCATGAAATATTCATAAATTTGAAATGATGTATGCAATACTTATGATCATGATGTACTTGATGTCTTGCATATGATGTGAATCATGATTAGAGTTGCATTGACTTGAACTCAATCTAAATTCAAGGTTTATTTCAATTATGATGTATGGCAATAAGAATGATACTTTATTTTTGTCATAATTTGAAAATTGATGAATTGCACCATTGTTTTTGTTATTCCCCTCTTTTTGTCAATGACAAAGGGGGAGAAAGAATTCCTAGCATGCACATCATGAAAAGAGGCAAACTTGTTGGCTTGCTAATCTAAAAAAAAACGCAAGATGTCTTGCAAATCTCAAGAGAAGCAATGTTTGTCAAGTTCCACATTTCAAAAAGAGGCAAAATAGTCCATCTTGCACATCTCAAAAGATGTAAAATTTTGCCAACTTTGTTATGTGTAAAATTTGATTGCTTGTATACTATAAATTTGCATACCAAAAGTACTATCTTGCCTATCTCAAGATGCAAAACATGCTAACTTGAACTTTGCAACGGAAGCAAAATTGCTAGTTCAAACATTGCAAAGGAAGCAAAAGTTTCCTAGCTTGCAACTTGCATATTTCAAGAAGCAAGTGTTGCTTTCTTGAACATCTCAAAACTGCTAGCTTGCATATTCTAAAATATTTTAAAATTTGCTAGCTTGTATGAAGTAGAACACGCTATCTTACTACCTTGCATATCTATGATGATAGCAAAATTGCATGATGATCAATTTAGAAATTATGTGTAATACGCAATGATTTGAAACTGTTATGCCTAAACACATGAGAGTTGGAACTTCTCCTTTTTGTTGATGACAAAGGGGGAGAAGTATGTTGATGTCATGCATGATTTGATCATGACATGTTGCTTGGATTTTTGAATCCAAGAGTTTCTATCAATATGACATATTGATAGGAGGAGTTTGTTTAAACTTCGGGAGTTAAGGTTAACTCAATCGTCGATTAGTTGTCATCATAAAAAAGGGGGGAGATTGTTGAATCTCGGATTTTGATGATGAAACCAATCGATAAGTGTTTATGTTTTAATCTACGTTTTGAGTGACGTAGGATGCTTCGATCAGGATGAGACAATTAAAGCAAGAAAAATCATGTTGTGTCGGGGGATCATGTCAGAAGATTGGATGTCGGGCCAATGGATCGGTCGACGTATCGATAGAAGGCTTTGGGCCATGGATTCGGGCATCGAGCAAAGAAGAGTGGATATTGCACCAAGGATATCAGAGTTGCGAAGTCAACTGGCCGATTGGGCAATAGGCCACAAGGGAGGATGATGTGCCGAAGAATCCGACGAAGCATCGAGGGACCAATAACATGACCGAACAATGTGATTAATGCTTAGTATTAATTGTCTAGATCGAAGTATGTTTTATGTATGTAGGATTAACTATAGTAGCAAGGCATGAAGCAAAATGAAATCCCAAAGTCAAGATTGAGATCATGTTGGGAGTTCGAGAGTTTATCGGAAGTCCAGACGTTCGTCGGAAGTTCTGGAGGAACCAACCAAGAAGTCTCGGAGCTTGCCAGAGAAGCTCATCGGAACTCACCAAGAAGATCGTTGTGAAGTCCAGGAGCTTGCCGGGAGTCCGTCGAAACATTGCCGAGAGATCATCGGAAGTTCGTCGAAAGAATAGACATAGGGACTTGTTTGGCTTAGCAAATGTCTTAGGATTTTGTAGTTAGCACGTAATTGGGCTTGGATTTGGGCCAACCCAATTAAGGGCTAGCTAGGCCCATGTAAAAACTATGTTGGGCCCAATAAGAGGCCCAAACAGTGCCCAAAGAAGTTTCACCGTCATGGCACAATCTTCGAGACTTTATCAAGCGGTGGTACCGCTAGTCTGGGCGATTGTACCACCCCTGGCAGGGTGCCAGGTGGTGGTACCACCCAGCACTGCCCCCCAGGCGGTGGTACCACTAGACTGGGTGGTAGTATCGCCTAGGGTAGTGTTAGTGTCAAACTGACACTAGGCAATGGTACCGCCCAACGTAGGCGGTAGTATTGCCCGTGCCCGGGGAACTCAGGATGGGAAAGTTTTAGGCTCCAAGTTTGAATCAACTTGAAGCCTATAAATACCCCTCTTATCCCTGGTTAAAGAACACAAGCACAGAGTATTTAAAAGTGAGAAAACGCTACTGTAATTTCTTTAGATATTCCCTCCTCCACTCTAAGTTTAGAATTCTGTAAGAGGAATATGAGTGCTTGTAAGGGTTGTTTCCTAAACCCATGAAAAGGAGAAGAGGGATGTAAAAGGTGGTTAGTCTTCTCCTATTGAAAGAAGATTGATAGTGGATGTCGATGGCCTCGATGGAAGAGGAATTGTCGAAGTGGATGTAGGTCACGACGACCAAACCACTCTAAAATCTGGTTTGCATTTACGTCTTGAGCAATTTACTTTAACTACAAACCTCTTTAATTGCTTACTGCCTTTAATACTTTTCCATACACCTTCAAAGTTAAGATCTTTACGAAACGGTTTTTGTCGGAATCGGTTTTATCGAAACGAAACGATTTTGAAGATGTGATTTTACCGCTGAACTAATTCACCCCCCCCTCTTAGTGTCGTTCCTAACATCATTGGCAAGCTCCTGGACTCCTCAGTTGGTTCCAGCAAAACTTCCGATGAACGTCCGGACTTCCGATGAACTCTTGAACTCCCAACGAAATCTCGATCTTGACTCCGGTACAATACTTGCTTTGTGTCTTACTGCTATTATAGTTAATCCTGCACACTTTTCTCAACATATAGATTAGATCAAATAATTATCAATTGATTTCATCATCAAAATCCGAGATTCAATAATCTCTCCCTTTTTTATGATGACAATTAATTTATGATGGAGTTCTCCTTAACTCCCCCTATCTATATGCCATACTTTGAGAAAAGACATTCTTGAATTCAAGACCTTTGAATTCAAGTATTAAATCGATAAGTTAAGTTCATTTAAACTTATCAAAATGCACATCATGATTCCTATTATGATTTAACATTCTCAAAATATGATGCCACGTATTTATCAATAAAAATGATGTCAAGGCATCCATTTTCAAGATAATCATCATTTTTAAACATGAATCTTAAATGTGAAACATAGCAAGATGACAAAGATAGCAATCCATCATTCTATGGCAAGATATCAATTATAAAATAGCAAGCTAAGATCAAGATATTTTATCATAATGAAAGACATTTATCTATAATGCATATGAAGATATGTTTCAAGCATTTGCGATGTGTTGCAATGTATATGACAATTCCAATTGTATTTTAAGCCTACCACAAAGTATACAAGTGTTTATGATAAGCATTTATGATAAGATACATTGTATACATCTATACGTCTACAATGCCAATCAATTTACCACATTTTGGTATTATTTCTCCCCTCTTTACATTTTGGCATATGAAGATATGTTTCAAGCATTTGCGATGTGTTGCAATGTATTTGACGATTCTAATTATATTTCAAGCATACCACAAAGTATACAAGTGTTTATGATAAGATACATTGCATACATCTATACATTTACAATGCTGATTTGTTATCAATTTATCACATTTTGGTATTATTTCTCCCCCTTTGTCATCAACAAAAAAGAGAAAAATTTAATAATGCAAAGTGTGGTAAAAAAATTCAAGTATCAAACTAATTTATCCAATCGATATTGCATCGTTGCATGGTAACATTCACAAATTCTCAACATCAAAATTAATCAACATTAAAGTGATAGATTTTATCAACTTCTCCCCCTTTGTCATCAAAAACTTTGCATGAAGAAGAGGAAGGAAGGTAAGGAGGGAATCCATTAAGAACTAAATTTGTGAAATGATTTGAACTAAGTCAAAAACAGCAATTAAGTTTTATTAAATCATGCTTCAATTTTGACAAGAAGAAGGGATTCATGAAAAAGAATCAAAATATTCATGTGAAATCGAATCCTCATTCTTTTAAGTGATTATCACGTACTAAAATTTATCTTTCAAGGATCAAGATATCCATTGGAATTTATAAAATTCATCTTTCATGAGAAGAATAAGGAGAGGAGCATCATATGAAAAAGAAATTCATAAGTCAAATCCATTTCTCATTTAAAAATTTCACAAGAGTTATACCCATGAGAGATGTATTTTGTCAATTAAATCCATGAAGTTATTAAGTGTCTCAAAAATCATTAAGTAATGGAGCAAGGGTATGAAGTGAACTTGATACCAAGGAAGATAAAGACGAAATGAAATATATTAAGAGAAGGATAGTCCAGAAAAGAAATATAATAAACTCATGGGACAATTTAACATCCCTAATTCCCTTCTAATAAAATCAAATTATTCCTCATTTAAAGGTTTTATAAAGATATCGGCTAATTGATGTCTTGTATCAATAAACTCTAAGATTACATCATGATTATTAATAAGATCTCGTATAAAGTGATGCCTAATGTCAATGTGTTTAGTTCTGGAGTGTTGAATAGGATTTTTTGTTAAACATATTGCACTTGTATTATCACATTTTATCAAAATATTCTTAAGAAAAATTTTATAATCTTTCAAAGTATTTTTCATTTATACAACTGGTGCACAACATGCACTAGCTGCAATGTATTCAGCTTCGGTTGTGGATAGTGCAACCGAGTTTTATTTCATGGAGGACCAAGTGACAAGTGCGTGTCCTAAAAATTGACATGTTCTAGATGTGCTCTTTCTTTGTATTCGACACCCAACAAAATCAACATCGACATAACCAAGCAATTCAAAATTTTTAGATCTTGGATACCATAATCCTAATTTAGGAGTTCCTTTTAGGTATCTAAAAATCCTTTTGACAGCTTTTAAATGAGATTGCTTGGGGTTAGATTGAAATCTAGCACAAAGTCCTACACTAAATATGATATCCGGTCTAATTGCGGTGAGGTATAGCAAGCTACCTATCATACCCCTATAAACATTTTTATCAAAGCTTTCTCCACCTTCCTCAATGTCTAACATAGTGGAGGTACTCATAGGAGTATTGACGGCCTTTGAACTATCCATATTAAACTATTTTAGCAAGTCTAATGCATATTTTGTTTGACGAATAAAAATGTCAACCTTAAGTTATTTGATTTGTAAGCCTAAAAAAAAGGTTAGTTCCCCCATTAGGCTCATTTTAAACTCTAGACTCATACTTTTGGCAAATGATTCACATAAGAATTCATTTATAGAGCCAAAAATAATGTCATTAACATAAATTTGACCAATAAAAAAATTATTTTCAAAATTTTTGATAAACAGTGTAGTATCGACCTTGCCTTTAGATAAATTATTTAGAATAAGAAAAAAGCTAAGTCTTTCGTACCAAGCCCTTGGGATTTGTTTTAAATCATAGAGAGCTTTAGTCAATTTACACACATAATTGGGAAACTTATCATTCTTAAATCTGGGAGGTTGTTCAACATAAACTTCTTCAGAAATAAAACCATTAAGAAAAGCACTTTTAACATCCATTTGATACAACTTAAAGTTATTACTACTAGCATAGGCAAGGAGCATCCTTATGGCTTCTAATCGTGCCACAAGAGCAAAGGTTTTTTTATAATCGATACCTTCTTCTTAGTTGAAACCTTTGGCTACTAATCTAGCTTTATTTCTAACCATGATACCAAATTCATCTTGCTTATTTCTAAAGACCCATTTAGTACCAACAACTAAATGGCCTTTTGGCCTTGGAACAAGCTTCCACACCTCATTTCTCTCAAATTGATTTAACTCTTCTTACATTGTGATAACCCATGAATCATCTTTCAAAGCCTTGTTAATGCATTTATGTTCAATTTAGGAGAAAAAAGCAACGTTGGCACAAAAACTCTTAAGAGAAGAACGAGTTTGAACCCCTTTAGATGTGTCTCATGTGATTAACTCCTTGGGATGAGCATCTACATACTTCCATTCCTTAGATAAAGATGTTTCAGAAGAAGATGCATCTAAGTTGCTAGATGGAGAAAGGGATTCATTTAAATTCAAAGCATTAAAATTAAGATCATCATCAAAAACCAAATCATCCAACTTCGGAAACTTTATTAAAAACTAGATCAATTGATTCTTCTATAACCAAAGTTCTTTTGTTAAAGATACAAAAAATCTTAGAAATAAAAGAATAACCAAGAAAAATTTTTTCATCATATTTTGCATCAAACTTTTCTAAGGTATCTTTTCTATTCAAAATAAAACATTTATACCTAAAAACTTTAAAGTATGAAACATTGGGTTTTTTGTTGTTCCATAACTCATAAGGAGTTTTGGAAAGTAGTGGTCTTACTAGAACCCTATTCATAACATACTATGTTGTATTTATGGCTTCGGCCCAAAAATACTTAGGTAGGCTATGTTCGTTTAACATGGTTCTTGTCATTTCTTGTAAGTTTCTATTTTTTCTTTCTACTACTCCATTTTGTTGAGGATTTCTCGGAGTAGAGAAATTATGGTTGTATCCATTGGATTCACAAAAATATTAAAAATCACAGTTTTGAAATTCACCACCGTGATCACTTCTAATTGAAAAAATCATAAAACTCTTTTCATTTTGAACAAGTTTACAAAACTTAAAGAAATACCTAAAGCAATCACTTTTGTATGCCAAAAAGTAAGTCCATGTGTATCTACTATAATCATCCACGATGACAAATGTGTATTTGCTGCCTCCTAGGCTTGATGTAGCAATTGGTCCGAACAAGTCCATATGGATCAATTGCAATGGTTTAGAGGTGCTTATTTGGTTCTTTGGTTTGAAGCTACCTTTTATTTGTTTTCCTAGTTGACATGCATCACACACATTATCTTTGATGAACTTAATGTGAGGAATTCCTCTTACAAGTTCTTTAGATGAAATTTGAGAGATTAGTTTCATGCTAGCATGACCTAATCTTCTATGCCAAGACCAAACATCATCATTCAAAGCCAAAAATCACATTTCATTACAAAGATCATCAATGTTAATAGTGTATACATTATTTTATTTTAGGACAATCATAGATGTGTTTTTGTGTCGTTTTTCAATGATGCAAGCATTAGATTCAAATCTAATGATGTATCCTTTATTACACAATTGGCTAATGCTTAAGATATTATGCTTTAAGCCATCAACCTATAACACATCTTCAATAAAGAAGTTGGATTTGTTACCTATGGTTCTTTTGCCAATGATTTTACCCTTGTTGTTGTCTTCGAATGTGACATATCCTTCGTTTGGGCTAGTGAGCTTAGAGAATTGAGATGGATCTTCGGTCATATGACTTGAGCATCCACTATCAAGGTACCATCTCTTGCTCCTACCTTGTGATGGTAACTGTTTCTAAAAAAAGGATGATTTTTAGGTACCCATTTGACCTTGAGTGTCTCAAAAATCGATTGGCATAACTTATCATTTTGCATGGAGTTCTTTATGGTTCCTTTAGGAACCCAAATAAATTTGTGTGGACTATATTTCTTAAATGGACAATGATAAGCTACATGTCCAAGTTTGCAACAAAACTTGCATTTGTTTCGAGGTGAAACATACAAAGTAGGCCCTTTAACAAAGGTGGTTGGATTTTGGTGAGAGCTACTCACAAATCTGATTTCGCTTTTTCTATTAATGTGACTCTTGTTAGCAAGGATTATGTTCAAAGACTTGCTACCAACCTCAAACTTTTCTAAAGTTTCTTTGAGTAGCAAGTTTTCCTTTCTAAGTGTTTCTACTTCATAGAATTTTATGCAGGGAGCTAAGCTATTATCATACTCAATTTTTAGTCTATCAAAATCGCTAATAAGAGAAGCATGTTCCTTTTTCAAAGAGTTATACTTTTTACTCAAGGTTCTACATTCATCAAACAATTCATGAAAAGCACTTAAAAGCTCATCGAAAGATAAATTTACATCTAATGAACTTGTTACCTCATCTTCAATAGCCATTAATGTGTAGTGAGCAACTTGCTCAGTGTTAGTTGGCTCCTTTTCTTCGGATGCACTTGAGTCATCCCATGTTGCTTTAAGAGCCTTCTTCTTCTTTGGTTACTTCTTTTTTACTAGGGGACAGTCGCTCTTGTAATGTCCAAGCTTCTTGCATTCGTAATGTATTACTTGATCTTTCTTGGGTTTAAATTTATTTTTAGTGTCATTTTTAAATTTATTCCATTTTATGAATTTTTTAAAATTTCTTGACAAGAGTGTCCAGTTATCATCAAAGTCCTCATCACTTAAATTTTCTTTCAAGTGGTCTTCTTGTGTTCTTAGTGTCATATCCTTTCTATTCTTCGGAAGGGTGTCCTCAAGCTCTTCATGAGCTTTACAAGTCATCTTATAGGTCATTAGTGATCCAATTAGTTCTTCGAGAGGAAAATTATTTAAATCTTTGGCCTCTTGAATGATTGTTACTTTAGGGTCCCAACTCTTTGGAAAGGATCTTAAGATTTTATTAACAAGTTCAAAATCTGAGAAACTTTTACTAAGTCCTTTTGGACCATTGACGATATCCGTAAATTGGGTATACATGTCTCCAATGGTCTCACTCGGTTTCATCCGAAACAACTCATAAGTGTGCATTAAAAGATTAATTTTTGACTCTTCACTCTACTAGTGCCTTTATGAGTCACTTTGAGTGTGTGCCAAATATCAAAAGTCAATTCATAAATATATACGTGATTGAACTCATTTTTATCTAAAGCACAAAACAAGGCATTCATAGCCTTAGCATTTAAGGTGAAAGTCTTCTTCTCCAACACATTCAAATTGTTCATTAGAAGAGAAGACTTTTGAAACCCATTTTCTATAATATTTCATAATTCAAAATTCATTGAAATTAGGAAGATCCTTATTCTAGTCTTCCAATATGTGTAATCCGTCCCATTGAATATGGGTGGACGTGTAATTGAATGACCCTCTTGGTTATTAGCAAATGTCATCTCTCTTGGGTTTTAAACCAAATGAGAGTGAACCTCGCTCTGATACCAATTGTTTGGATCAAGAGTGGCACTAAAAGGGGGGTGGGGGTGAATTTGTGCAGCGAAAAATTCTTCAATTTTATATAAAGTTCATCTCAATTCAAATCATTTCGGAAAGATGTTGAACTTAAAACTTTCGTAAAAATGTAATGAGAAGCTTCAGGAAGGTTTGTAGTAAAATAAATTATACAAAAGAAAAAGCAAACCAGAATTTAAAGTGTTTCGGTCAATGAGACCTACATCCACTTCGGATTCCTCCTCTGATGAGGTCATCGGTGTCCACTAAAGGCCTTCCTTAAATAGGCGAAGGCCAACCACCTTTTACAACTCTTTCTCCTTTTGTCGAGTTTAGGAGACAACCCTTATAAGTCTCACTCCTCTTTCTGGGATGGTTACAAGGCTAAGAGAGGGAGGAGGAGAACTCTTCTCACATTTACAACACTTTTCATACCCCAAATACTTAAAATTTTTCACACATATAATAGCACTTTGTTACCCTTTTATGTAGAAAAGGGTGGGGTATTTATAGGCCCCAATGACTTCAAAATTGGAGCCTAAGTGTCTTATCTCAGATTTCTGGGGTACTAGCGGTACCACCATCATTATTAGGCGGTACTACTGCCTATAGTCTAACATTGGGCAGTACCACCGCTTAGTCTGGGTGGTACTACCGCCTAATAGAGCTCAGAGATCGAGGGTGGTGGTACCGCTAGCAACAATAACTGCCAGCGGTACCACCGCCTAGACCACTTGGGAGACTGGGTCACCAAGTAGTGCCATTGCCGGCTATGTTTTTAGGTACTGAATGGGCTATTCAATTCGGCCCAATTCAGCCCTGTTAAGGGCCTAGTTGGCCCCTAACTTTACCTCCCAATCCTAACTTAATTTATAGACTAACTACAGTAATTAAGACAATTGACAAAGCATTCTTATTCCAATACATCAATTGCTCTTCCGTCGAGCTTTCGACGACCTTCCGGCGAATTTCTGATGAATTACTGACAATATTCTGGTGGACTCCTAGCAAGATCCTGAACTCTATGACGATCTTCTTGACGAGTTTCGACAAGCATCATTGGCAAGCTCCTGGACTCCTCGGTTGGTTCCGGTTGAACTTCCGATAAACGTTCATACTTTCGACGAACTCTTAAACTTCCAACGAGATCTTGATCTTGACTTTCAGTACAATACCTACTTTGTATCTTATTGCTATTGTAGTTAATCATGCACACTTTTCTCAACATATAGATTAGATTAAACAATTATCAATTGATTTCATCATCAAAATCCGAGATTCAATAGCATTATTATCAGACAACAATTCCATCATCTCAGTGGTGTATCTAGTCCTTGTTAGGATCAAGAGCGGCACTAAGAGGGGGTTGGGGGGGGGTGAATTAGTGCAGCAAAAAAATTACGTTGATTTGAAAATCTTCGTATGATAAAATTTGATTTTGATGAAAACCATTTCATTTTTCTTGAATGAGTAGGGAAGAGGGGATTGGACATTTTGTAATGAAGTGAATTTGAATGCAGTAAAGAGATTAAGCAGTAAGGAATGAACACACTAGAATTTATAGTGGTTCGGTCATTGTGACCTACATCCACTTTCGATTCCTCCGTCGTCGAGGTCACCGATATCCACTAATGGTCTTCCATCAATAGGCGAAGACCAACCACCACTTTACAACACTTTCTCCCTTTCATGGGTTTACAAGCCTCACACCTCTTCTTAGATGATTACAAAGTTAAAGAGAGGGAGGAGGATTCTTCTCACTTTTAAAATACTTTTAACACCCCAACACTTTTACAACACTTTTTTACACTTTGATTGTATTTTTGTTACCCCTTCATGCAGAAAAGGGTGGGGTATTTATAGGCCCTAATGGCTTCAAAATTGGAGAGAAAAAGTGTCTCATCCAGATTTCTGGGGTATTAGTGGTACCATCGCTAGTACTGGGTGGTACCACCGCTAGTACTGGGTGTTACCATCGCCAGTACTGGATGGTACCATCGCTTGACACTCTAACACTGGGCAGAACTACCGCTTGACGGAGTCTCGAATACTGAGCTCTGACGGTACCACTACCTGATAGGGTGGTACCATTGTTTAGCAAGTAATAACTGCTAATGGTACCACCACCCAGACCACTTGGGAGACCGTTCCTTGGGTGGTTCAACCGCCCTAGTCTTGCGGTGCCACTGCCAAACAAGGTCCATCAACGTGGTTAGGCCTTGAATCTAGCCCAAACCAGTCCAATTACGGGCCTAGTTGGTGATAGAACCCTTGCAGATTCTAAGCTTAGGGTTGATCTCTTTAGGGAATCAGCTTCCTTGGAACTCTATAGGGGTTCCTTCCTCCAAGTTGCTGCTCAAAGGCTGCAGAGAAGATTAATCTATTGCTTATCAAAAGAGGATGAATACATGGCTATTTATAGGGTTTCTAAACCTTAAATCCTAATAAGACTCCTACTCAAGACTCCTACTTCTAACCAACTCCTAATAGGACTCCTACTCAAGACTCTTATTCCTTTACAACTCCTAATTCTTCTCTAAGAAATAACCTCCAAACCCTAGCTGGCATCTTTACCTCTTTAATAGGGGTCAGCTTAGGTAGGTTTTACATGAATGTCCCTCTCAATTAGGACTCTCCTAGCTATAGTCCTAGTAGACTCGTCCTCTTCAAATCAGCCTCGTCCTCTTCAAATCAGCCTTGTCCTCAAGGCTTAGATTCCATAAACTCATTGAACCGGGTCTTCAGCTCATCATATGGTTCCCATGTGGCATCTTCAAGTGGTAAA
Source organism: Musa balbisiana (assembly GCA_004837865.1). Classification (NCBI taxonomy): domain Eukaryota; kingdom Viridiplantae; phylum Streptophyta; class Magnoliopsida; order Zingiberales; family Musaceae; genus Musa; species Musa balbisiana. Next base: position 17,862,706 of record CM017194.1, on the reverse strand, counting down.
TTATTTCAATCCACTAGTACTTCAGTAGAGGGACATCGGTGATGCATCACGATCCTACGATCGAGGATGACTTGTGGTTGGGCTTGAATAACTCCATCCTCAGTGGTGTTGGGCAGTTGGATCTGGAGTGACTCATGTTCTCCCAACTTGGGCTTCAAGCATGACACGTGGAAGACAGGGTGAATTTTGGCATCCTCAATCAATTTAAGTTTGTACGCCATGGCTCCAATATGCTCTATGATCTGATAGGGCCCATAAAAACTTGGGGATAGCTTCATGGAGAGTGTTGATGGAGAGTTGCTTGTATGGCTGTAGGCGAAGATAAACCCAATTTCCTACTAAAAATTCTCTTTCACTTTATTGTGTGTCGGCTTGCTTCTTCATTCTTGCTTGAGCGGTAGAGAGATTATCCTTTAACAGTTGTAAGAGTTTATCCTTGTCAATCAATTCTTGGTCGACCTAATCTACCTTGGCCGAGCCAATTACATACTTTGGAATCACAAGGGTCGGCCGATTATACAATGCTTCATAAGGGGCACATTTTGTAGATGAATTATATGTAGTATTATACCACCATTCGTCCCAGGGTAGCCATTTCGCCCACTCTTTTGGTCGGTCGCTGGTGAAACACCAAAGGTACATCTCTAAACACCTATTTACCATCTCTATTTGGTCGTTAGTTTGTGGATGATATGCTGTGCTCATTTTGAGTTTAGTGCCTTATAACTGAAATAACTCGGTCCAAAATTTACTGGTGAAGATCCTGTCATGATCACTTACAATGGACCTTGGCATCCCATGCAGTTTAACAAAATTTTCTATGAAAATCTAGGCAATACTAGCAGTAGTGTAGGGATTTCTCACAGCACAAAAACGAGCATAATTTGTAAGTCGATCAACTACCACGAGAATTGTGCTTTTACCTTTGGAAGGTGGCAGCCCTTCAACGAAGTCTATGGAGATGTCAGTCCACATCGAGTCTGGTATGGGTAGTGGTTGTAGCTTCCTTGGATTTGCCACTGTTTCACCCTTGTGCTATTGACATACATTACATTGTGCCACATATTCAGCAATAATTTTTTTCATCCCTCTCCAATAAAAATTTTGCTTCACTTTTTTGTAGGTTCTCAGGAATCCAGAGTGCCCTATTGAAGGTGTAGAGTGCATTTCATGTAGGATGATTGTGATGCAAGGGGAGTCAGGTATAAGCACAATACGATCTTTGTAGCGTAGTCACTTGAATCCCAAGTGTAGTGGGCTATTGCACTTAGATCCTCCTCCAATTTTTTTATGATATTGCTAATCTCTGGATCCTTCTTCCATTCTTCCCTAATGTCCTTGAGGAGACTGGTGGTAGGAAGGGAGATGGCTGAAACCTTAGCTTGCTTAAGTAGCCGTGAGAGTGCATCTGCAACAACGTTTTCTTTCCCTTTTTTGTAAATAACTTCATAATCAAATCCAAGAAGTTTGGTTACATATTTTTGCTACTCAGGGTATGATATCTTTTGCTCCACAAAGTACTTGAGGATTCTATGGTCAGTTTTAAATTGAAATCGTCGGTCGATTAGGTAGGGTCTCCACCTCGTTACTGCGTGCATAATGGCGAGCTTCTCCTTATCATATACTGACATATTTCGATGGGAGGGAGACAATGCCTTACTAGTGTATGCAAGTGGTCGACCATCTTGCATGAGAACAGCTCTAATTCCCACTCCAGATGCGTCGGCCTCAATGATAAAGGATCGGCTGAAATCTGGTAGCGCTAGCACTGGCGTCGTTGTCGTGGCTGCCTTAAGTTTATCGAAAGCAGCGGAGGCTTTGTCTGACTATTGGAAGGCATCTTTTTTCAGTAGAGAAGTGAGGGGTGCACTGATCTTCCCATAGTCCTTAACAAAATTTTGGTAGTAGCCCGTTAGTCCAAGGAACCTGCACAGTAATTTCACGTTTGTAGGTTTCAGCTAGCCTTGCATTGCCTCAATTTTTGTTGGGTCTACCTCCACCCTTCTTATGATATTATGTACCTAAGGTACTCTACTTTTTGTTGGAGAAAGCTGCACTTTGGTTGCTTAATAAAAAGAGTATTCTTCCAAAGGATCGTCAAAACAATCCGTAAATGTTGAAAGTGACTCTCAAAGAAGGGCTATAAATGAGAATATCATCGAAAAATACTAGCACAAATTTGTGAAGAAAGCTCCAAAAAATATCGTTCATGAGACTTTGAAAGGTTGAAGGAGCATTAGTGAGTCCAAAAGGCATTACCAAGAATTTATAATAGCCATCGTATGTGCGGAATGCAGTTTTTGGAATGTCGTCTTCACATACCCGAATTTGGTGGTAATCGGATCGGAGGTCCAACTTCGTGAAGACTTGAGCTCCTTTTAATTCATTAAGAAGTTTAACCACCACTAGTATTGGATACTTGACCTTGATGGTGATGCCATTTAAAGCTCAGTAGTCGATGCACATTCGTCAAGTTCTGTCCTTCTTGTGTACTAGTAGCACCGGTGAGGAATAAGGGTTGCAACTTGGCCGAATCACCCCTGTTTCAAGCATCTCCTTTACGATCTTTTCAATTTCATCCTTCTGGAGGTAAGGATATCAGTATGGTTGAGTATTCGCTGGTGGCTTGCCCGGAAGAATTGGAATCTGATGGTCATGTTGCTGAGAAGGAGGAAGACCGTGCGGTTCAGCAAAAATGTTAGCAAATTTAGCAAGCAATTGAGCAAGATTTTGATCATCAATTTCTATTTTCTTCCCCTCTAGTTGCTGCTAGAGATGCATCAAAAAGCCACCATTTACCTTGTGCAAAACTTTCTCCATTCGTTGGGTTAAAATAATGGTTACGTTGCTTCTATGCTTCCCGCGTAGGATGATCTGTTTGCCTTTGCAGTAGAATTTCATAATTAATTTGGAAAAATTCCAAGAGATATCACATAACGTAGTTAGCCATTCTATGCCAAGCATAGCCTCATAGTCATCAATTGATAGGAGGAAGAAGTCGGTAATAATTTCTTGGTCTTGTAGTAATAGTTTCACCTGCGGGCATCTTTGGTCGCATTTTCAGATTCTACCGTTGGCAACCTTTACATCGAACTTGCTACAACCTTTGATATGCAGTACCATCCAAGCAGCAATCTTACTATTTAGGAAGTTATTAGTGCTGCTCGTGTTGATGAGAATAGTGATCGGTTGTTGTTTGAGAAGGCCTCCAACTTTCATCATTTGCGGGTTTGAGTAGTTGGCTAGTGCATATACCGTAATGTCGGTCGGTTGTGGCTCTTCTTCCGCATCTTCTTCTTCATGTTCAAGATTCTCTTCTAGATGTTCAATGACCTATTCTTCTACTAGTTCAATCATAAGAAGTCTCCCTTTTCTATAGTGATGCTCGCAGCTCCATGGCTCGTCGCAATGCCAACATAACCCCTTCGCAGATCGCTCCTGAAGCTCTTCTCTTGTCAACCTTTTTGGTGCAGAGACTTGGTTGACAGTAGGGGGGGCTAAGAGCTTCTGTATTGCAGGTCAAGGAGTGATCTTAGTCCTCTAGGCTTCATGGTTCAATCGCTCCTCTTGAAGTCATACGAAAGAGATGACTACCATAAGCGTGTATGGTTGTTGTGCTTTAACTTCTCTCCGGATCTTCAGCTTCAAGCCCTCAATGAAGGTCCCTAATAGCTATTTTTGAGACCAATCATGAGTTTGATTAGATAACCTTTCAAACCTGGTTTGGTACTCCTGAATGGTGGAGGTTTGTCGGATCTTTGCTAGTTGTCCATCAACATTCTCGTAATCGATTAGTCCGAAGTAGATCAGTAGTCCTTCTTTGAATTGTTGCCATGAGAGGACTCTATGAGTGTGTTCAAACTAGTCAAACCACTATTTGGCATCCCCTTCAAGATGTATAGTTGTAATTTCCACCATAGATGCGTCCGCGGTTTTGTGGTACCAAAAATATCGCTCTACGCGCGAGATCCAACCAATCGGGTCTCCTTCTTCCCATCTAGGGAAGTCCACCCTCATGCGTGGATAGTTGAGGTCGGTCATAAAACCTCCCATCTCTTGGAAGTTATCTCTTCGGGCTTGGTGCGATTGGTTAGAGCTCTCTCCTCGATGTGATTTCTTTGGGCTTGGTGGTCGGCCCAAATTAAGTTCGATAAAGAGAGTCCGAATCTTATCCTCCATTCTCACCTCAAAGGCTTCGAATTTAGCATTGATTGCCTTCTCAGATGCCATAGTATATACCTCTAAATCTGTGATGTTAAGATCTCCCTTTTGTTGTCGAATTAAAGGCATGTATAGGTTAAGAGAAGTGATGGTCAAAAGGGTGGTAGATTGGTGGATGTAGGCTATGGTTTAGGCTTATTTTATGGCTGTTCTGGGTGTAGTTTGAGGGTGTGATTTGGTGATTTTAGGGTTATGGATGAAAGTTTTAGATCTATGATAGATGACAGCAAAGGTTTGATAGAAATCAATGGAAGTTGCTGCAGGTATTTGTTGTCTTGTAAGAGCAGAATTGTCGTCAAAGAAACAGCATTTTCTCGATGAAATTTCTACCAAAAATTTAAGAGATTTGAGGAGAGAATTGATAGTAAAATCTCAGTTTATTTGACAGCAAGGATGTCCAATTTAATCAAGAAAATTTTGGCAGTATAACAGCAAGGAAATTGGTACAAGTTGCGATAGCAGAATTCTCGTCGAAAAATTTCAACGGTTTACAACGAAAATTTGCAGCAACACAAAATCGTTTTTATAGATAAATTCCTTGATAGATCAATCTTAGATGGAAGCCAAGATGTTCTATAAAATGTATAAGAAATTTTGTTTAAAAAAGATTGCAAATAGATCAGTTAAGGCAATAATGTGCGGCTGAAATTTTCTGCAGCACAGATTTTCAAGTGTAGTAGATTGGATGTAAAAGATCAGTAGTTTATATTGAGAATTTTTCAATAAAACCAAAGGGAAATCTACTCTTAGGAAGTGTCAAAGCTATCATAAAAATTTTGTAGAGATTTGGATAGAAAAAATGTAGTATAAAGATCAAATAAATTGTTCTATGCAGTTGGAATTTTACAGTGCAGATTTTCAAGTATAGCAGTTTAGGCATAAAAGATCAATGGTTTATATTGAGAATTTTTTAACAAAACCAAAGAGAAATCAGCTGTTAAGAATTTTCAAATCTATCATAAAAATTTGTAGAGATTTGCATAGAAAAAATGTAGTAGCAAGATCAAACAGACTGTGCTATGCGGCTGAAATTTTGCAATGTATCGTTCGTCGTAGAGATAAAAACTTTGCGACGAAAAGTTTATGCAGAAATATAGTAACAATTTTTTTTTGGATTTTCGAATAAGGATAACTAAATTACAGTAGTAGTAAGGTAGGAAACCAGAACCTATTGCAATTCACGGGGAGATCAAAGGATTATCCGTGGTGGTGGAGATGACGGCAAAATTTGGCGATGATCTTTTAAGCAATTGTGGGAATTGCTTTGGGCAGCTGTGGAGGGCTGATGGATGACTGTGAAAGGACAGCGAGATGACAAGAACGCTGCTCTTATACCAAGTGATAGAACCCTTGTAGATTCTAAGCTTAGGGTTGATCTCTTTAGGGGATCGGCCTCCTTGGACTATATAGGAGTTCCATCCTCCAAGTTGCTACTCAAAGGCTGCAGAAAAGATTCATCTATTGCTTATCAAAAGTGGATAAATACATGGCTATTTATAGGGTTTCTAAACCCTAACTCCTAATTGTTAGGATCGGAGCGGCACTAAGAGGGGGGGGGGTGGTGAATTAGTGCAGCGGATTAAAACGTCAGTTTTGGAAAATCTTTCGTACGATAAAAACCGAACTAGGAAGTGATTAACTTGAAAGCGTGTTCGTAAAGGTGTGTAGCAAAAGTAATGAGGAAGTAAAGCACGTATGAAGGTTTGCAGTAAGGTAAAGAGCAATAAGTAAATGCAAACCAGAGAACACGCCAATTTTAAAGTGGTTCGGTCAAAATGACCTATATCCACTTGCGAAGCCTTCTTCGATGAGGCTCCCAACTTCCACTAGCAAATCACTTTGAAGGGGAAGGACAAATACCCCTCTTACAACCCTTTACAAGTGGTTCACACTCTTACAAAGTTTCAACGAGAAAGAAGGAGGTGAACACTCAAGCAATTGAAAACAAGACTTGCTAAAGACTTTGCTAAGGCTTTTATCTTAGTCTATTACTTCTAAAAAGTTGTAATCTCTACTGAGAATTGAGGGGTATTTATAGGCCTCAAGAGGATTCAAATTTGGGCTCTAAAATTTGAATTCTCTTCGGTTCCCGAAGCTAGCGGTGCCACCGGCTGTCAGTTTTGACACTGACAGTGTACTGGGCGGTGCCACCGCCCAGTCCAGCGGTGCTACCGCTAGCTCTTGGGGTGCTGGGCGGTGCCACCGCCTAGACTGGCGGTACCACCGCCTACACCGGCGGTACCACCGCCTTATCCTCGGGCTCTGGGCGGTGGCACCGCCAGACTATATTTCAGCTCACTAGTTGGGCTCCAAACTTGGCCCAAACCAGCCCAAACTTGGGCCCAATTGGCCCCTACTTGGGTCATAAGATTAACACCTAATCCTAACCCTAATTAACATGCTAACTATAAATTTAAAGACATTTCCTAAGCTATTACAAAGTCCGTAAGTCAAGACTTCTTCCGGCGAACTTCCGGCAGTCTTCCGATAAACTCTCGGAAACCATTCTGCGAAATCTCGACAAGCTCCTAGACTTTACGATTTGATCTTGGCAAGTTCCGACGAGCTTCTTTGGCAAGCTACGATCTTTCTCGGCGAGCTCCGTGAACTTCCGACGTACCTTCCGACGAGCTTTCGAAAACCCTTCAGTAAGCTCCCTACTCATTCTCGGCTAGTTCCGACAGCATTCCCGACGAACCTTCGGACTTCCGTCGGACTCTCGAACTCCCAATGAATCCTTCACGCTTGACTTCGGCACTTTGTTTCGCTTTATATCTTCATCGTTATCATAGTTAATCCTACACACACAAGCCAAAACTCTACTCCGATCTAGACAATTATTACAATGCGAATTGACATTCTGTTGCCCGGCACGTCATTGGTTGGCGCTTCGTCCGATTCTTCAACGCATGGTCCTCTCTTGCGGCTTATTGCCCAATCGGTGGTTGACCTCCACAACCCCGATATCCTTGGTGCAATTCCGCTCTCCTTGGCCCGATGCCCAACGTCCGAAGCGTTCTGTCGTCCAATATCCTAACGTGATCTCCTCCGGCGCAACGTCAATTCCTCCTGCATCAATTGTCTAATCCTAATCGAGTAGACCTGCATCACTCAAAATGCAGTTAAACATCTAAACACGATCAATTAGTTTCATCATCAAAATCTGATATTCAACAATCTCTCGCTTTTTGATGATGACAACTAATTGATGACTACTGGAGTTAACCTTAACTCCCCAAAGTTTAAACAAACTCCCCCTATCAATATGCCATATTGATAGAAACTCTTGGATTCAAAAATCCAAGCAACATGTCATGATCAAATCATGCATGTCATCAACTTACTTCTCCCCCTTTGTCATCAACAAAAAGGAGAAGTCCCAACTCTTATGTGTTTAGAGATAAAAAGTTCAATTCAATACATGAAGTTGTCAATATACTTTTCCCCCTATGTCATCAACAAAAGGAGAAGTAGCTCTAGCTATTTTAAAAGATATGCAAGTTTTTGTAACATGAAGCTAGATTTTCATCACAACATATAAGCACAAAATCATAGCAAGATTCTTAAGTTCAATCATGGCAATTCAACACTTGCATCTTGTGCAAGATTGCACTTTGCTTTTCTTTGCATGTTCTAACTAGCAAAAGCTTTCTCCCCTTTGTTTTTGTCGAAAAGAAGGGAAGAGTATAAGCTAGCCAGCATTTGCCTTGAGCTAGTAATCTTTCTCCCCCTATGTCATTGCCGAAAAGAAGGAGAGAAACCAATGATTTAGACTTTTACATAAACTATGAATTTGCATCAATCAATATTTCAATCATCACATGATACATACAAGACAACAATGCAAAGAAATCATGTCATGAAAGACATCAATTGTTAAACATGACATGATAATAGTCTCAAAAATTTAAATTTGCGATACATGTGATACATTGCAATACACTAAAAAATTTAATGCGATGCTTTTAAGGATATCAACCTATTTTTGATACAAAGCATGGCAAGAGCAATTATATTGCAAGTTTTCAAAGTTTTGCATTTTTGCTTCTTTCGAGATAGCAATTCTTTGCTTCTTTTTAGGTTGCAAGATTTGTAATTCATTGGTAGTGTTCATGATAGCAAGTTCTTTCAATGAAATGATCGAGCTAGCAAATTTTTCTTCCTTTGAAATATGCAGGCTAGTAAACTAACTCCCCCTTTATCATTATCGAAAAGAAGGGAGAAATCAATGGCAAAATTTTTTTTAATCATTATACAAGCCATATTACAAAATCATGTCATGATATCAAGAAAGGACATGATTCATTCGACAAATCTTTTTAATAGAGCAAAAGAATTATACAACCAAGGATCATGATTAAAATATATCAATATCATAGATTAAGTCATGATTCGTGATTCATCATAAAGCAAATTAAATTTCAATCATCACATAAGGCATTTAAAGAATTTTTGAAACATAGGAGAATGATTAATTTAAGCATGCAATGTTTTAATCAAATTCAAGTCATGAATACCAATACTTTCATATTGTGAGTATCAATTCATAAATACCAAAAGATATTATTTGTGATTCCAATTTTGCAAGATCAAGATTATGATTTAGATAAAACTCATTCAAATCAAATCATTAACTTGAAACTCATAATCAAGTCATCAAAATCAATTTCGAGATTCACAAAATATCATGAAATCATTAAACTCGATCAGATGGGAAAAGCATTTTTTAAGTGATTCTTTTTCATCTAAGCATGCCTTAGTCTTTATATGCCAAATCAAGATAAGCATGAAAGGTCAAGACGTAAAGGCAAAATCTTATAAAACAACTCATCAAGCAAGATTTTAAACATCTATTCTCAAGCCATATAAAGAGTAAGTCAAGGATTCAATTATCTCATGTCATGAATTCCAACAGGCATCTCAAATTATCAACATCACATTAAAAAGATATTTCAAAAAAGATATATCGATAAATGATTCATTTGTATCATTTCATTCATTCGGAAGATTCTCCTCTTTGGTAAATAAATCTAGGACAACAAAATGAATTAAGGGAGATATAACATGATTGAAGCATTGAACATGATTCATATTTAAAATGTGTCTCATTTCATAAGTATGAATCAAGCATTTGTGAAATCCGAAATCATCCTCAAAGTCACATTCAATAAATTCATACATGACAAGCATAGATTTATTGAAAAGTCGATAAGATAGAGGATCACATTTCATTTTTATAAATTTCTATTCATGTGATTTGCTTCTTATGAGCATGCCTTTACCTTTAATAAAACAAGTGTCAACATTAAAGATGGAAAGGTAAATTTCATGAAACAAATCATCAAGCATGATTCCATAATAATATCCTTTTAATATCTTGATATTCATCATCAAGTATGATTTCAAAAAGTATGTTCAAGAGAAATCATTAAGACCAAATGCATGATACACTCATTTATTTTCAAAATATTCATCATATTTATTTTCATGAGATTCACAAGATTGGTAAAATAAATTCATTAATCTCAATACGATAGAAAATTCATTTCCATTTCATACAATTGATTTCATGTAAGGGTATTCAAGTCTTTTGTCAAAACATGTATCATTATTTAAAATTGAAACATAAGTTTCGTCATGAAGCCGTCAAGACCAAACACATCATGATATCATATCTATCATCAAAAGACTATCAAGAAATTCATACATAGATATACATGCACTATGTCATCTTAATATGTCATGAGAATGTCATCTTAATTTTTCATAAAAACGATTAGACCAAAAACATGTTAATCTAAAATGAGAGTTTCAAATCAACATTTACTTCAAAAACTTATGCATGACATAAAATCATCAAGATACACATGCATGGATTAATCCTAAGCATTATCACATATCATATAATTATCATCCCTAATGTTGCATACATCATTCAACATTTCAAAACATAACCTACATGAAACCTTAGCAATATACTTTTTATGATCAAAATTTTTAATTTTTCAAAGATGCTAAAAAGAAAAACATGATATAATTTTTGAAAAACAATTTTTTATTTCCTATTCCTACTATCTAAATTAAGCACTCATGAAAAACTTCAAGTAATTTCAAAATAATTCAAGAGAGTTGAGTTACTTACCTTGTAGTCGAACCCCATCAAAGCCCAATTCGTCATTTCACCTTTGGAAGTTCTTGATTCATCCTTAGTTGCCTTCCTCTTCTTTGGCCTCTTTCTCCGTTCAAGTTCATTGTTTATTTTAGATTTTTGTTTAATAAACTTATTAAGATTTAGTGTTCGAAGTTCAAGTTACTCATTGTCCTCATCACTTGAGTCATCGCCCAAGTGGTATTCATTTGTCCAGAGTTCCAAATCCTTCCTATTCTTTGGAAGGTGGTTCAAGTGCTCATCGGGTTCAAAATGTTTCAAAAGTGTCATTTCATAGGTCATTAATGATCCAATTAATTCTTCTAATAGAAAATCATTTAAATTTTTTATCTCTTGTATTGTGATTATTTTAGGATCCCACCTTTTTAGAAGGGATCTTAAGATCTTACTTACGAGATCAAAATTTGAAAAAGATTTACCAAGAACTCTTAGATTATTGACGACATCCGTGAAATGGGTGTACATGTCGCCTATAGTCTCGCTTGGTTGCATTCGAAAAAGCTCAAAATCATGCAATAAAAAGTTAACTTTCGAGTCTTTGACTCTACTAGTTCCCTCGTACATGATTTCAAGTGTTTGCCAAATATCAAAAGCTGTTTTGCACGTAGAAATCCGATTGAACTCATTTTTGTTCAAAGCACAAAATAAAGCATTCATAGCTTTTGCATTTAAAGAAAAATACTTCTTCTCCAAATCCGACCATTCGTTAATCGGTTTAGAGGGAAGTTGAAAACTGTTTTCAACAATATTCCATAAATCCAAATTCATAAAAATCAAGAAAACTCTCATTCGAGTTTTCCAATAAGTGTAGTCCAATCTGTTAAACAACGGTGGATGAACAACCGAAAAGCCCTCTTGAAAACCATGAAGATCCATTTCTCTCGGGTGTAAATATGAAATAAGAAATACCGGGCTCTGATACCAATTGTTAGGATCAGAGCGGCACTAAGAGGGGGGGGTGAATTAGTGCAGCGGATTAAAACGTAGGTTTTGGAAAATCTTTCATACGATAAAAACCGAACTCGGAAGTGATTAACTTGAAAGCGTGTTCGTAAAGGTGTGCAGCAAAAGTAATGAGGAAGTAAAGCATGTATGAAGGTTTGCAGTAAGGTAAAGAGTAATAAGTAAATGCAAACCAGAGAACATGCCAATTTTAAAGTGGTTCAGTCAAAATGACCTACATCCACTTGCGAAGCCTTCTTCGATGAGGCTCCCAACTTCCACTAGCAAATCACTTTGAAGGGGAAGGACAAATACCCCTCTTATAATCTTTTACAAGTGGTTTACACTCTTACAAAGTTTCCACGAGAAAGAAGGAGGTGAACACTCAAGCAATTGAAATTAAGACTTGCTAAAAGACTTTGCTAAGGCTTTTATCTCAATCTATTGCTTCTAAAAAATTGTAATCTCTGCTGAGAATTGAGGGGTATTTATAGGCCTCAAGAGGATTCAAATTTGGGCTCCAAAATTTGAATTCTCTTTGGTTCCCGAAGCTAGCGGTGCCACCGCTTGTCAGTTCTAACACTGATAGTGCACTGGGCGGTGCTACCGCCCAGTCCAGTGGCCTCTACTTGGGTTATAAGATTAACACCTAATCTTAACCCTAATTAACATGCTAACTACGAATTTAAAGACATTTCCTAAGCTATTACGAAGTCCGCAAGTCAAGACTTCTTCCAATGAACTTCCGGCAGTCTTCCGATAAACTCTCAGAAACCATTTTGTGGAATCTCGATAAGCTCCTAGACTTCACGATTTGATCTTGGTGAGTTCCGACGAGCTTCTTCAACAAGCTACGATCTTTCTCGGCGAGCTCCGCGAACTTCCAATGTACCTTCCGGCGAGCTTCCAAAAACCCTTCGGCAAGCTCCCTACTCATTCTCGGCTAGTTCTGGCAATATTCCCGACGAACCTTCGGACTTTCGTCGGACTCTCGAACTCCCAACGAATCCTTCGCGCTTGACTTCGGCACTTTATGTCGCTTCATGTCTTCATCGTTATCGTAGTTAATCCTGCACACACAAGCCAAAACTCTACTCCGATCTAGACAATCATTACAATGCGAATTGACATTCTGTTGCCCGGCACGTCATTGGTTGGCGCTTCGTCCGATTCTTCAGCACATCATTCTCTCTTGCGATTTGTTGCCCAATCGGTGGTTGACCTCCATAACCCCGATATCCTTGGTGCAATTCCGCTCTCCTTGGCTCGATGCCCAATGTCCGAAGCGTTCTGCCGTCCAATATCCTGACATGATCTCCTCCGGCGCAACGTCAATTCCTCCTACTTCAACTGTCTAATTCTGATCGAGTAGACCTGCATCACTCAAAATGCAATTAAACATCTAAAAACAATCAATTAGTTTTATCATCAAAATCCGAGATTCAACACTAATAAGACTCCTACTCAAGACTCTTGCTTCTTACCAACTCCTAATAGGACTCCTACTCAAGACTCTTATTCCTTTACAACTAATTCTTCTCTAAGAAATAACCTCCAAACCCTAGTCGGCCTCTTTACCTCTTTAATAGAGGTCAGCTTATGTGGGTTTTACATGAATGTTCCTCTCAATTAGGACTCTCCTAGCTAGAGTCCTAACAGTTGGCCCCTAACTGAGTTCATGGGATTATCTCCTAAACCTAACCCTAATTACATGCTAACTACAATTCTTAAGGCATATACAAAGCAAACCAAGTCTGGTTAATCTAGGTTTATTCCCGCGAGCTTTCGGCAAACTTCCAACGATCTCTTGGCAATGTTCCAGCGGTCTCTCGGCAAGCTCCTAGACTTTGCGACAATCTTCTTGGCGAGTTCCAACGAGCTTCTTTGGTAAGCTCCTGGATTTCTCGATCAATTCCGACAGAACTTTCAATGAACGTCCTGACTTCCAACGAACTCTCGAACTCCCAATGAAATCTCGATCTTGACTCCGACACTTCGTTTTGCTTTATACCTTGATTGCTATCGTAGTTAATCCTGCATACTTTTCTCAACATATAGATTTGATCAAATAATTTACCAATTGATTTTATCATCAAAATTTGAGATTCAATAATCTCCCCCTATTTGATGATGACAATCAATTGATGATGGAGTTAACCTTAACTCCCCCTATCTATATGTCATACTTGAGAAAAGACACTCTTGAATTCAAGCATTAAACCGATAAGTTATATGCATTGAAACTTATCGACATACACATCATGATACCAATCATGATTTACCATCTCAAAATACAATACCATGTATTTATCACAATACAAATGATGTCAAGGCATGACATCCATTTTTAAGTCTAATGATGATAGACAATCATCATTTTCAAGTATGATATGAATTTCAAATATGAAATTTAATGAAATGACAATTCATTAATCCGAGGCATGATATCAATTGTAAATAGCAAGTTAAGCTCATGATACCTTTTCATAATGGTAGCCAATTATCAAGCATTCATGAAACATTTCAAGTATCTATGATGCATATGAAATACATTTTTATATGTTTCAAGTATTTGCGATGTGTTGTGATGTATTTGACGATTCCAATTATATTTCAATCATTTACAAAACATTCAAGCATTTATGATAAGATACATTTTATATATTTATCTCAAACATTCATAATACCAATTTGTCATCAATTTGCCACATTTCTCCCCCTTTGTCATCAACAAAAAGGAGAACCATTCAACAATGCAAGTGTGGTAAAAAAAAATTCAAGCAAGTTCCACACCAATTTATCCAAGTTAGCAAAAATGAGAAATTAAGCAAAGACTTTGCATGATAACTACTTTTGGATAAGCTAACATTTTTACTTTGGATGCGCAAAAGCTTTTTGGTTCTTCTTGAGATGTGTAAGTTTCTTTCTTCTTTTGTCATAAAAATAAGAAGAAGAGGAAGAAGGGATTCATCAAGAACCAAATTCATGAAAGGATTTGAACTAAGTCAAAAAATAAATGAGTTTCATTGAATCAAGCTTCTAGTTCAACAAGGAGAAGGGATTTATGAAAATGATTAAGGTATCCATACGAAATCAAATCCCCATTCTTGCAAGTGATCATCACATACTAAAAATCCTTAAAAATTCTTCTTTCATGAGAAGAGTAAGGAAGAATTCATGGGAAAGGAGCATCATAAAAGAAATCACAAATAAAACTTCATAAATCAAATCCGTTTCTCTTTAAAAATTTACAAGAGTGAAATCCATGAGAGATGTATTTGTCAATGAATTCCATGAGTGAAGGGACTAAGAGTATCAAAAATCATTAAGTTTGTATGAAATAAATTTGATACCAAGTAAATTGATATTCAAGATTTCATGAAAGCTTTAAAAAATCGAGAAAGTCCTAAAAAGATATACAACAAACTCATGCATTCGGACAATTTAACATCCCTAACTTAGCAAAATCACATGAGAATCAAGTTATAAATACCAAAAGTCAAATCTTTTCTTTTTGTAAATATCACTAGAAAGAAAAACGTTCCTGATTTAAAAAGAAAACTGAGAAATTTGAAGAATGTAACAAGGAATTTATATATTCAAAAGATTTATCATGTATAATTCTTAGAGTGATGCAAGTATTAAACCATCAACATAAAGTGCATCAGCACATGACGTCATAGAATGGAAGAAGTATAGTATATCAAAGAGTACAACTCATCATGGTACTTTTTAGTTTCCTACTCTCTTTTATCACCAAAAGGGAATACATAACCTATTCAGGTGGTGGTAAATCAAAATGCTTAAACAAGGTATTCAGCTGCCAAAGAATTTGCTGCGTCTTAGTTAAGATTTGATCTTGACATTGTTCAATTCGATCCAATTGAGTCACTATTAGATCGGCAGATGAGGAGGGTGCTTGCTTTATCGAAGGTGCTGCCTTAAGGGGACTGGTAGGAGGAGAATGACTTTTCCTATAGATAGGTGTTTTTAGTTCTAGTTCGCATAGGGGAGGTTCAATCCTCCTAGGTAATCCAGTCCAAATTCTATTTCTTACTATGTATTTTAATCTCCTTAATAGGTTTCTATTGATGACATTTAATCGATCTAGTTTTAAGGTTTCTTCATCAAATGGAATAACTATGTTATATGCACATATTAGTCTAGTGATTAAACCACCATAAGGAAGCATCATATCTTTTGTTGATAGTTCAATCATATTTTGTTTTATCAGATATCTAAAATAGTTATTGTGTCCTCTCATAATCCAATACATTGCTCCTAATTCCATTTGATTAACTTCATCATGATGGTGTTGTTTGTTGAATCTCGGATTTTGATGATGAAACCAATCGATATATGTTTATGTTTTAATCTATGTTTTGAGTGATGCGGGATGCTTCGATCAGGATGAGAAATTAAAGTAGGAAAAATCATGTTGTGCCGGAGTAAAACATGTCAAAAGATTAGACGTCGGGCCAAAGGAACGGTTGATGTATCGATAGAGGGCTTAGGGCCGTGGATTCGGGCATTGGGCCAAGAAGAGCAAATATTGCGCCAAGGATATCATAGTTGTAGAGTCAACTGGTCGATTGGGCAATAGGCCGCAAGAGAGGATGATGTGCCGAAGAATCGGACGAAGCGTCGTGGGACCAATGACATGTCGGACAATGTGATTAATGCTTAGTATTAATTGTCTAGATTGAAGTATGTTTTACATGTGCAGGATTAACTACGATAGCAAGGCATGAAGCAAAATGAAGTCCCAAAGTCAAGATCGAGATCACGTTGGGAGTTCGAGAGTTCGTTGGAAATCCGGACGTTTGTCGGAAGTTAAGGAGGAACTAGCCGAGAAGTCTTGGAGCTTGCTAGAGAAGCTCATTGGAACTCACTAATAAGATCATCGTGAAGTCTAGGAGCTTGCCGGGAGTCTGCCAGAACATTGTTGAGAGATTGTCAGATGTTCGCTAGAAGCTCGCCGGAAGAATAGACATAGGGACTTGTTTAGCTTAGCAAATGTCTTAGTTAGCACGTAATTGGACTTGGATTTGGGCCAACCCAATTAGGGGCCAGCTAGGCCCATGTAAGAACTGTGTTGGGCCCAATAAGAGGCCCAATCAGTGCCCCAAAAAGTCTCACTATCGTGGCATAATCTTCGAGACTGTGTCAGACGGTGATACCACTAGTCTGGGCAATGGTACCACCTAGCACTACCCCCTAGGCAGTGGTATCGCCAGACCTAGGTGGTGGTACCGCCTAGGGTAGTGTCCGTGTTAGACTGACACTGGGCAGTGGTACCGCCCGTGCCCGGGGAACCCGAGATGGGAAAGTTTTAGGCCCTAAGTTTGAATCAACTTGAAGCCTATAAATACCTCTCGCATCCCTGGTTAAAGAACACAAGCACAAAGAGTTTAAAAGTAAAGAATCGCTATAGAAATCTCTTATGAAATTCCTCTTCTAGTATAAGTGTTAGAATGCTATTTAGAGAGGAGAGTGAGTGCTTGTAAGGATTATCTCCTAAACCTAGTAAAAGGAGAAGAGGGGTATAAAAGGTGATTGGCCTTTTGCCTATTAAAGGAAGGCCTCAAGTGGACGCCAGAGACCTCGTCGAAGGAGGAAGCCGAAAGTGGATGTAGGTCACGTTGACCAAACCACTCTAAAACTGTCGTGTTCTCTAGTTTGCATTTTATTCTTGGCATTTACATACTGCAAACTACCTTACTTAGTCACTACGCTTCTATACACTTCCAAATTATTAAGCTTCTGAAATCGGTTTTCGTCGAAATCAGTTTTTATCATTCGAAAGATTTTAAACCGATGTTATTTTACCGCTGCATTAATTCACCCCCCCCTCTTAGTACCGACTCTTGATCCTAACAATTGGTATCAGAGTCTCATGATTTCTCATTTGGTTTAACACCCAAGAGAAATGACTCTTTTTGGCTTTCAAGAGGGTCACTCTCTCATTCGTCCTCCCTTTTTCAATGGGATGAACTACATATATTGGAAAATCTAATGAGTTTTCTTGCTTTCTTTGGATTTGAACTTATGGAACATTGTCGAATCCAGTTTTAAAAGGTCTTCTCTTCCAATGAAAGATTGGAATAATTTGGAGAAGAAGACGTTTTCGTTAAATGCTAGAGCCATGAACGCTCTATTTTGCGCTTTGGATAAAACTGAGTTTAATCGGATTTCTATGTGCGAAATGGCTTTTGACATATGACACACTCTTGAAATCACACACAAAAGCACTAGCTAAATTAAAGATTTGAAAATCAATTTTTTAATGCACGATTTTAAACTTTTTCACATAAAACCAAGTGAAACCATTATTGACATGTACATCCGTTTTAAGGAAGTCGTCAATAGTTTAAAAGCCCTTAGTAAAACTTTTTCGGATTTTGAACTTGTTAATAAGATCTTAAGATCACTTTCTAAAACTTGGAATTCAAAAGTAATGACTTTACAAGAATCAAAAGATTTGAACCATTTCCCTCTCGAAGAACTTATCGGGTCCTTGATGACCTATGAAATGACGTGCAATGCACGTAAAGAACATGAGAATCACCTTCCAAATAATAGAAAGGATTTTGGGCATAGAACAATTGAAGACCACTCGAGCATAAGCTCAAGTGATGGTGAACTTGAACTACAAATGAAATTTAAAAAGTTGATGGAACAAAAATTAAAGAACAAAAAGAACACAACTACTTGCTTTGAACGCAAGAAGAAGAACACAAATTGAGATAAATCGAGCTCCTCTGAAGATGAGGAGAAAATCAACAAAGGCGAGGTGGAAAACTACGCCTTAACGACTTTCAACATTGAGGTAATCAAAATGCTTTTAGTTTATTTTGAAATTACACGATGCTTTTCATGATGCATTTCCTTTTTTATTTAGTTTAGAATTATTTTTCTTGAAAATTATATGTTTTATAATGAAAATGTAAAAATTAGGAATCATGCTTATTATTCTAGTAATTTTGAAAATAATCATGAAAATTGCTTGTTTATGATAAACAAAATGATTTTGCTTAAAAATGCCTTATGAAATCATGTTTGATGATATCATCCCTAATAAATTTATTTTTGAAAATTAAGCATGAAGATTTTTGAGATTTATGGATTATCGACTTTCATGGTAATAAAAGTGGCTTTTCAATTATAAGCAAGATGGATGGTTTTTATGACAAAATTTATTTTTTGATCCCAAATGTTGATGCATTTTTTTTTGGCATAAAAAGGACAAAGGCATGCTTGTATGAATCAAACTAAAAAGAAGAAAGCCTTCTCCTTAAAAAATTTCTCTACTTCATCAATTTTTCAAAAAGGAGAGATTAATAAATCTATCTATGTTTTTGTTTTATAAAACTCTTGAAAATGATTTTGATGATTTGAATTTGAATAAGTTTTAACAAAATCATGATCTTGAATTCTTGGAATTACTTGAGATTTTTTTTTAAAAATCAAGATCTCTTCTTTGTACTCCTATGATTTTTTAGTATTTTATTTAAAGAAGAGATTTATGATATGAATCATGTCTTTTGATATTCAAGTGATTTTATCCTTCATGACATGATGTCTTTGTATTTATGGCTTGTATGCCTTGAAATGATTGAAATATTTTACACTATTTTGTTCTTCCCTTATTCTTTCTTGTTTACAATGATAAAAGAGGAAAAAGTTATGATCATGCATGGTAGGATGTATTTGACAAATTAATACTATTATGATTTGAAATATTTGTGATTTGGAATGATACATGCAATACTTATACTTTTTATTATGATGACGTATGTGATGTATTGCATATGATGCGTATCATAGATGCTCATAATGATGATTGATTTATTTTTCGGTATCGTGCATGAAAAATGAAATGTAAGGTTTTTGAAATTATGCATGTTTTAATTTGAAAATATAATGATGCACAAATAAGATTGATACTTACCTTTGTCATAATTTGAAAATTGATGTAAAGGGTCTTCCCTTCTTTTTGCCAATGACAAAGGGGGAGAAAGAGTTGCTAATGTGCATATCTCAAAAAGAAAGATGCTAGCTTGCACAATTCAAGAATGAAGCAAAATTTTGCTAGCTTGCACTTTGCAAAGGAAGCAAAAAATGGCACTTCTCAAAAGAGAAGAAAGAGCTTGCTATCTTGAACATCACTAGCTTGCCTATCTTAAGAAACAAAAATTGCAAAAGTGCTATCTTGTCTATCTCAAGATGCAAAACATGCTAATTTGCACTTTGCAATAGAAGCAAAATTGCTAGCTCAAACTTTGCAAAGGAAGAAAAAATTTGCTAGCTTGCAACTTGCATATTTCAAGAAGCAAGTGTTGCTTTCTTGAACATCTCAAAACTACTAGTTTGCATGTTCTAAAATGTTATAAAATTTGCTAGCTTGTATGAAGTAGAACATGCTATCTCACTACCTTGCATATCTATGATGATAGCAAAATTGCATGATGATAAAATTGGAGATTATGTTAATTATGCAATGATTTGAACTTTTTGTCTCAAACACTTGATAGTTGGAACTTCTCCTTTTTGTTGATGACAAAGGGGGAGAAGTATGTTGATGTCATGTATGATTTGATCATAATATGTTGCTTGGATTTTTGAATCCAAGAGTTTCGATTAATAAGGCATATTGATAGGGGGAGTTTGTTTAAACTCCGGGAGTTAAATTTAACTCCGTCATCGATTGGTTGTCATCATCAAAAAGGGGGAGATTGTTGAATCTCGGATTTTGATGATGAAATCAATCGATAAGTATTTATGTTTTAATTTACGTTTTGAGTGATGCAGGATGCTTCGATCAGGATGAGACAATTAAAGTAGGAAAAATCATGTTGTGCTAGAGGAAAACATGTCAGAAAATTGGACGTCGGGTCGGAGGAATGGTCGACGTATCAACAGAAGACTTCGGGCCATGGATTCGGGCATCGGGCCAAGAAGAGCGGATATTACGCCAAGGATATCGGAGTTGCGAAGTCAACTAGCTGATTGGGCAATAGGCCGCAAGAGAGGACGATGCACGGAAGAATCAGACGAAACGTCGAGGGACCAATAACATGCTAGACAACGTGATTAATGCTTAGTATTAATTGTCTAGATCGAAGTATGTTTTACATGTGCAAGATTAACTATAATAGCAAGGCATGAAGCAAAATGAAGTCCCGAAGTCAAGATCGAGATCACGTTGGGAGTTCGAGAGTTTGTCGGAAGTCCGGACATTCGTCAGAAGTTCTAGAGGAACCAGCCGAGAAGTCTCGAAACTTGCCAAAGAAGCTCGTTGGAACTCACTAAGAAGATCATTGTGAAGTCTAGGAGCTTACCGGTAGTCCATTGGAACATTGTCAAGAGATCGTCGGAAGTTCGTCGGATGTTCGCTGGAAGCTCGCTAGAAGAATAGACATAGGGACTTGTTTAGCTTAGCAAATGTCTTAGGATTTCATAGTTAGCATGTAAATGAGCTTGGATTTGGGCCAACCCAATTCGGGCCAGCTAGGCCCATGTAAGAACTATGTTGGGCCCAATAAGAGGCCCAAACAGTGCCCCAAAAGTCTCACCGTCGTGACACAATCTTCGAGACTATGTCAGGCGATGGTACCACCAGTTTAGGTGGTTGTCCCGCCCCTAGCAAGGTGCCAAGCGGTGGTACCGCTAGTCTGGGTGGTGGTACCGCCCAGTACTACCCCCCAGGCGGTGGTATTGCCAGACCTAGGCGATGGTACCGCCCAGGACAGTGTTAGTGTCAGACTAACACTAGGTGGCGGTATCGCCCTTGCTCAGGGAACCCGAGATGGAAAAGTTTTAGGCTTCAAGTTTGAATCAACTTAAAGCCTATACATACCCCTCTCATCCGTAGTTAAAGAACACAAGCACAGAAAGTTTAAAAGTAAAGAATTGTTGCAGAAATCTCTTATGAAAATCCTCCTCTAGTCAAGTGTTAGAATTCTGTTTAAAGAGGAGAGTGAGTGCTTGTAAGGGTTATCTCCTAAATCTCGTAAAAGGAGAAGAGGGGTGTAAAAGGTGATTGGCCTTCGCCTATTGAAGGAAGGCCTCAAATGGACGTCGGTGACCTTGTCGGTGGAGGAAGCCGAAAGTGGATGTTGGTCACATGGACCGAACCACTCTAAAACTGCCATGTTCTCTGGTTTGCATTTTATTCTTGCCATTTACATACTGCAAACTACCTTACTTAGTCACTATGCTTCCATACACTTCCAAGTTATTAAGCTTCCAAAATTGGTTTTTGTCGAAATCAGTTTTTATCGTACGAAAGATTTTAAACTGACGTTATTTTACCGCTGCACTAATTCACCCCCCCTCTTAGTGCCGACTCTTGATCCTAACATTGTTTTGGAAGTAGGATGCTTATCACTATGTGATGTAGCAATTTTGTGCTAAAGGGTAGCAAATGTTCACAACTTTTTGAAATGATGGAAAGATTTGGGTTACCAAAGATAGTTCTTAATGCCTCAGAATACGTAACCCCAACTGATTCTTCATCCCATAGCCATCTAAAGTAACAACCTCTTCTTTTCTCAGGAATTCCTATAAGATTGCAAATTACACTATTCGTGATAGGTATATGATGCCCTAAGAGATAAGTGGACACCCTATCATTTTCATCTACTTACAAGTTGTTGTAAAACAATCGAACAAGTCTAGGATAAATGAGTTCACATATTCAGAGGATTAGAAGGACATCTAAGTTGACAAACTATTTAATTGGTTCTAAATTACACAATTCTTCTAGATCTACATGTTGAATCTCAAATTTTGATGATGAAACTAATTGATAAGTGTTTATGATTTGATCTACATTTTGAGTGATGCAGGAAGCTTCGATCAAGATGAGACAATTAAAGCAGGAAGAATCATGTTGGGCCGGTGAAAAATATGTTAGAAGATTGGATATCGAGCCGAAGGATTGATCGACATATCGATAGAAGGCTTCGAGCCATGAATTCGGGTATTAGGCCAAGAAGAGCAGAAATTATGCTAAGGAAATTAGAGTTGCGGAGGTCAACTGGCCGATTGGGCAATAGGTCGCAAGAGAGGACGATGTGTCAAAGAATCGGACGAAGCATCGATGAACCAATGACATGTCGGACAACTTTTATTAGCTTAGTAATAATTATCTAGATTGTAGTGGGTTTTAAGTGTGCAGGATTAACTATGTTAGCAAGGCATAAAAATGAAGTTTCGGAGTCAAGAACATGATTTCATTGGGAGTTCGAGAGTTCGTCGGAAGTCCGGACGCTCGTCGGAAGTTCTACCAGAATTGACCGAGAAGTCCAAGGGCTTGCTAAAGAAAATCGTCGGAACTCACTAGGAAGATTGTCGTGAAGTCCAAGAGCTTGCCGGGAGTCCGTTGGAACATTGCCGAGAGATCATTAGAAGTTCGTCGGAAGAAACCTAGACTTATAAACTTGTTTAGCTTAGTAAATGTCTTAAATTTCGTAGTTAGCACACAATTAGTGGCCAATTGGACCTATATATGGACTGTGTTGGGCCAAGTGAAAGGCCCAAATGGTGATCCAACAGGTGGCACCATCGTGACACAGTCTCTGAGACAATGTTAGGCGGTAGTACCGCCCAAACATAGTCTCCCAAGTGATACTACTGCTAGACTGGGCGGTGGTATCACCCAGTGTTAGGATGCCAGGTGGTGGTACCGCCAGACTGGGTGGTGGAACCACCCAATGTCAGTGTCAGTGTCAGACTAGCATTGGCGGTGGTACCGCCTGTACCCCAAAGACCCGGGATGAGATATTTTTAGGCTCTAAGTTTGAATCAACTTGAGGCTTATAAATACCCTACCATCTCTAGTTAAACACACAAGAATTGAGAGTAAAAAAGAAAGAAAATGCTGCTGTAATCTTGTGTGAACTTCTCTCCTTCTTCTAAGTGTTAGTATAGTTTGAGAGAGGAGTAAGTGGGGATGTAAAGGTTCTCTCTTGAGCCTACAAAAGGAGAATAGAGTTGTAAAAGGGTAGTTGGTCTTCGCCCATTGAAAGAAGACCGATAGTGGATGTCGGTAGCCTCGAGAGAGGTGGAATCGGTGGAGTGGATGTAGGTCACGACGATCGAACCACTATAAAAATCTGGTTTGCACTTACTTCTTGCTATTTATCTTTATTGCAAATTGAATTATTCCTTCACTATGTTTCCATACGATTTCAAGTTAACATCTTTACGAAATGGGTTTTATCGTAAGAAAGATTTTCGAAACCGACGTGATTTTACTGCTGCACTAATTCACCCCCCTCTTAGTGCTGCCTGTTTCCTAACAATTGGTATCAGAGCCTCATAATTTCTCATTTGGTTTAACACCTAAGAGAAATGTCTCCTTTCAGCTTTCAAGATGATCACTCTCTCATTCGTCTTCCTATATTCAATGGGATGGACTACACTTATTGGAAAACTCGTATGAGAGCTTTCTTTCTTTCCTTGGATTTAAATTTATGGAATATTATTGAAAATGATTTTCAAAGGTCTTCTCTTCTAATAAACAATTGGAATGATGTAGAGAAGAAGACTTTTTCTTTAAATGCTAGAGCTATGAATGCTCTATTTTGCGCCTTAGACAAAAATGAATTCAATCGGATTTCTATTTGCGAAATGACTTTTGACATTTGGTATACACTCGAAAGTACACACGAAGGCACTAGTAAAGTGAAAGATTCTAAGTTAAATCTTTTAATGCATGATTTTGAACTTTTTCGAATGAAGCTAAGCGAAACCGTTCTTGACATATACACCCATTTTATGGATGTTGTCAATGGTTTAAAAGCTCTTGGCAAATGCTTTTTTAATTTTGAACTCGTTAACAAAATCTCAAGATCTCTTTCTAAAAATTGGGAATCGAAAGTAATAGCCATTCAAGAGGCTAAGGATTTGAATACTTTTTCAATCGAAGAACTTATCGAGTCTTTGATGACCTACGAAATGACCAATGTAGCACAAAACGAACATGAAAACAACCTTCCAAAGAATAAGAAAGATTTGAGAATTAGAACAATTGAAGACCACTCGAGCATAAGCTCAAGTGATGGTGAACTTGAACTCCTCACTATGAAATTTTAAAGGTTCATAAAACAAGAATTAAAGAATAAAAATAAACTTAAAAAGAATTCAACTACTTGCTATGAACGCTAGAAGAAGGAAGCACTTTGGGATGAATCGAGCTCATCTGAAGACGAGAAGAAAATCAAAAAAGGCGAGGTGGCAAACTATGCTTTAACGATTTTCGATGACAATATAATCAAAATCCCCTTAGTTTACCTTGAAATTACTTGATGTTTTTCATGAGTTATTTTTAATTTAGTTTATAAAAATATTTTTTTTAAAAAAATTACATGTTTAATAATGTAATGAAATTGCAAAAATTGGGATCATGCTATTAATTTTGAAAATGATAATAAAAATTATATGTTTCATGATAAACGAATAAAATATTAGATTTAAATCTAATGATAATCCTATGTATGTTTTCAAGAAGAAATAATATGTATCTTGAGGATTTTTGATTTTGATTGAAAATGCTTTATGAAACCATGCTTGATGTCTTAATGAAAATGTTAAGAGGATTAATATCATGCTTAATGTGAAATGGTGCATGTTGTACCTTAAAAAAATTGAACCATGTTTTGATATCATGCCCAAAGTAATGATGCATAATGATCATGCTTAATAAGTTCATATCTCGAAATTATGCGTAATGATTTTTGTGATTCATGACTCATTGATTTTTGTCGCAATGAAAGTTGCTTTTTTGGTTATAAACAAGATGGATGGTTTTTATGATGAAAATTATTTTTTGATCCTAAACGTTGATGTATATTTTTATTTGCAATAAAAAGACAAAGGCATGCTTGTATGAAACAAACACTTCAAATGAAACACAAAAAAGAGGAATACATTTTTCATTGATGAAGTCAGTTATAATTTGTTTGATCTAATCTATATGTTGAGAAAAGTATGCATGATTAACTACCATGGCAGTAAGACATAAAGTAGGTGTTATGCCGGAGTCAAGATCGAGATCACGTTGGGAGTTCGAGAGTTTGACGGAAGTCCGGACGTTCGTTGGAAGTTCTATGGGAACCAACGGAGAAGTCCAGAAGCTTGCCATATAAGCTCGTCGGAACTCACCAAGAGATCATCGCAAAGTCTAGGAGCTTGCCAGGAGTCTATTAGAGCATTGCCGAGAGTTTGTCGGATGATCGTCAGAAGTACGACTGAAGCTCGTCGGAAGAGCAATTGATGCTCTGGAACAAGAAGTGCAGTAATCATGTCTTAAATATCATATTTAGAATGTAAATTAAGTTAAGATTGGGAGGTAATCACACTAACTTAATTAGGGGCCAACTGGGCCCTATGTTGGGTCGGTTTGGCTCGGATTCAAGTCCCAACCAAGACCTTGAAAAGTTGGCCAGCGGTGGCACCGCTTGGAAAGCAATGCCCTCCCAAGAATTTTGGGCGATGGTACTACCTAGACTGGGTGGTGGTACCACTGGCAGTTCTTGCTACCAACGGTGGTACCGCCAGAGCTCGGTCTCCGAGCTCTGTCAAGCAGTGGTACCGCCCAGTGTTAGGTGCCAGGTTGTGGTACCGCCAGGACCCTGAAAATCTGGGATTAGACATTTTTTAGCCTCATTTTTGAAGCTATTGGGGCCTATAAAAACCCCACTCTTTCCTGCATGAAAGGGAAAGAAAACCTATTGGCTTGAGTTCTTGAGCTTTAAAGTGTTGTAAAAGTTAGAGTTCTCCTCCTTCATCTCTTAAGCCTTGTAACCATCCATGAAAGAGGAGTGAGACTTATAAGGGTTGTCTTCTAAACCCAGCAAAAGGAGAAAAACTGTAAAAGGTGATTGGCCTTCGCCTATTGGAGGAAGGCCTCTAGTGGACACTAGTGACCTCGTCGGAGGAGGAATCCAAAAGTGGATGTAGGTGACATTGACCGAACCACTCTAAAACTCAGTTTACATTTACTTTGAGCAACTTTCTTTTATAGCAAACTACCTCTCCTCCTTACTGTGCTTTAACTACGTCTACATACGCTTTCACGTAAACATCTTCCGAGATCGGCTATAATCATACGAAGACTTATGAAACCGACACTTTTCATTTGTGCAATTTACATTGCTGCAAATCACCTTAGTCTTCTCTTGCACTTTCACGAAAGGTTTCATGTTCAAATTCCTTCCGGAACGGATTGAATCGAAACCATTCTTGTTGGAATCGGTTTTAATCAAAACAAGTTTTTTGGAATAGCGAAAGTTTTCCACTGCACTAATTCACTCCCCTCTTAGTGTTGCTCTTGATCCTAACAATTGGTATTTGAGCTCGGTTTACTCTCATATGGTTTTAAACCCAAGAGAGATGGCATTCGTTGGCAACCTAGAGGGTCATTCAATCACACGTCTGCCCTTGTTCAATGGAACATATTACATATATTAGAAGACTAGAATGAGGATCTTCCTAATTTCAATGGATTTTGAACTATGGACTATTGTAGAAAATGGATTTCAAAAGTCTTCTCTTCCAACGAATGATTGGAATGAGTTGGAGAAGAAGACTTTTTCTTTAAACACAAAGGTTATGAATGCCTTGTTTTGTGCATTAGATAAAAATGAGTTTAATCGAGTATCGATTTGTGAAACGGCTTTTGATATTTGGCACACACTCGAAGTGGCTCATGAAGGCACTAGTAGAGTGAAGGAGTCAAAAATTAACCTTTTAGTTCATTCTTATGAGTTGTTTCGAATGAAACCGGGTGAGACCATTAGAGACATGTACACTTGATTTACGGATATCGTCAATAGTCTAAAAGGACTTGGTAAAGGCTTCTCGGATTTTGAACTTATTAATAAAGTTTTAAGATCCCTTCCAAAGAGTTGGGACCCTAAATTAACGACTATTCAAGAGGCCAAAGATCTAAATAATTTTCCTCTTGAAGAATTAATTGGGTCACTAATGATCTATGAAATGACATGTAAAGCTCATGAAGAGCTTGAGGACACCCTTCTAAAGAAGAGGAAGGATACGGCACTAAGAAAACATGAAGACCACTTGAGAGAAAACTCAAGTGATAAGGACCTTGATGATGACTTGGCACTTTCAACAAGGAAATTCAAAAAATTTATTAAAAGAAATAAATTTAAAAATGACACTAAAAATAAATTTGAACCCAAGAAAGATCAAGTAATATGCTATGAATGCAAGAAGTCAGGACACTACAAGAGTGAATGTCCCCAAGCCAAGAAGGGGACACCAAAAAAGAAGGCGCTCAAAGCTACATGGGACGACTTAAGTGCATCTGAAGAAGAGGAGACAACCAACACCGAGCAAGTTACTCACTATGCACTAATGGCCATTGGAGATGAGGTAACAAGTTCATTAAATGCAAATTTATTATTTGATGAACTATTAAATGCTTTTCATGATTTATTTGATGAATGCAGAATAATTAGTAAAAAATATAAATTATTAAAAAAAGAGCATGATTCTCTTGTTAGTGATTTCGATAAATTAAAAATTGAGCATAATGATAGTTTAGCTTCATGTACGAAGTGTCATGAAGTAGAAATACTTAGAAAGGAAAACTTGCTACTCAAGGAGACCTTAGAAAAATTTGAGGTTGGTAGCAAGTCCTTGAACATGATCCTTACTAATAAGGGTCACGTTCATAAAAGAAGTGGAATCAGATTTATGAGTAACTCTCACCAAAATCCAACCACCTTTGTTAAAGGCCCTATCTTGCATATTTCACCCCAAAACAAATGTAACTTTTGTTGCAAACTTGGACATATAGCTTATCATTGTCCATTTAAAAAATGTAGTCCACACAAATTGATTTAGGTTCCTAAAGGAATCGTAAAGAATTCCATGCAAAATGATAAGTTAAGCCAACCGGTTTTTGAGGCACCTAAGATCAAATAGGTACCTAAAAATCATCCTCTTTTGTAGAAACGTATACCATCACAAGCTAGGAGCAAGAGATGGTACCTCGATAGTGGATGCTCAAGGCATATGACTAGAAATCCATCTCAATTCTCTAAGCTCACTAGCCTAGACGAAGGATATGTCACCTTCGGAGACAACAACAAGGGTAAAATCATTGGCAAAGGAACAATAGGTAACACATCCAACTTTTTCATTGAAGATGTGTTGTTAGTTGATGGCTTAAAGCATAACTTTTTGAGCATTAGTCAATTGTGTGATAAAGGATATATTATTAGATTTGAATCTAATACTTGTATTATAGAAAAACCACATAAAAACACATCTATGATTGCTATAAAACAGAATAATGTATATACTATCGACACTAATGATCTTTGTAATGAAATATGTTTTTTGGTTTTAAATAACGATGCTTGGCTTTGGTACAGGAGATTAGGTCATGCTAGCACGAAGCTAATAGTGGTGTATCTGGTCCTTAGACTTGAGACTCCAAGGATGTCCTGTATGAGTGCTCCACTCTTTGATACTAGACTTATAGGTTTAGTTGTCCCAGATCTAGTACAGCTGGTCATTGGGAGTGGTAGTCGACCTTACGAGGGCTATTGAGTGTCGATAGAGATCATCCACTCTTGGCGTCATGAGAGGAATATCCCATGTGTTCTTACTTAGACAAATCCTTGGCCAGGGTCATTCAGGTTGAGAGAGAAAGAGTTCTCCAAGAGAATCCGATTAGAGCGAGACTCGAGTAGAAACTGTATGAGTCTGATAGCACCATGCTCCATATACGGTCTCTGGGATATTAGATGGATGAGGGACTATAGGTACACGGTAACTGAGAATAGACAAGTCTAATGGATTGGATTCCCCTATATCGTTTGGGGACTACGGCGTAGTGGCCTAGTACGTCCGTAGTCGATGAGTCGAGTGAATTATTATAGAGATAATAATTCAATAAGTTAGAAGGAGTTTCGACATGTATGACTCATGGCCAGCTCGATATTGGGCCTAGAGGGTCACACATATGGTAGGCATTGCGATGAGTAGAGGTTCGGATATAAGATATTCGATGGAGCCCTTGTCTTATTGGATGCAAATCCAATACCCACTAGGGGAGGATCCATTAGGGTTTGATAGGGGACCTCTATAAATAGGAGGGATTCAGAGCCTCATAGGCTAGAGCCTTTGCTTGCCTCTCTTATTCTCTTCCCCTCTCCACCTTAGAGCAGGCCTGGAGTTTTGAGGAGAGTCATCACAGCCCTGTTGTGTGGATCACCGCTATTGAGGAGGACGCTTGACCTCCTTCACCCTCTCCTAAAGATCTGC
Source organism: Musa balbisiana (assembly GCA_004837865.1). Taxonomy (NCBI): domain Eukaryota; kingdom Viridiplantae; phylum Streptophyta; class Magnoliopsida; order Zingiberales; family Musaceae; genus Musa; species Musa balbisiana. The sequence continues at coordinate 17,833,068 of CM017194.1, read as the reverse complement.
AAAGAAATAGGGATCTACGATCTCCCTAGGTAACACAATCTACTCTATATGCAGTTTTAAGTTTCACGGATTTTGTGCACTAATCTTCGCACGACGACGAACATCTCTTTGGGAATCAGGGATTTTGTTTTTCTTGTTCTTCCGTTGCGCATGTGATGTCACCCCCAAGATTTCCCAACAAAACCCACGTTATCTGTAGCTTCTTAAGTTTTCATCCTTTTTTTTCTCCTCTAATGTATTATATTTAGCTAATATAAGGATTGCAAGGTGGCAAGCATGTATGAAAGTGGCCTATGTGTCATCTTTAGAACAAACATAGGTGGCACCAACCTTAGGTTATCTAATGACATATGTCCACCATTTTTTTTAAACTAATATGAATCTTTCACAAATCATATCACATTTCTAATATTTATATTTAGATCCCTACATTACAAATAGACCCTTATAAAATTTTAAAAAATGAGGGATGTTACACTCTCCCCTCATTGAAAGAAAAATTTAGTCATCTAAATTTGTCATATCTCCTTCGATGAAAAGTTGAGATCAAGATTGTACCTAGATTGAGGCCATCAACATCATTAAGCCTTACCCTTTTCTTATAATATTCAAATCAAAATTTTTTTCTAATAACTTCCATTGTTCTACTATCATTGGATCAGGCTCACCATGAAAACTAGGAGGACTAAGCTCCTTAAATTATCTCATTCCTTGTCCATTCTAATTTGATGTCCCCGATCAACACTTTCATCTCACTCAATTACTCAAAGAAGATGAAGCAAGAGTACCAGATGTTCTCGACATCATAGATTCCTAAAAGACATCAAAGTAATTTTCACCGATCACTGTAGTTTACTAGACCTCAATATATTTTACACATCAAACATATCAAATATCTCAGTGATCCTCAATTCATGTTCTGATACCATCTTTGTCATGCCCACCAAAATTTTTAATCAACAATAATCCACTCCAAGATCCAAACATACATTTGAGGACACTGAGAAAACATTCAAGTCACATCCATAATTTCATAATTCACAAGAGTTTAAAATCATATACCAAATTACTCGATGAATCATAACATCTAAAACCAACTCAATAAGACAATAACCACCTCATAAATCCACAAGTGTGGTATTCTATACAATCACAAAAATCGATGTTTACCACATGTTTATATCATTACACAAATTTACTTAACACTCTAAAATCCCATAAGAGGTTCTTTAAACTTTTACAAAACTCATAAGTTCAGATTTATCACCAAACATTCTATTAGACACCAAATGTACTTATACAATAAAAACATATCATCCACAAAAGGTTTGCCCAAAGTCTTCTAGTTCTCTACTACCTCAGCCCAGTTTAAATATTTTAGTGATAAGTTATCCTGAAAAATTTATATAGCAACGAGGCGAGCACATAGAGGTCAACAAGCAACTAACATGGTTCATGAAAGAGGACAATTTTCAAAATAAATAAGATACCAAATATCAGGCAAGGATACATGAGTTCATAGATAGCTACTCAACGAATGCAGAATTACAATGTCATTTCATTTGAAGCATGTTTTGTTCATAACAAAAGAGTAAAGACTAATTGGAGCAAATCGTTGATGTAAGGAGCATTTCAGGGCATATCAATGGTATATAAAATGTTTCGAAATATATCAATGGCATAAGAAACATTTTGGATCATATCAATGGTGGATGAAATATTTCGGAGCATATCAATGGCGTATGAAATGTTTCGGAATATATCAATGGCATATGAAATATTTCGAAGCATATCAATGGCGGATGAAATATTTCGTAACATATCAACAGCGGATGAAACATTTCAAAACATATCAATGGCGGATGAAATGCTCAGAACATATCAATGGCGTACGAAGTATTTCGAAGCATAGCAATGGTAAATGAAACATTTCGGAACATATCAATGGCGGATGAAATGCTTTGAAACATATCAATGGCATATGAAACATTTTAGAGAATATCAAAGGCATATGAAACATTTCGAAGTATATCAATGGCGGATGATTTCGTAACATATCAATAGCAGATGAAACATTTGAGAACATATCAATGGCGGATGAAATGATTCGGAACATATCAATGGCATATGAAGCATTTCGGAGTATATCAATGGCATAGGAAGTATTTCGAAGCATATCAATGGCAGATGAAATATTTTGTAACATATCAATGGCGGATGAAACATTTTTGAATATATCAATGGCGGATTAAATGCTTCGCTTCGGAACATATCAATGGCATATGAAATATTTAAGAGTATATCAATGGCATAGGAAGCATTTCGGAGCATATCAATGCCGGATGAAACATTTTGGAACATATCAATAGCATATAAAGCATTTTGGAATATACCAATGGCATATGGAATGTTTCGGAAGCATAAGAAGCATTTCAGAACATATCAAAAAATAAATACGAAACAGAAACTCAAATGTCGCATTTGACGTTGCATACATTTCATTCTTATCCAAAGCATATATAGAAGCATATAACCAATGCTTTGTATATCATGTCAAACAAATAGAAGGTGAAGCGGGATCATAACATAATATGGTCAATCCATTTCTGAATGACCACCAAACATAATCTAGAGCATCACAGGCTCTAAACACATACCCTTTACTATTTCTAGTAAAGGTCCAAATAATCCCTTTATCATTTCTAGCAAAGGTCCATATAATCCTTTTACTATTTCTAGTAAAAGTCCAAATAATCCCATAAATACTAGAGTATAAAAGGGAATTGTGAATAATTGGCATATATCGAAAACATATGCGGAAGAAACGAATGCATGTGCCTATACGAAACATTACGATACAAACATGAAGTTTACATAATAGATCAAAGTATGCAAATACTCGTAGGATAAGAGTATACATGAATTCAAATCAATAATGTAAAGCTCAACTAAAATAAGGATTTTAGCTGAAATCAATTTCCAAAGATACGAAACAAAAATAAGCGAAATCGATCAAAGCTCGATTCTAACAAAATTTGAGAGGCACATGAATTGTTTGGATAATCAATTATGCTCAAATTTACACAAAATAGGAGTCACTCAAAAGATGTATCAATCTAGTTTTGTAGGAGTTGCCAGTGAGGAGTTATAAATAATTTAGTAACCAAAGGTCAGAGAACATTATCTTTGTTTTACAGAATTCATAGAGTTAATTTGAACAGATGATTCAATAGGCATTTATGCTCCAAATCATTCAAATCAGATATACACAGAAAAATTTTTGAGTCTAGTTTCGAATAAATTATGTTTTACATAAATTAGAGTTTTCAACAGATAGTTATAAGCAAGAAAGTACTTAAAGGTCAAAACCGATAGTCTCTGGGGTCAACTGAAATAATAGTTTTGATAGGTAAATAGACTCCAAATTTATCAATATTGGTATAAAAAGAAAGATCTATGAGTTTATTTTCTGATGCATATGATTTTTTTCCTAAATCAAGAATCTATGCAGAAAGTTATGGCTAGTATAATATAGAAAGGTCAGATCTCGAAATATTCCAGATTCACAGTTTTATTCTCAAATGATAGAAATATCAAGTATGAAGCCAAATCTTCCAAAGTTTTCAGAATTAAGATGAAATCAGAGATCAAGATTCTGTAGTAAGGGGTTAGAATACTTGTCTTAAACAAATTTGAGTCCCAAAGGAGTAGAATTGATGCAAAACCTCAAGCCAAAGCAAAGCTTTTTCTTCTCCTTCTTCTACTTCAATTCCTTTTCCCTTCTCCTCTCAAACCCATGTTGGCTGCAGCTTCTTAAGTTTTCATCCTTTTATTTCTCCTCTAATGCATTAGATTTAGCTAATATAAGAATTAAAAGGTGGCAAGCATGCATGAAAGAGGCCTATTTGTCATCCTTAGAACAAACATAGGTGGCACCAACCTTAGGTTAGCTAATGAAACATGTCCACCATTTTATTTTTTTAGACCTAATATGAATCTTTCACAAATCATATCACATTTCTAATATTTATATTTAGGTCCCTACATTACAAATAGACCCTTATAAAATTTTTAAAAATTAGGGATGTTATAGTCTCGAGGGACTTGACAAACCATGATGTTCGGTTGAGTCAAAACCATCATTACAAGATGATTCTAATTCGATGATACAATTTCGAGGGACTCGACCAGACATACCATGTCCTCAGGTTATCGATGATATTTCTATGTCATAGGCAAGATAGCGAATCGCGATATAGGTGAGCCTTAAGAGACTCGACCAACTCAACCTACATCGAGAATCGGTCCCTACTTATAACGATGGAAGGCCATGTGGGTCAATCTAATTGCCTCACATTTACCGATTTAATATTATCAAGACATAGGATTTTGATTTGGTCTCCTAATAGGACATGTCACACATATATATATTTAATATATATCTACATCATATGCAAATATATATACATATCTAATAGGTGTACAAATAATCACATATCACATGAATCACACTAGATGATCATGGACCACAACCTAATGTGATCAGGCCTGAGCCAATGGGCCTAATCACTCACGTTAAGATCTATATGTGCAGCGGTATAACTTCATGCCCTATGATCATCCATCTCATCCTCATCAGTTCCGTTGGTATCTTGACGCATCTCCATGCATCGCGATTGTTTGTCTCGGCCTTATGGGTCCTACTATCTCTTCCACACTCCTGCTGTGCCTCCTCGTGTGATTATAACTTTGTTAGGGAAAGAGTCGGCGCTAAGAGGGGGGGGTGAATTAGTGCAACGAAAAAAATTACGTCAGTTCAAATCTTCGTTGCGATTAAATCCATTCCCGACAAAAAATTGTTTCATAAAGGTAATAACTTTAAAAGTATACAGAAGAGTGTAGTGGATGTAAAGTAAGTAATATGGTTTGTAGTTAAAGTAAATTGCTCAAGATGAAATGCAAACTAGATTTTATAGTGGTTCGGTCGTCGTGACCTATATCTACTTCGCCGATTTCTCTTCCATCGAGGCCACCGGCATCCACTATCGGTCTTCCTTTAATGGGCAAAGACCAACTACCCTTTTACACCCCTCTTCTCCTTTTCATAGGTTTAGGAGATAACCTTTTACAACCCTCTTTTATAAGGTATCCCTCTCACACCTCCCTTATAACTCTCTCTATGCTTTAGGAGGAGGGAACTAAACTTTCTAAGGTTTACAACATTAGAATCATAGAGTTTTGCTCAATATTTCTTGCTAATCTATGCAGGAATAGCTGGGGTATTTATAGGCCCCTAATAGATTCAAATTTGGAGCCCAAAATTCAAATCCCTAAAATTTTAGGGTACGGGGGGCGTACCACCTCCTACAGTCTGACACTGGGCAGTACCGCCACCCAGTCTAGCGGTAGCATTGCTTAGAAGACTATGCTAGGTGGTACCACCACCCAGACTAGCGGTACCACCTTCTGACATAGTCTCGGAGACTGTGCCACGACGGTTTCACATGTTTGGTCACTGTTTGGGCCTTTCTCTTGGCCCAACCAGCCTAAACTTTGGCCCAACTATCTCCTAATTGGGTTGCCCCAATTCTAATCCTAATTATGTGTGAACCATAAATTTTAAGATATTTACTAAGCTAATGAAAGTCCGTAAGTCTAGGTTTCTTTCGGCGAGCTTCCGACGATCTTCCGGCGAACTTCCGACGATCTCTCGGTAATGTTCCAGCGGACTCCTGGTAAGCTCCTGGACTTCATGACGATCTTCTTGATGAGTTCTGATGAGCTTCTTTGGCAAGCTCCAAGACTTCTCGATTGGTTCCGGTAGAACTTTCGATGAACGTCCGGACTTTTGACAAACTCTCGAACTCCCAACGAAATCGCATTCTTGACTCTGAGACTTTATTTTGCTTTATGTCTTGCTATCATAGTTAATCCTGCACATGTAAAGCATAGTTCGATCTATACAATTATTACTAAGCATGAATCATGTTGTCCGGCATGTCATTGGTCCATCGACGCTTCGTTCGATTCTTCGGTGCATCGTCCTTTGTTGTAGCCTATTGCCCAATCAGTCAATTAACCTTCGCAACTCCGATATCCTTGGCACAATGTCTGCTCTTCTTAGCCTGATGCTCGAATCCATGTCCCGAAGCCTTTTGTCGATACATCAACCGATCCTCCGGCTTGATGTCCAATCTTCTAACATGTTTTCCTCTAGCACAACATGATTCTTCCTGCTTTAATTGTCTTATCCTGGTCGAAGCATCCTGCGTCACTCAAAATGCATATCAAATCAAAACACTTATCAATTGGTTTGATCATCAAAATTCGAGATTCAACAATCTCCCCCTTTTCGATGATGACAACCAATTGATGACGGAGTTAACCTTAACTCCTAGAGTTTAAACAAACTCTCCCTATCAATATGCCATATTGATAGAACCTTGAATTCAAGTCATTATAAATTTTATCATGAATATTTGCAACACATCATCATGTATAACATGATCATACTTCTCCCCCTTTGTTATCAACAAAAAGGAGAAGTCCAACAATTAAGTGTTTGAGATATAATTTCAAATCATTGCATAATAAATCGTAAGTTTAATTATCATGCAAGCTAGCAAATTCATATCATTAAGAGCATGAAAGCTAGTAAGTTTTCAAAACCAAATGCAAGATAGCATCCTTGTTGAAGTGTGTCAACTAGCAATTCTTGCTCCCTTTTGCAATGTGCTAGTTGCAAGTTTTGCTTCTTGAGATAGACAAGATATCACTTTTGCTTCTCTTGAGCTTGCAAGATAGCATTTCTTACTTTTAAGATGAGCAAACTATAAAGTTTTGCCTCTTTTTGCGATATGTATGTTTGTAATTTTTACTTCTCTTTAGATGTGCAAGCTAGCAAAATTTGCTCCCCTTATGTCATTGTCAAATAGAAGGGAATAACAATACAATAGCTGCAATTCATTTCCCTTTACTATAATCTTCAAATCTTGACAAGGGTAAAATATCAACCTTATTTCAATTTGTTTGTGCATCATTATAGTTTGAATTTACAACATGCACAATTTTAAAACTTTACATATTATCCTTACTCTATGCATAATACGAAAAATAAATCAATCAATCATATCATACATGATATTTATAAGCTAGCAAATTTTATATCATTTCAGAGTATCAAAACAATATCATGAGTATTTCATGCATTCATATCATCACATGAAGAATATCAAGAAGAATTAGATGATAAGATATGCTTTAAGAATATAAGGAATTATACACAGATAAAAATCATATCATGAAAGGTGAGATCATGTGAATATCAAAAGACATGATTCATTTTGACAAATCTCCTCTTCAATATTCAAAGAGAAATCTTAGGAGATCAAATAATAAAAGATATTCAAATGAAATTTTAAGTCATGAATTTTGAAAAAGATATTCTCTTTAGTAAATCACAAAAGGAAACGTAGAAGAACAATTAATGAAAAATTCTTGATTTATAATAAATCTTAATTTATAAATATCAAGGAATCAATATCATGATTTGGATAAAAATTTATTTAAATTTAAATCATCAAATCATCAAAATCACTTTCATAATCCATTTGATTCACAAAAGCATAATATACATGAATTCATTAATGAAAAATCAAAATCAATTTCATGATTCACAAAAGTCATAACATAAGAATTGAGAAATTTTCAAGAAATGTATTCCCTTTTTATTTCATACAAGCATACTTTTACTAAATAAAAATATGCATCATCATTTAAAACTGAAAAATCAAATTTCATCACGACAAGGATCAACAAGCCATAAATCACAAAAGAAAATCATCATTACTTTGAGCATGATACCAAAACAAGGTTTCAAGTTTTCATGGTATAACATGTAATTCTAAAACATATGATTTCAAATCATTACTTCAAATTCTCATGCATAATATAAAATCATCAAGAATGATACAAAATCGTTTAACATTTTCATTATGTCTTACATCATTATGTCATTAAAACATTATGCATTATCGCATAGAGAATTTTCAATTAAAATCAAAGTCAAAAGGCAATACAAAAATCATCAAGATGCGCATTATTACTTCATTACATTATTAAAGCCTTCTCATTAAACATAACACATTTTCAATCAAGATACATATTATTTCTTCTAAAAAAAACATACATATGTTTAATCATTAGATTTAACTCTAACAGTTTTTTGTATTTTTATATCATTAAAACATCAAGCATAATTTCATAAGGCATTCAAAATCATTTTGTTTGTTTATCATAAAACAAGCAATTTTCATAATCATAAAAAGCATGATCCCAATTTTTATATTTTCATCTTAAACATGTAATTTTTTTAAAAAAATTATATATTTTTAAACTAAATTAAAAACAACTCATGAAGAACATCAAGTAATTTCAAAGTAAACTAAGGGGATTTTGATTACCTCATCGTCGAAAGCCGTTAAGGCATAGTTTGCCACCTCACTTTTGTTGATTTTCTCCTCATCTTCAGAGGAGCTTGATTCATCCCAAAGTCCTTCCCTCTTCTTGCATTCATAGCAACTAGTTGCGTTCTTTTTATTCTTTAATTGTTGTTTCATGAACTTTTTAAATTTCATGAGTAGTTTAAGTTCACCATCACTTGAGCTTATGCTCGAGTGGTCTTCAATTATTCTATGTCCCAAATCCTTCCTGTAATATCCCACACTTTTAAAATTTATTGATTTATTTATGAATCAGAGGACATATATATAAATATAGAAATTTCAAGGACTAAATTGTTAAGTTACAAAAAAAAAGAAAAGAAAAAGAAGAAAATCAAAAATTTTGGTTTTATCCCACCGCCTCCGATGCTCTCTGTTTCCTGTTTCCTATGGGAAACAGAGAGAGGAGCTGGGGGCATTGGGGAAGGAGAGAAGAAGTAGAGAATGAGGGAAGAGGAGAAAAGGAGGAGAAGAAGAAGAGGAGGAGAAGGGAAGAAGAAGAAAAGAAGAAGAAGAAGAAGAAGAGGAGAAGAAGAGAAGAAGAAGAGGAGGGAAGAGGTGGCTGCAGCACCTCTGTTTCCTACAGGGGGAAATAGAGGAGAGGAGTCGCTGTTCATCGAGGAGGAGAAGGGAAGAAGAAAAGAAGAAGAAGAGGGAGGAGGTGGCTGCGGCACCTCTGTTTCCCGCAGGGGGGAACAGAGGAGAGGAGGCGATGTTCATCGGGGAGGAGAAGGGAAGAAGAGGAGAAGAAGAAGAAGAGAAGAGGGAGAAGAGAGGGAAGAGGGAGGGGAGTGAGATGTAGCTGCAACAGCTAGGGCTGCAGCACCTCTGTTTCCTGTAGGAGGAAACAGAGGAGTGCTTGTGTGGGGCGTCGGGGAGGAGAAGGGAAGAAGTGGAGAAGAAGAAGAAGAGAGGAGGGTGGCTACGGCAAGCCTGCAGCGAGGAGGTGTGTGGCGTCGGGGAGGAGAAGGGAAGAAGAGGAGAAGAAGAAGAAGAGAAGAGGGAGAAGAGAGGGAAGAGGGAGATGAGAGAGAGGCAGCTGCAGCACCTCTGTTTCCCGTAGGTGGAAACAGAGGAGAGGATGCGTGGGGTGTCGGGGAGGAGAAGGGAAGAAGAAGAGAAGGTGCTTGTGTGGGGCGTCGGGGAGGAGAAGGGAAGAAGTGGAGAAGAAGAAGAAGAGAGGAGGGTGGCTACGGCAAGCCTGCAGCGAGGAGGTGTGTGGCGTCGGGGAGGAGAAGGGAAGAAGAGGAGAAGAAGAGAAGAGAAGAGGGAGAAGAGAGGGAAGAGGGAGATGAGAGAGAGGCAGCTGCAGCACCTCTGTTTCCCGTAGGTGGAAACAGAGGAGAGGCTGCGTGGGGTTGTCGGGGAGGAGAAGGGAAGAAGAAGAAGAAGAAGAAGAAGAAGAAGAAGAGAAGAAGAAGAAGAGAGGAGGTTAGCTGCGGCAAGGGCTGCAGTGAGGAGGTGTGGGCGTCGGGGAGGAGAAGGAAGAAGAGGAGAAGAAGAGAAGGATAAGAAGAGGGAAAAGAAAGGGAAGAAGGAGAGGAAAGCAAGGTGACTGCAACTAGGGCTGCAGCACCTCTATTTCCTGCATAAGGAAACAGAGGTGTGGGGCATCGGGGAGAAGGGAAGAAGAGGAGAAAAAGAAGAAGAAGGGGGAGACGAGAAGAAAAGAAGAAGAAGTAGGAGAAGAGAGGGAAGGGGAAGAGGAGAGAGAGGTAGCTGCAGCAAATAGAGCTACAGCACCTCTGTTTCCTGTAGGAGGAAACAGAGGAGAGGAGGCACTAGGCGTAGGGGAGGAAGAAGAGGCTGCGGCTGCGGTGGTGGCAGCTGCAGTTGGAAGAGAAGAAGGAGAGGAAGAAGAGCAGGGGAGGAAGAAGAGGCTGCAACTGCGGCGGTGGCAGCTGCAACTGGAAGAGAAGAAGGAGAGGAAGAAGTGTAGGGGAGGAAGAAGAGGCTGCGGCTACGGCGGTGGCAGCTGCAGCTGGAAGAGAAGAAGGAGAGGAAGAAGAACATGGGAGGACGAAGAGGCTGCGGCTGCAGTGGTGGCAGCTGCAGATGTAGAAAAGAAAGAGAGGGAAGATGAGGAAAGAAAGGGTTGGGCTATGGTTGCGGTAGCAGCGATTGCAGTGGCAATTGCAGCAGTTGCGTCGGCGAAAGAAGAAGAGGAAGGAAAGAAGAGAAGGAAGGGAAAGAAGGGTCTAGGCTGTGGTTGCGGTTGTAGCGGCTGCGGTGGCAACTGCAGTAGCTGTGTGGCGAAAGAGAAAGAGAAAGGAAAAAGAGAAAGAAAGGAAAGGGGAAAAAGTGGCAGCGGTCGTGATTGCGGTTGCAGCGGCGGTGGCTGCATATGCAGCAGCTGTGTCTACAAAAGAAGAGGAGGAAGAAGGTAGTACGGTGGAAGGGGCTGCGACTGTGGCAGCGGCAATGGCGGTGGCTGCGGCAGCTACATTTGGGAAAGAAAAAAAAGAAGGAATGAGAGTAAGGGAGAGCAGATAACTATGCCCCTATGTTCGGCACGAGCTGTAATTGCAGAGAAAGAAAGAAGACGGGTGCAGAAAACGAAACAGGGAGAGGAGACAGAGGAAAAGTAGAAAAAGGATTTGGGCATATACCTTCGGATCTTCAGATCAAAATCTGCAAAAGGCAAGTGTTCTGATCCTTCCTATTGCAAGCTGTCAAATCTTTCCTATTGTAAGTGTTCCGATCTTTCCTATTGCAAGTGTTTTGATCCTTCCTATTATAAGCTTTCAAATCTTTCCTATTGCAAGTGTCTTGATCTTTCCTTACTGTAATTTTATCTCTGCATTTGCCTTGAATATGAAAACTTTGAATTGTTCTAGCTTTGCATTTAATATGTCTCATGTTTAGACGTAACGATTTGATTCTGTGAAACTTCCGAGATTCTAACCTTTCTACCTTGTTATGGTTATAACTTTATGCACTGACCTCTGATTTAGACAAAGCTTATTTAATCTAAATATAGACTTATAAAGCTTTCTTTTGATAGTTTTTTTATGAATTCAGAGTAAGTTTGTCTACCCAGTTATCTATTAAATCTGACCCTATGAATTTTGTAAAACAACGATTTTATTTCTGACCTTTAGTTACTAAATTAATTGTAACTCTTTGTTATAAACTTCGATTCCTACAAAACTTGTTGTTTCTAAAACTCGATTGAAATATCTTTCCAATGATATATTTTCTAAGTAAATTGAAGCACGATTGATAGTTTGAATCATTTGTTTAACATGCCTCTCAAATTCTGTCAAAAATCGAGCTTTGGTCGATTTCGCGTATCTGGTTTCATTCCTTTGGAAATTGATTTCATTTAGCTTTCTTTGTTCAATTGAGCTTTATATTATAACTTTGAATTCTTATATTCTCTTGTCCTTAAATTATTTACATTCTTGAAACCTATTGTGTAAAGTTTATGCTGTATTGTATTGACTTGTATAGGCACATGTATATCCCATTGTTTCGCAATTGCTTTCGATATGTGCCTATTCCAATTTCATTTCCTTGGACATTGAATTCATCTAACCTTATTATTTCAATTGAGCCATATGTGATTGCTTGGAATCCTTGTATGCTCTTGCTTTCATTTCCTTTCAAATCTAAATTCATTTGTGAAAGATTATGCTTACATCGTATTGACTCGTAAAGGCACATGTACATTTTGTTGTTCCACGTGTGCTTCCTATATGTGCTATTTATTGTTCATACTATCCATTTGTACTATGGTGTTTGTGAGATATTGTGAACCTTTGCCAGAAATGGTAAAGGGAGTTATGCATAGAGCCTGTGATGCTCTGTCGGCCCCTTATGACTTCACTCAGACGTGGGTGGATGGAGCTCCCAAACATGGGAGACTTATGTTTGGTGGTCATTCAGAAATGGATATATCATATTATGTTATGGTCCTACTTCACCTTCTGTATGTTTGATATGATATCCAGAGCTTTGGTTATATATTTTTGTATATGCTTTGGATAAGAATGATATGAATGCAACATCAAATTCGACGTTTGAACTTCTGTTTCATATTTGTTCTTTGATACGTTCCGAAATGGTTCATATATCGTTGTTATGCTTTGAAATAGTTCATATACCATTGATATGTTCCAAAATGTTTCATTTGCTATTGATATGCTCCGAAACATTTCATACGCCATTGATATACTTCGAAATGCTTCATCTGCTATTGTTATGCTCCGAAATGTTCCATATGCCATTGATATGCTCCGGAATATTTCATACGCTATTGATATGCTCCAATTATTCTGTACTCCATTTGTTATGAACCAAATGTGTTTTGAATGACATGATATTTGCGATTCTGTATCTAATAATATGCTTCCCTGAGAGTTCTTGTATTCTACCTTGCATTGTGATACCTTATTTGTTTGAAACTGTCCCTTTTCACTCTAGATATATTTTGCCACTTGCTGAGCTATTTTTAGCTCACTTCATTGTTATATAAATCTTTCAGGTCAGCTTGTCACTCTTTGAGATGTTTGAATTGGGCTGAGGTAGTGGAGAGCTATTCAGAATTATGGGCAAATCATATTGGTGAATGTATTATGGTCATTATTGTATAAGTGCATTTTGTATGTAATGAAATATTGTCGATGAATCTGAATTGATACATTGTGTAAAAGTGTTAAAAGATCTCTTATTTGGAATTTTGTAATGTTGAGTTTAGTTTACAATGATATGAATTGATGGTAAATGGTTGAAACTCTGATTGTATAAATTATTTAGCTTGTGGATTTATAAGTGTTGTTAATATTTTGCTAAGTTGGTTTAGGTTTCATAAATGTGAATTATCGAGTGATGTGATATATGATTATAAATTGCACAGGTTTTATAGATGTGAATTTGATTAAATGTTTTTCAGTGTCCTCAAATATTAGTTTGGATCCTGGATTGTTTTGTGATGGAAAATTTTAATATTATTGATATTTTTGAGGGGCGTGACACTTCCTGTTCTTTGGAAGGTTGTTCTTGAGTTATTTACGTGCATTGCATGTCATTTCATAGGTCATCAAAGACCTCATAAGTTCTTCAATTGAAAAATGATTCAAATCTTTTGATTCTTGTATTATCGTTACTTTCGATTCCCAATTTTTAGAAAGAGATTTTAAGATCTTATTACCGAGTTCGAAATTAGAAAATATTTGCCAAGAGCTTTTAAACCATTGACGACATTCGTAAAACGGGTGTATATGTCAACAACGGTTTCGCTTGGCTTCATTCAAAAAAGTTTAAAATCAAGCATTAAAAGATTTACCTTAGAATCTTTTACTCTACTCATGCTTTGTGTGTTATTTCAAGAGTGTGCCATATATCCAAAGCTATTTCACAAGTAGAAACCCAATTAAATTCAGTTTTATCTAAGACGCAAAATAGAGCATTCATATCTCTAGCATTTAAAGAAAAAATCTTCTTCTCCAAATCATTCCAATAGTTCATTGGAAGAGAAGACCATCGAAAACTATTTTCCGCAATACTCCATAAATTTAAATCCAAAGAAAGTAAGAAAACTCTCATTCGAGTTTTCCAATATGTGTAGTCCGTCCCATTAAACAAAGGAGGACGAATGAGAGAAAGTCCCGTTTAAAAATCGAAAAGAGCCATTTCTGTTGGGTGTTAAACCAAATGAGAAATACAAGGCTCTGATATCAATTGTTAGGAAAAGAGTCGATAGTAAAGGGGGGGTGAATTAGTGAAGCAGTGAAAATTACGTCGGTTCAAATCTTCGTTGTGATTAAATCCATTTCTGACGAAAAATTATCTCGTAAAGGTAATAACTTTGAAGGTGTATGGAAGAGTGTAATGGATATAAAGTAAGTAAAGTGGTTTGCAGTTAAAGTAAATTGCTTAAGACGAAATGCAAACTAGATTTTAGAGTGGTTCGATCATCGTGACCTACATCCACTTGATCGATTCCTCTTCCGTCGAGGCCACTGGCATCCACTATCGGTCTTCCTTCAATGGGCAAAGACCAACTACCCTTTTACACCCCTCTTCTCCTTTTCACAGGTTTAGGAGACAACATTTTACAACCCTCTTTTACAAGGTATCCCTCTCACACCTCCCTTAGAACTCTCTCTAAGCTTTGGGAGGAGAGAACTAAATTTTCTAGGGTTTACAACTTTAGAATCATAGAGTTTTACTCAATATTTATTTCTAGTATATGTAGGAATAGCTGGGGTATTTATAGGCCCCATATAGGTTCAAATTTGGAGCCCAAAATTCAAACCCCTGAAATTTTAGGGTACGGGTGGTACCACCGTTGCAGTTTGACACTGGGCGGTACCACCACCCAGTCTCATGGTACCACTACCTAGAAGACTGTGCTAGGTGGTACCATTGCCCAGACTGACAGTACCACCGCTTGACATAGTCTCGGAGACTGTGCCACAACGTTTCACTTGTTTGGTCACTGTTTGGGCCTTTCTCTTAGCCCAACCAGCCCAAACTTGGGCCCAACTGTCTTCTAATTGGGTTGGCCCAATTTTAATCCTAATTATGTGCTAACTGTGAATTTTAAGACAAGACATTTACCAAGTTAAACAAAAACGTAAGTCTAGGTTCTTCTAGTGAGCTTTCGACGATCTTCCGACGAACTTCAACGATCTCTCAATAATGTTCCAATCGACTCCCGGCAAGCTCTTGGGCTGCATGACGATCTTCTGGTGAGTTCGATGAGCTTCTTTGGCAAGCTTCTAGGACTTCTCGATTGGCTTTTGGTCGATTGGTTTTGGCAGAACTTCTGATGAATGTCCGGACTTCCGACGAACTTCCAACGATCTCTCAATAATGTTCCAATCGACTCCCGGCAAGCTCTTGGGCTGCATGACGATCTTCTTGGTGAGTTCCGATGAGCTTCTTTGGCAAGCTCTAGGACTTCTCGATTGGTTTTGGCAGAACTTCTGATGAATGTCCGGACTTCCGACGAACTTCCAACGATCTCTCAATAATGTTCCAATCGACTCCCGGCAAGCTCTTGGGCTGCATGACGATCTTCTTGGTGAGTTCCGATGAGCTTCTTTGGCAAGCTCTAGGACTTCTCGATTGGTTTTGGCAGAACTTCTGATGAATGTCCGGACTTCCGACGAACTTCCAACGATCTCTCAATAATGTTCCAATCGACTCCCGGCAAGCTCTTGGGCTGCATGACGATCTTCTTGGTGAGTTCCGATGAGCTTCTTTGGCAAGCTCTAGGACTTCTCGATTGGTTTTGGCAGAACTTCTGATGAATGTCCGGACTTCCGACGAACTTCCAACGATCTCTCAATAATGTTCCAATCGACTCCCGGCAAGCTCTTGGGCTGCATGACGATCTTCTTGGTGAGTTCCGATGAGCTTCTTTGGCAAGCTCTAGGACTTCTCGATTGGTTTTGGCAGAACTTCTGATGAATGTCCGGACTTCCGACGAACTTCCAACGATCTCTCAATAATGTTCCAATCGACTCCCGGCAAGCTCTTGGGCTGCATGACGATCTTCTTGGTGAGTTCCGATGAGCTTCTTTGGCAAGCTCTAGGACTTCTCGATTGGTTTTGGCAGAACTTCTGATGAATGTCCGGACTTCCGACGAACTTCCAACGATCTCTCAATAATGTTCCAATCGACTCCCGGCAAGCTCTTGGGCTGCATGACGATCTTCTTGGTGAGTTCCGATGAGCTTCTTTGGCAAGCTCTAGGACTTCTCGATTGGTTTTGGCAGAACTTCTGATGAATGTCCGGACTTCCGACGAACTTCCAACGATCTCTCAATAATGTTCCAATCGACTCCCGGCAAGCTCTTGGGCTGCATGACGATCTTCTTGGTGAGTTCCGATGAGCTTCTTTGGCAAGCTCTAGGACTTCTCGATTGGTTTTGGCAGAACTTCTGATGAATGTCCGGACTTCCGACGAACTTCCAACGATCTCTCAATAATGTTCCAATCGACTCCCGGCAAGCTCTTGGGCTGCATGACGATCTTCTTGGTGAGTTCCGATGAGCTTCTTTGGCAAGCTCTAGGACTTCTCGATTGGTTTTGGCAGAACTTCTGATGAATGTCCGGACTTCCGACGAACTTCCAACGATCTCTCAATAATGTTCCAATCGACTCCCGGCAAGCTCTTGGGCTGCATGACGATCTTCTTGGTGAGTTCCGATGAGCTTCTTTGGCAAGCTCTAGGACTTCTCGATTGGTTTTGGCAGAACTTCTGATGAATGTCCGGACTTCCGACGAACTTCCAACGATCTCTCAATAATGTTCCAATCGACTCCCGGCAAGCTCTTGGGCTGCATGACGATCTTCTTGGTGAGTTCCGATGAGCTTCTTTGGCAAGCTCTAGGACTTCTCGATTGGTTTTGGCAGAACTTCTGATGAATGTCCGGACTTCCGACGAACTTCCAACGATCTCTCAATAATGTTCCAATCGACTCCCGGCAAGCTCTTGGGCTGCATGACGATCTTCTTGGTGAGTTCCGATGAGCTTCTTTGGCAAGCTCTAGGACTTCTCGATTGGTTTTGGCAGAACTTCTGATGAATGTCCGGACTTCCGACGAACTTCCAACGATCTCTCAATAATGTTCCAATCGACTCCCGGCAAGCTCTTGGGCTGCATGACGATCTTCTTGGTGAGTTCCGATGAGCTTCTTTGGCAAGCTCTAGGACTTCTCGATTGGTTTTGGCAGAACTTCTGATGAATGTCCGGACTTCCGACGAACTTCCAACGATCTCTCAATAATGTTCCAATCCTCGAACTCTACGAAATCAGAACGAAATCATGTTCTTGACTCTGAGACTTCATTTTGCTTTATGTCTTGCTATCATCAGTGATCCGCACATGTATGTAGAACCCTTGCAGATTCTAAGCTTGGGGTTGATCTCTTTAGGGGATCAGCCTCTTGGAACTCTATAGGGGTTCTTCCTCCAAGTTGCTGCTCAAAGGCTGCAGAAAAGATCATCTATTACTTATGAAAAGAAGAGGAAAATACATAGCTATTTATAGGTGACAAGACCCCCCCCCCCCCCCCCCCCCCCGAATTTAATCCATTCAGGAGGTATGACCCTGTCTAAAATCAATAATATTATAATTCATCGTCAGAAAACAATCCAGGATCCAATCTAAAATTTGAGGATACCAAGAACCATTCAAATCAATATTCACAATTCATAAACCTGTACGTTTCATAAATCATACTCCACTTCACTCAAAGATTCATAAAATCCGTAGCTCAACTAAACATCAACCACAACACAAATCCATAATCGTAGAAATATATACAATCATAAAAAAAAAATTATTTACCAAGAGTTCTTATCCTTATATAACATAAACTTATAATTCCATAAACATGAGCGGTCCATTAAACTTTTACATCACATAAGTATCAACATATCCTTAACATTACATCAGAAGTAAAGTATACTATAAAACAAAAACCTATCAACCAACAAAGATTAGTCCAAAATCTTCTAGCCTTTCATTGCTTCAACCCAATTCTAGCTTTTCAATGCGTGACAAGCTACCCTGAAAAATTTATATAACAACGGGGTGAGCATAAAGAGCTCAGCAAGCGACTAATATATCCATGGCGGCAGGAGAAATTCAAGCAGGCTTAGTATCAAGATAACAAAAGCAGAAATACAAGTGTTCATTTGAAATCATCTCATTTGGTATAAAAATCACAAAGGGTTTCCTCATTCGAAAATAGGCGTTAGACAGAACAATACGAGAAAGGAAATTAGAGCATTTCATTAGCAAAATAAGCATTTAGGCATGTATCAAATGGCACCTGAAGCATTTAAGTGTATATCAAAGGCGTAAGAGTGTTTGAGAGCATAACAATGAGATACGAAACACTCCAAAGTATAACAAGTGAACCAAATAGTAAATACAAGCTTGTATGTCATTTTTGAAGTAGCATGCATTCCATTTTTATCCAAAGCATAAATATAAACTCATAAGCAAAGCTTTGGATATCATATCAAAAACATAGAGGGTGCTATGGGACCACATACATAATGTGATTCATCCATTTCAGGATGACCACCAAGCAAAAGTCTCCCACGTCTGGGAGCTCCATCCACCCACATCTGAGTGATGTCAATGGGGTCGGCAGAGCATCGCTGGCTCTATGCATAACTCCCTTTACCATTTCTAGCAAAGGTTCACAATATCCCCCAAGACACCAGAGTACAAAAGGGTAGCATGAACAATGACATTGGCACATATCGGAAGCACATGCGAAAATAACGAAAATATGTTTGTGCCTTTATCAAACAAGGAAATACAAACAAAACATTACATAATAAATTTCAGACATACAACAATTTCAGGATGAATAATACAAGAATTTTCAATGGACTGCAAAAGAATTTAATAGAAATCAAGCTTCCAACAGAATGAGGCTTGAATAAGCAAAATTCAACAAAGTTTTCAATTCTAGCAGAATTCAAATGGTACATTTCCTGATTTGTTTGAGTGACCAAGCATGCTCCAATTCACTAAAAATAGGTGTCAAAAGAAAAATATGCAAATCTAGTTCCCAAAGAATCAAGTTTTTCATAATTCAGAATTTTCACTAGACAGTTATGAGCAATTTAGTAACAGAATGTCAGAATTGATCATCTCTGTTTTGCAGAATAGATAGCATCAATTTAAACAGATGTTTTAGAAGGCAAACGTACTTCAAAATTTCCAAACAATGTGTCAAAAGAAAGATATGTGAATCTAGTTCGAAAAAATTAAGTTTTGCATAATTCAGAATTTTCACTAGAGAGTTATGAGCAATTTAGTAACAGAAGGTCCGAAATTACAGTCCCTATTTTGTAGAATCTGTAGGGTTAATTTCAATAAAAGTCATATTAGGCATTTCGACTCTAAATCATTCAATCTAGGTATCAAAATAAAGGTCTTCGAGTCTACTTTCAAATGGAATAGGTTTTGCCTAAATCAGAGTTTAGTACAAAAAGTTAAGTCCAAAACAATGCATGGAGGTCAGATTACCGAAAAATTACAGATTCATGGCTTTGTATCAAAACGAAAGAAATGTTTGGTTCTCAGCTGAAATCTTTCAAAATTTTGTAGAATTGAAAAGAAAATAGAGATTAAGATTCTATTGGATGGGGTTAGAACACTTGCCTTAAAAAGTTTTGATTTCCAAATGTGGGGAATTGATGCAAAGCCTTAAGCCAAGATAAAACTTCTTCTTCAATTATTTCTCCTTCTCTTCTCCTTCAATTCCTTCTCCTCTTCTCAAGTTACGTTGGCTGCAAAATTTCCCTTAGTTGTGTCTTAAATTACTTAGGTTTGGCTCATGCTAAAATAGTGAGGTGGCAAGCATGCATGGAGGTTTAGGTGTCAACTTTAGAATAAGTGCAAGTGGCTCATCCTTGCTAATGCCACAAGTCCTCCATATAATTTAATATTGATAAAGTACTATATTAGCTTTTTTTTTTCTTTTTTTAAAGAGGGATGTTACACTCTCCCCTCAAAGGAAAATTTAGTCCTCTAAATTTGTCATACCTCTTTCGGGAAAAGATGAGGATAAGCTTTCTTCATTTCTTCCTCTAGCTCCCAAGTTGCTTCATTTGCAGGATGATGCTTTCTAATTACTTTAACCAGAGTGATGATTCTATTTCTTAAGATCTTCTCCTTTTTATCAATAATCTGAATGGGCTCTTCCTTGTAAAACAAGTCTTTCTCAATCGCAATTGGCTCATTTTAGGTATATACTTTCGGAGCATTGACACATGAAATATATTATGGATATGACACATCGATGGTGGTAAGGCAATCTTGTAAGCGACAGAGCCAATTCTTTCGAGGATCTCAAAAGGTCCAATGAACCTTGGGTTTAACTTTCCTTTCTTTCCAAATCTTATAACGCCTTTAGAAGGGGAGACCTTTAGGAATACAAAATCCCCTACTTGGAACTCGATATCTCGTCTTCTGTTGTCTGCATAGCTCTTTTGCCGACTTTGAGCAGCCTTTAGCCTTTTTATGATAACCTGAATCTTTTCAGTAGTCTCTTGTACTTTATCTAGTGCTAACAATTTTCTATCACCAACTTCCTCCCAACATATAGGCGTTCTGCACTTTCGCCCATACAATGCTTCATAAGGAGCCATCTGGATGCTCGAATGGTAACTATTATTATAAGTAAACTCAATAAGAGAAATATCTTTATCTCATTCACCTCTCCAATCCATAACATAGGCTCTAAGCAAATCCTCAAGTACTTGAATTGTTCTTT
Source organism: Musa balbisiana (assembly GCA_004837865.1). NCBI lineage: Eukaryota > Viridiplantae > Streptophyta > Magnoliopsida > Zingiberales > Musaceae > Musa > Musa balbisiana. Next base: position 17,812,313 of record CM017194.1, on the reverse strand, counting down.
CAGATTGACCATCAGTCTAAGGGTGATAGGCAGTGCTAAACTTTACTTTGGTGCCCATAGAATCTTGTAATCTCCTCCACAATCTAGAAAGAAATCTGGAGTCTCTGTCCGAGATGATCTCCTTCGGGACACCATGAAGTCTTACTATTTCATCAACATACAAATCTGCAAGCCTAACAAGAGAATAAGTCATATTGATTGGTAAGAAATGTGCAGATTTGGTTAACCTATCAACAATGACCCAAATAGCATCATGCTTTCTAGAGGTTCTGGGTAGTCCTGAAACAAAGTCCATAGTAATGCATTCCCATTTCCATTCAGGAATATCTAAGGGCTATAACAAACCTCCAGGTCTCTGGTGTTCTGCTTTGATTTGCTGACATGTTAAACACCTTGAAACATATATTGCAATCTCCTTCTTCATGCCTTTCCACCAATAATGACTTTGGAGATCTCTATACATTTTCGTGCTACCAGGATGCATGGTGTACTTTGAATTGTGACCTTTGTTTAAAATTTGGTTCTTGAGATCTAGGTTATTTGGAACACATATTCTATCCCTAAATCTCAATAGGCCATCATCTGAAATTTGAAAATTCAACTTCAATCCTCAAGTATATTAAATGTGGATCTCGTAGTTGTCCTTCTTTAATTTGTTGAATGAGATCAGTTTGCACCTGGATAGAAGCCATCAACATTATTGAGTCTTGCCCTTTTCTCATTACATTTGAATCATAATTTCTTTCGAATAGCTTCCATTGTTTCACAACCAGACTAGCCATAAAACTTATAGATTTTCTACTAAGTGCATCAGCTACAACATTGGCTTTACCTGGGTGATAACGGATGGTACAATCATAATCCTTTAGAAGTTCTATCCATCTTCGCTGCCTCATATTTAACTCCTTCTGCGTAAAAATGTATTTTAAACTCTTGTGATCAGTAAAGATATCAAATGTCCGCCCATACAAGTAATGTCTCCAAATCTTTAGAGCAAAGATGATTGCTGCCAATTCCAAATCATGAGTCGGATAATTCAATTCATAATTCTTTAGCTGTCTTGAAGCATAAGCAATTACTTTCCCTTCTTGCATCAAAACACATCCAAGACCCTTTCTTGAAGCATCAGTATAAACTACAAATCCTTCATTACCACTCGGAATAGTGAGAATAGGGGCACTAGTCAATCTTCTTTTTAATTCTTAGAAACTTTGCTCACAATCACTACTCCATTCAAATTTCACATTCTTTTGAGTCAGTTTGGTGAGGGGATGAGCAATTTGAGAAAATCCCTTCACAAATCTCCTGTAATAACCTGCCATGCCCAAGAAACTTCTAATTTCTGTTACATTTGTTAGCACTTCCCAATTAACTACTACTTCCACCTTCTTTGGATCAACAGATATGCCCTTTCCTGAAATCACGTGGCCTAAGAAAGCAATTTCCTTCAACCAAAATTCACATTTACTGAACTTTGCATACAGCTTCTTTTCTCTTAGTATAGATAATACATCTCTCAAGTGTTTATCATGCTCTTGATTACTCTTTGAATATACTAATATGTCATCAATGAATACAATTACACAATTATCTAAGAGTGGCTGAAATATTCTATTCATTAGTTCCATAAAAACTACAGGAGCATTAGTCAAGCCAAAAGACATTACTAAAAATTCGTAGTGATCATATCGAGTTCTAAAGGCTGTTTTTGGAATATCCTCCTTCTTGACCTTCAACTGATAGTAGCTTGATCTTAGATCAATCTTGGAGAATACTTGTGCACCCTGCAATTGATCAAACAAGTCATCAATCCTGGGTAGCGGATACTTGTTTTTGATGGTCACCTGATTCAATTGTCTATAATCAATACAAAGTCTCAACATCCCATCCTTCTTCTTAACTAATAGCACTGGAGCACCCCATGGTGAGACGCTGGGTCGAATAAAACCCTTATCTATCAACTCTTGTATTTATTTCTTCAATTCCTCGAGCTCAAGTGGTGCCATTCTGTAGGGAGGCTTAGATATTGGGGCTGTCCCAGGGAGTAAATCAATAACAAATTCACCTTCTCTATCTGGAGGTAGTCCAAGCAAATCCTCTAGGAATACATCAGGGAACTCTTTAGCCACGGAAATTTCATTTAGGTGAGTTTCTTGTTTTGAATGTTCCTTTACACATATAACATAACAAGAACATCCCTTCTGCATAAGGCATTGAGTTTGAAGTACCGATATTAAGCAAAGAGGCAAATCATGCCTAATACCCTCAAAGTAGAAGCTAGGCTGATTTGGTATGCAGAAAGTAATTATTTTTGTATAGCAATCAATACTAGCATGATAGGAAGATAACCAATCCATACCCAGTATAATATCAAAACCTTGGATTTCTAGGAGTATCAAGTCGGCAAGGAGTTCATGTTCTCCGATAGAAATCAAACAAGATGGATAAACCAGATTTGTAGTCAAAGAATCCCCAATAGCAGTAGTTACGTGTAGCAAATAATCCAGTGGTTTAGGTTGAATGCCCAAATGACAAGCAAAATATTGTGAAATAAAAGATAAGTTGGAACCAGGATCAAACAAAACTTTTGCATTTCTATTAGAAACATGTAGAATACCTTCAACCACTGATTTAGAGGCTTTGGAATCTTGTTCTGTGATAGCATATACTCTAGCATGGGTCGTTGGCTTAGGGGTTAGTGGCTCTTTCTTCTTGTTTAGTGGGCAGTCTCTAACTTTATGATCTAACTTTCCACAGGCAAAACATGCTCTAGTCACTCGAAAACACTCACTTGTTTCATGATTACGTCCACATTTTGTACACAATAGAGTTCTTTGCGATAGAGTTCCTTTCTCAAATCTAGGTACCTTTACCCTCTTATTACTTCTCTCTGCTTCATTTCCTCTCTTACTTTTACCAACAAACTTATCCTTGTTGTTCTTGTCCCTGATTTCTTGGATCTCCTCCAAGTCTTTTTCAAGTATGAAAGCTCTTTCTACTACATCAGTGTATACCTGGAGTTTTAAAGCTGATATCCGACTTCTTATTGCCGGCCTTAGTCCTCTTTCAAATCTTCTTGCTTTCCTATATTTATCATCGATCATATGCGTGGCAAATCTAGAGAGCTCAGTGAATTTAGACTCATATTTGGCTACTGTCAAATTTCCCTAGATGAGATTCAAGAATTCCAATTATTTCTGCTCTCTGATACAATCTGGAAAATATTTATCATTGAACTTTTCTATAAATACCTTCCAAGTGATTGGCTCCTGTCGAGCTTCAGAAATCCTCTTCATGGTTCGCCACCAGTGCTCAGCCTCTCCTTCTAGCATGAAGGTAGCAAGAGAAACCTTCTTATCATCTGGGCAATTTAAAACATCAAATATTTTCTCTATCCACATCATGCATTGTTCTGCTACCATTGGATCCGGCTCACCACTAAAACTGGGAGGACTAAGCTTCTTAAACTGTTCAATTCCCAACCTAGTCTGGTTTGAATTCCCCGTTTCATCATTTCTTCCTTGTCGAACTTGTTATTGTATTACTTGTGTCATAGCCTCTAGAGTTTTCATAATTCCACTCAATTGATCAGATGTAGATGTAACAGGAGTACCAGATGACCTCGTCATCCTTGCTTCCTAAAAATAGCAAAACATAACTTTTGATCAGTCTCTAAATAGAAATCACTAAACCTCAAAATTTCTTATACATCTAGCATATCAAAATTCTTAGAAATCCTCAAACAATGCTCTGATACCAACTCTGACACGCCCCTCCCCACCCGAATTTAATCTATTCAGGAGGTGTGACCCTGTCTAAAATCAATAATATTATAATTCATCGTTAGAAAACAATCCAGGATCCAATCTAACATTTGAGGATATCAAGAACCATTCAAATCAATATTCATAATTCATAAACCTATATATTTCATAAATCATACTCCACTTCACTCAAAGATTCATAAAATCCGCAGCTCAACTAAACATCAACCACAACACAAATCCATAATCGTAGAAATATATACAATCACAAAAAAAATAATTATTTACCAAGAGTTCTTATCCTTATACAACTTAAACTTATAATTCCATAAACATGAGCGGTCCATTAAACTTTTACATCACATAAGTATCAACATATCCTTAACATTACATCAAAAGTAAAGTATACTATACAACAAAAACCTATCAACCAACAAAGATTAGTCCAAAATCTTCTAGCCTTTCATTGCTTTAACCCAATTCTAGCTTTTCAGTGCGTGACAAGCTATCCAAAAAAATTTATATAACAACGGGGTGAGCATAAAGAGCTCAACAAGCGACTAACATATCTATGGCGGCAGAAGAAATTCAAGCAGGCTTAGTATCAAGATAACAAAAGCAGAAATACAAGTGTTCATTTGAAATCATCTCATTTGGTATAAAAATCACAAAGGGTTTCCTCATTCGAAAATAGGCATTAGACATAACAATACGAGAAAGGAAATTGGAGCATTTCATTGGCAAAATAAGCATTTAGGCATGTATCAAATGACACCTGAAGCATTTAAGTATATTTCAAAGGCGTAAGAGTGTTTGAGAGCATAACAATGACATACAAAACACTCCAAAGTATAACAAGTGAACCAAATAGTAAATACAAGCTTGTATGTCATTTTTGAAGTAGCATGCATTCCATTTTTATCCAAAGCATAAATATAAAATCATAAGCAAAGCTTTGGATATCATATCAAAAACATAGAAGTTGTTGTGGGACCACATACATAATGTGATTCATCAATTTCAGGATGACCACCAAGCAAAAGTCTCCCACGTTTGGGAGCTCCATCCACCCACGTCTGAGTGAAGTCAATGGGGCCGGCAGAGCATCGCGGGCTCTATGCATAACTCCCTTACCATTTCTGGCAAAGGTTCACAATATCCCACAAGACACCAGAGTACAAAAGGGTAGCATGAACAATGACATTGGCACATATCGGAAGCACATGCGGAAACAACGGAAATATGCATGTGCCTTTATCAAACAAGGAAATGCAAACAAAACATTACATATTAAATTTCAGACATACAATAATTTCAGGATGAATAATACAAGAATTTTCAAAGGACTGCGAAAGAATTTAATATAAATCAAACTTCCAACAGAATAAGACTTGAATAGGCAAAATTCAACAAAGTTTTCAATTATGGCAGAATTCGAATGGTACATTTCCTGATTTGTTTGAGTGACCAAGCATGCTCCAATTCACTAAAAATAGGTGTCAAAAGAAAAATATGCGAATCTAGTTCCCAAAGAATCAAGTTTTTCATAATTCAGAATTTTTACTAGAGATTTATGAGCAATTTAGTAACAGACAGTTAGAATTGATCATCTCTGTTTTGTAGAATAGATAGCATCAATTTAAACAGATGTTTCAGAAGGCAAATGTACTTTAAAATTTCCAAACAATGTGTCAAAAGAAAGATATGTGAATCTAGTTCGTAAAAAATTAAGTTTTGCATAATTCAGAATTTTCACTAGAGAGTTATGAGTAATTTAGTAACAGAAGGTCCGAAATTACAATACCTATTTTGTAGAATCTGTAGGGTTAATTGCAATAAAAGTCATATTAGGCATTTCGACTCCAAATCATTCAATCTAGGTATTAAAATAAAGATCTTCGAGTCTACATTCAAATGGAACAGGTTCTGCCTAAATCAGAGTTTAGTACAAAAATTCATGACCAAAACAATGCATGGAGGTCAGATTACCGAAAAATTACAGATTCATGGCTTTGTATCAAAACGAAAAAAATGTTTGGTTCTCAGCTGAAATCTTTCAAAATTTTGTAGAATTGAAAAGAAAATAGAGATTAGGATTCTGTTGGATGGGGTTAGAACACTTGCCTTAAAAAGTGTTGATTTCCAAATGTGGGGGAATTGATGCAAAGCCTTAAGCCAAGATAAAACTTCTTCTTCTTCAATTCTTTCTCCTTCTCTTCTCCTTCAATTCCTTCTCCTCTTCTCAAGTTACGTTGGCTGCAAAATTTCCCTTAGTTGTGCCTTAAATTACTTAGGTTTGGCTCATGCTAAAATAGTGAGGTGGCAAGCATGCATGGAGGTTTAGGTGTCAACTTTAGAATAAGTGCAAGTGGCTCATCCTTGCTAATGCCACAAGTCCTCCATATAATTTAATATTGATATAATAAACTAAAATATTAAAGTACTATATAAGCTTCTTTTTTTTTTTTTTTTAATGAGGGATGTTACAATAGGGCTTCTAAACCCTACTCATAATAGGACTCCTACTCAAGACTCCTACTTCTAACCAACTCCTAATATTACTCCTACTCAAGACTCCTAATACGACTCCTACTCAAGACTCTTATTCCTTGACAACTCCTAATTCTTCTCTAAGAAATAACCTCCAAACCCTAGCTGGCCTCTTCACCTCTTTAATAAGGGTCGGCTTTGGTAGGTTTTATATGAATGTCCCTATCAATTAGGACTCTCCTAGCTAGAGTCCTAACAGACCCGCCCTCTTCAAATCAGCCTTGTCCTCGAGGCTGACGATTCATGAATTTTGGGAATTTGATCTTCAAGTCGTCATAGTTCTCGCAAGTGGCATCTTCTGTTGGTAGGTTCACCCACTGTATTAGCACTTCAGTAGTGGGTCGTCGTCGTTGAGTCACGATCCTTGATCAATAATGATACTTGGCTGGGTCTCGAGTTCTCCTTGAGTAGTCATATTTGGTGGGTGGCTTTGGGCTGTCTCCAAGCACCTATTTACAACTTTCTTCCGGCTATCGGTTTGTGGGTGATATTGCATACTTCTTTTCAATTTAGTACCCTGCATATGGAATAACTTTGTCCAAAATCTGCTCGTGAAAATGCAAGTAGAATTTGTCATAAGCACAATGCGTCCTTTATAGTGTAATTCTTTTGAGTCCCAATTGTAATGAGCCACGGAGCTTGATGCTTCTTCCAATTTTTTTATAATCTTACTAGTCTCTGGATCATCCTGCCGTTCCATCTTAATATCCTCAAGGAAGTCACTGGTTGGAAGTGAAACGGCCAAAAGTTCAGCTTGCTCGGCTAGCTGCGAAAGCGCATCTGCAACAACATTCTTTTTCCCCTTTTTGTAAGTTATTTCATAATCAAATCTAAGAAGTTTTGTTACCTATTTTTGCTGCTCAAGGGATGATATCTTTTGCTCCAAAAAGTATTTGAGGCTTCTATGGTCATTTTTAATTTAAAATCGCCGGCCAATCAGGTAGGGTCTCCACCTCCTTACTGCATGCACAATGGCTAGCACCTCCTTATCATATACTGACATATTTTGATGGGAGGGAGACAATGTCTTGCTAGTGTATGTGAGTGGTCGACCATCTTGCATGAGAACGGCTCCAATTCCGACTCCAGATGCGTCGACCTCAATGATGAAGGGTCGGTTGAAATCTGGTAGTACTAGCACCGGCGTCATTGTCATGGCTGTCTTAAGTTTGTCGAAGGCAGCGAAGGCTTTGTCCGACCATTGGAAGGCATCTTTTTTTAGTAGAGATGTGAGGGGTGCACTAATCTTCCCATAGTCCTTAACAAATTTTTGGTAGTAGCCCGTTAGTCTAAGGAACCCACGCAGTAATTTCACATTTGTAGGTTTCGGGCCAGCCTTGCATTGCCTCAATTTTTGTTGGGTCTACCACCACCCCTTCTTCTGATATTATGTGCCCAAGGTACTCTACTTTTTGCTGAAGAAAGCTGCACTTTGGTTGCTTAACAAAAAGAGTATTCTCCCGAAGGATCGTCAAAACAATCCGTAAATGCTGAAAGTGACTCTCAAGAGAAGGGCTATAAATGAGAATATCATCGAAAAATACCAACACAAATTTATGAAAAAGCTCCAAAAATATCATTCATGAGACTTTGAAAGGTTGAAGGAGCATTAGTAAGTCCAAAAGGCATTACCAAGAATTCATAATGGCCATCATGTGTGCGGAATGCAGTTTTGGAATGTCGTCTTCACATACTCGAATTTGATGGTAACCGGATTGGAGGTCTAACTTCGTGAAGACTCGAGCTCCTTTTAATTAATCAAGAAGTTCATCCACCACTGGTATTGGGTACTTATCCTTGACAGTGATGCCATTTAAAGCTCGGTAGTCGATGCACATCCGCCAAGTTCCGTCCTTCTTGCGTACAAGTAGCACCGGTGAGGAATAGGGGCTACAACTTGGCCGAATCACTCCTGTTTCAAGCATCTCCTTTACGATCTTTTCAATTTCATCCTTTTGGAGGTGAGGATATCGGTATGGTTGAGTGTTCACTGGTGGTTTGCCCGGAAGGATTGGAATCCGATGGTCATGTTGCTGAGAGGGAGGAAGACCGCGTGGTTCAACAAAAATGTCAGCAAATTCAACAAGCAATTGGGCAAGATTTTGATCTTCAATTTCTATTTTCTTCTCTTCTAGTTGCTGCTGGAGATGCATCAAAAAGCCACCATTTATCTTGTGCAAAACTTTCTCCATTCGTTGGGTTGAAACGGTGGTTACGTTGCTTCTGCGCTTCTCGTGTAGGATGATATGTTTGCCTTTGCAGTAGAATTTCATAATTAATTTGGAAAAGTTCCAAGAGACATTACCTAGCGTAGTCAGCCATTCTATACCAAGCATGGCCTCATAGTCATCAATTGGTAGGAGGAAGAAGTCGGTCATAGTTTCTTGGTCTTGTAGCAATAGTTTCACGTACGGGCATCTTTGGTCGCACTTCAAAATCCGTCCGTCAGTGAACTTGACGTCAATCCTGCTCTAATACTCGATAGGTAAGGCCATCCGAACAGCAACTTTACTATTTAGAAAGTTATTAGTGATGCCCGTGTCGATGAGAACAGTGATTGATTGTTGTTTGAGAAGGCCTTCAACTTTCATCGTTTGCGGGTTTGAGTAGCCAGCTAGTGCATGCACCATAACTTCGGTCAGTTGTGGCTCTTCTTCTACATCTTCTTCTTTATTATCAAGGCTCTCTTCTTGATGTTCAATGACCTCTTCTTCTATTGGTTTAATCATAAGAAGTCTCCCTTTTCTACAGTTATGCTCGCGGCTCCACAGCTCGTCGCGGTGCCAACATAACTCTTCCGTAGATCGCTCCTGAAGCTCTTCTCTTGTCATCATTTTTGGTGCAGTGACTCAGTTAATAGTGGGGGGGCTGAGAGCTTCTGCATTGTAGGTCGAGAAGCAATCCTAGTCCTCTAAGCTTCATGGTTCAATTGCTCCTCTTGATGTCGTGCGAAAGAGATGGCTGCCATAAGCGTGTACGGTTGTTGTGCTTTAACTTCTCCCCGGATCTCTGGCTTCAAGCCCTCAATGAAGGTCCCAATAGCTGTTTTTGAGACCAATCACAAGTTTGATTAGATAACCTTTCAAACCTAGTTTGGTACTCCGTAACGGTAGAGGCTTGTCGGATCTTTACTAGTTGTTCGTCAATGTTCTCGTAATCGGTCGGTCCGAAGCGGATCAATAGTCCTTCTTTGAATTGTCATCATAAGAGAACTCCATGAGTATATTTAAACCAGTCAAACCACTGTATGGCATCCCCTTCAAGATATATAGCTGTAATTTCCACCATAGATGCATCCGTAGTTTTGTGGTATCGAAAATATCGCTCCGTGTGCGAGATCCAACCAATCAGGTCTCCTTCTTCCCATCTAGGGAAGTCCACCCTCATGCGTGGATTGTTGGGGTCGGTCATAAAGCCTCCCCTCTTTTGGAAGTCATCTCTTCGGGCTTGGTGCGATTGGTTAGAGCTCTCTCCTTGATGTGATTTCTTTATGTTTGGTGGTCGGCCCAAACTGAGTTCGGTAGATGCCATAGTATATGCCTCTAAATCTATAATGTTATGATCTCTCTTTTGTTGTTAGGTTAAAGGCAAGTATAGGTTGAGAGAAGTGATGGTCGAAAGGGTTGGTGGATTGGTGGATGTAGGCTGCGGTTTAGGTTTGTTTTGTGGCTGTTTTGGGTGAAGTTTGAGGGTGTAGTTTAGTGGAGTTTTAGGGCTGTGGATGAATGTTTTAGATCTGTGGTAGATGGCAGCAAGGTTTGATAGAAATCTGTGGAAGTTTGCTGCAGAATTGTGTTGTCTTGTAAGAGCAGAATTGTCGTCAAAGAAACAGCGATTTCTCGACGAAATTTCCACCAAAACCTTGAGACATTTGAGGGAATTGATAGTAAAATCTCAATTTATATGATAGTAAGGATGTCTAATTTAATCAAGAAAATTTCGGCAGTATAATAACAAACAAATTGGTGCAAATTGTGATAGCAAAATTCTCGTCGAAAAATTTCAGCGGTTTCGACGAAAATTTGCAGCAACACAAAATCGTTTTTAGAGATGAATTCCTCAATCAATTAATCTTAGATGGAAGCCAAGATGATTTATGGATTGTATAAGAAATTTTGTTCAAAAAAGATTGCAAATAGATCAGTTAAGGCAACAATATGCGGCTGAAATTTTCTGCAGTACAGATTTTCAATTATAACAGATTGGACATAAAAGGTTAGTAGTTTATATTGAGAATTTTTTGATAAAACAAAAGAAAAATCTACTATTAGAAGTGTCAAAGCTATCATAAAAATTTCATAGAGATTTGGATAGAAAAAATATAGTAGCAAGATCAAACAAGCTGTGCTATGCGGTTAGAATTTTACAGTGCAGATTTTCAAGTATAGCAGATTAGACGTAAAAGATCAATTGTTTATACTGAGAATTTTTTGACAAATCCAAAGGGAAATCTGCTGTTAGGAAGTTTCAAAGTTGTTATAAAAATTTTGTAGAGATTTGGATAGAAAAAATATAGTAGCAAGATCAAACAGACTGTGCTATGCGGTTGGAATTCTGCAATGTATCTTTCGTCGTAGAGATGAAAACTTTGCGACGAAAAGTTTATGCAGCAATATAGGAACAATTTTTTTTTGGATATTTGAATAAGGATAACTAAATTGCAGCAGCAGTAAGGTACAAAACCAGAACCTGTTGCAATTCACGGGGAGATCAAAGAATGATCCGCGGTAGTGGAGATGACGGTGGAATTTGGCGATGATCTATCAAGCAATTGTGGGAATTGCTTTGGGCGGCTATGGAGAGATGATGGATGGCTGTGGAAGGGCAGCGAGATGCCAAGAATGCTACTCTAATACCAAGTGTTAGAACCCTTGTAGATTCTAAGCTTGGGGTTGATCTCTTTAGGGGATCGGCCTCTTGGAACTCTCTATAGGGTTCCTTCCTCCAAGTTGCTGCTCAAAGGCTGCAGAAAAGATTCATCTATTACTTATGAAAAGAAGAGGAATACATAGCTATTTATAGGGCTTCTAAACCCTACTCGTAATAGGACTCCTACTTCTAACCAACTCCTAATAGGACTCCTACCAAGACTAACCAACTCCTAATAGGACTCCTACTCAAGACTCCTAATAGGACTCCTACTCAAGACTCCTAATAGGACTCCTACTTCTAACCAACTCCTAATAGGACTCCTACTCAAGACTCCTAATAGGACTCCTACTCAAGACTCCTAATAGGACTCCTACTCAAGACTCCTAATAGGACTCCTACTCAAGACTCCTAATAGGACTCCTACTCAAGACTCCTAATAGGACTCCTACTTCTAACCAACTCCTAATAGGACTCCTACTCAAGACTCCTAATAGGACTCCTACTCAAGACTCCTAATAGGACTCCTACTCAAGACTCCTAATAGGACTCCTACTTCTAACCAACTCCTAATAGGACTCCTACTTCTAACCAACTCCTAATAGGACTCCTACTCAAGACTCCTAATAGGACTCCTACTTCTAACCAACTCCTAATAGGACTCCTACTTCTAACCAACTCCTAATAGGACTCCTACTTCTAACCAACTCCTAATAGGACTCCTACTCAAGACTCCTAATAGGACTCCTACTCAAGACTCCTAATAGGACTCCTACTTCTAACCAACTCCTAATAGGACTCCTACTCAAGACTCCTAATAGGACTCCTACTTCTAACCAACTCCTAATAGGACTCCTACTCAAGACTCCTAATAGGACTCCTACTCAAGACTCCTAATAGGACTCCTACTCAAGACTCCTAATAGGACTCCTACTCAAGACTCCTAATAGGACTCCTACTCAAGACTCCTAATAGGACTCCTACTCAAGACTCCTAATAGGACTCCTACTCAAGACTCCTAATAGGACTCCTACTCAAGACTCCTAATAGGACTCCTACTTCTAACCAACTCCTAATAGGACTCCTACTCAAGACTCCTAATAGGACTCCTACTCAAGACTCCTAATAGGACTCCTACTCAAGACTCCTAATAGGACTCCTACTCAAGACTCCTAATAGGACTCCTACTCAAGACTCCTAATAGGACTCCTACTCAAGACTCCTAATAGGACTCCTACTCAAGACTCCTAATAGGACTCCTACTCAAGACTCCTAATAGGACTCCTACTCAAGACTCCTAATAGGACTCCTACTCAAGACTCCTAATAGGACTCCTACTCAAGACTCCTAATAGGACTCCTACTCAAGACTCCTAATAGGACTCCTACTCAAGACTCCTAATAGGACTCCTACTTCTAACCAACTCCTAATAGGACTCCTACTCAAGACTCCTAATAGGACTCCTACTCAAGACTCCTAATAGGACTCCTACTCAAGACTCCTAATAGGACTCCTACTCAAGACTCCTAATAGGACTCCTACTCAAGACTCCTAATAGGACTCCTACTTCTAACCAACTCCTAATAGGACTCCTACTCAAGACTCCTAATAGGACTCCTACTCAAGACTCCTAATAGGACTCCTACTTCTAACCAACTCCTAATAGGACTCCTACTCAAGACTCCTAATAGGACTCCTACTCAAGACTCCTAATAGGACTCCTACTCAAGACTCCTAATAGGACTCCTACTCAAGACTCCTAATAGGACTCCTACTCAAGACTCCTAATAGGACTCCTACTTCTAACCAACTCCTAATAGGACTCCTACTCAAGACTCCTAATAGGACTCCTACTCAAGACTCCTAATAGGACTCCTACTCAAGACTCCTAATAGGACTCCTACTCAAGACTCCTAATAGGACTCCTACTCAAGACTCCTAATAGGACTCCTACTCAAGACTCCTAATAGGACTCCTACTTCTAACCAACTCCTAATAGGACTCCTACTCAAGACTCCTAATAGGACTCCTACTCAAGACTCCTAATAGGACTCCTACTCAAGACTCCTAATAGGACTCCTACTCAAGACTCCTAATAGGACTCCTACTCAAGACTCCTAATAGGACTCCTACTCAAGACTCCTAATAGGACTCCTACTTCTAACCAACTCCTAATAGGACTCCTACTTCTAACCAACTCCTAATAGGACTCCTACTTCTAACCAACTCCTAATAGGACTCCTACTCAAGACTCCTAATAGGACTCCTACTCAAGACTCCTAATAGGACTCCTACTCAAGACTCCTAATAGGACTCCTACTCAAGACTCCTAATAGGACTCCTACTCAAGACTCCTAATAGGACTCCTACTCAAGACTCCTAATAGGACTCCTACTCAAGACTCCTAATAGGACTCCTACTCAAGACTCCTAATAGGACTCCTACTCAAGACTCCTAATAGGACTCCTACTCAAGACTCCTAATAGGACTCCTACTCAAGACTCCTAATAGGACTCCTACTCAAGACTCCTAATAGGACTCCTACTTCTAACCAACTCCTAATAGGACTCCTACTCAAGACTCCTAATAGGACTCCTACTTCTAACCAACTCCTAATAGGACTCCTACTCAAGACTCCTAATAGGACTCCTACTCAAGACTCCTAATAGGACTCCTACTTCTAACCAACTCCTAATAGGACTCCTACTTCTAACCAACTCCTAGGAGATTCATCTATGCTTATCAAAAGAGATCAATACATGGCCATTTATAAGGTTTCTAAACCCTAACTCCTAATATGACTCATACTCAAGATCATAATAGGACTCTTACTCGAGACTCCTATTCCTTTACAACTCCTAATTCTTCTCTAAGAAATAACCTCCAAACCCTAGCTGTCCTCTTCACCTCATTAATAGGGGTCAGCTTAGGTAGGTTTTACTTGAATGACCCTCTCAATTAGGACTCTCCTAGCTAGAGTCCTAACAAACCCGTCCTCTTCAAATCAGCCTTGTCTTCAAGGCTGACAATCCATGAATTCTGGAAATTTGATCTTTAAGTCATCATAGTTATCTTAAGTGGCACCTTTTGTTGGTAAGTTTGCCCATTGTATTAGCACTTCAATAGTGGGTCATCGTTATCGAGTCACAATCCGTCGATCAATAATGACACTCGATTGGGTATGGAGTTCTCCTTGGGTAGTCATATTTGGTGGGTGGCTTTGAGCTATCTCCAAGCACTTGTTTACTACTTCTGTCTAGTCATCGGTTTGCGGGTGATACGTTGTATTCCTTTTCAATTTAGTACCCTTATAGCATAATTCTTTTGAGTCCCAATTGTAATGAGCCACGGAGCTTAGTGCTTCTTCCAATTTTTTTATGATCTTACTGGTCTCTAGATCTTCCTGCCATTCCCTCTTAATATCCTTAGGGAAGTTGCTAGTCGAAAGTGAAATGGTTAAAAATTCAGCTTGCTTGGGTAGCTGTGAAAGCGCATCTGCAATAACATTTTCTTTCCCCTTTTTGTAAGTTCTTTTATAATCATATCCAAGAAGCTTTGTTACCCATTTTTGCTACTCGGGGGAAGATATCTTCTGCTCCAAGAAATATTTTAGGCTTTTATGATCGGTCTTGATTTGAAAGCGTCGCCCGATCAAGTACGATCTCTATTTGGCCACCGCATGCACAATCACGAGCATCTACTTATCATAAATAGTCATTTTGAGATGGGAATGAGATAGTGCCTTACTGGTATAAGCGAGGGGGCGGACATCTTGCATTAGTATAACACTAGTTCTGACTCTGAAGGTATTGACTTCAATAACGATAGTCTTATTGAAGTCAAGTAGCGCTAGTATGGGCATTATCATCATTGCAGCTTTAAGTTTGTCGAAGGCGGTGGTGGCTTTCTCCAACCATTGGAAAGCATCTTTTTTAGCAAGGAAGTAAGTGGTGCACTGATCTTTCCATATTTTTTTCACGAACTTACGGTAGTAGCCTATTAAACCGAGAAAGCTATGTAGCAATTTTATGTTCCTCGAGGTCAGCCAGTTCTACATTGCTCCAAACTTAGAGGGATCCACTACCACACCTTCTTCTGATATGATATGCCCAAGAAGATATTTCACCTTCTATTGAAGAAAGCAAAAATTCATAGTAGTCGTTGTGTGTTCAAAAGGTGTTTTTCGGTATGTCTTCTCCGCACACTCGTATTTGATGATACCCGGATCAAAGGTCTAGCTTTGTGAAAATTTGTGCTCCCTTTCATCTAGTAATTCATCTACTATTGGAATAGGGTATTTGTCCTTGATGGTTATGCCATTAAGAGCTCGGTAATCAACGCACATTTGCTATGTTCCATCCTTCTTTCGTACGAAGAGCATCGGTGAAGAGTAGGGGCTGCAACTTGGCCGAATAATTCCTATTTTGAGTATCTCTTTTATAATCCTTTCTATTTCATCATTCTACAAATATGAATGCTGATATGGCTGAGTATTTGTAAGAGGTTTTCCTAGAAGAATCGGTATACAATGATCATACCAACGGGTAGGAGGTAGGTTGCATGGTTCGTCAAATATATCTGAAAATTCAGCAAGTAAAGGAAGTAGGCTTAGATCTTTAAATTCTATTAGCTCTCCCTTAGTTTATTGCTTAAGTTGTACTAAAAAGCTGCTGCATGCTTTATGTAAAACCTTCTTCATTTGTTGTGTGCAAATCGTCATTACATCGCCCCCATGTTTCCTGTGCAATATCACCTGTTTCCCCCTACTGTAAAATTTCATAATTAGTTTCATAACATTCCAAGAAACATCACCTAATGTCATCAAGCATTCAATTCTGAGCATGGCCTCATGATCATCAAGAGGGAGGAGGAAGAAATAAACAATTATCTCTTGGTCCTATAGTAATAGTTTCACCTGCAGACATCTTTGGTCGCACTTTAGGATTCTTCCGTCGGTGACCTTTACGTCGAACTTGCTGCAACCTTCGATGTAGAGTACCATCCAAGCAGCAACCTTACTATTTAGGAAGTTATTAGTGCTGCCTGTGTCGATGAGGATAGTGATTGGTTGTTGTTTGAGAAGGCCTCCAACTTTCATCGTTTGCGGATTTGAGTAGCTGGCTAGTGCGTGTACCGTAACGTCGGTCGGTTGCAGCTCTTCTTCCACATCTTCTTCTTTATGTTCAAGGCTCTCTTTTAGATATTCAATGATATCTTCTTCTACTAGTTCAATCATAAGAAGTCTCCCTTTTATAAAGTGATGCTCGTGGTTCCATGGCTCATCGTAGTGCCAACATAACCCCTTCGTAGATCGCTCCCAAAGCTCTTCTCTTGTCAACCTTTTTAGTGCAGAGACTCGGTAGATAATAGGGGGGACTGAGGGCTTTAGTATTGCTGGTCGGGGAGTGACCCTAGTACTCCGGGCTTCATGGTTCAATCGCTCCTCTTGAAGTCGTGCGAAAGAGATGGCTGCCATAAGCATGTACGATTGTTGCACTTTAACTTCTCCCTTGATCTCTAGCTTCAAGCCCTCAATGAAGGTCCCCAATAGCTAGTTTTGAGACTAATCATGAGTTTGATTAGATACCTTTCAAACCTGGTTTGGTACTCCTGAATGGTGGAGGTTTGTCGGATCTTTGCTAGTTGTACGTCAATGTTCTCGTAATCGGTTAGTCCAAAGCGGATCAACAGTCCTTATTTGAATTATTGCCATGAGAGGACTCCATGAGTATATTCAAACTAGTCAAACCACTATATGACATTCCCTTCAAGATGTATAGCCACAATTTCCACCATAGATGCGTCCAAGATTTTATGGTACCGAAAATATCGCTCCACGCGCGAGATCTAACCAGTCGGGTCTCCTTCTTCCCATCTAGGGAAGTCCACCCTCATGCATGGATAGTTGTTGGGGTTAATTATAGAGCCTCCCCTCTCTTGGAAGTCACCTCTTTGGGCTTAGTGCGATTGGTTAGAGCTCTCTCCTTGATGTGATTTCTTCGGGCTTGGTGGTTGGCCCAAATTGAGTTCGGTAAAGAGAGTTTAAATCTTATCCTCCATTCGCACCTCGAAGACTTTGAATTTAGTATTGATTGTCTACTCAGATGCCATAGTATATGCCTCCAAATATGTGATATTAAGATCTCTCTTTTGTTGTCGGATTAAAGACATGTATAGGTTGAGAGATGTGATGGTCGAAAGGGTTGATCGATTGGTGGATGTAGGCAGCGGTTTAGGCTTGTTTTGTAGCTATTTTGGGTACAGTTTGAGGGTGTGGTTTGGTGGAGTTTTAGGTCTGTGGATGAAAGTTTTAGATCTATGGTAGATGGCAACAAAAGTTTGATAGAAATCAATGGAAGTTGCTGCAAGCATGTGTTGTCATGTAAGAGCAGAATTGTTGTCGAAGAAACAACAGTTTCTTGATGAAATTTCCACCAAAAACTTGAGAGATTTGAGGAGGGAATTGACAGAAAAATCTCAGATTATATGACAGCAAGGATGTCCAATTTAATCAAGAAAATTTTGGCAGAATAACAGCAAGGAAATTGGTGCAAGTTGCGATAGTAGAATTCTCATCAAAAAATTTCAGCGATTTGCGATGAAAATTTGCAGCAACACAAAATCATTTTTAGAGATGAATTCTTCAATAGATCAATCCTAGATAAAATCCAAGATGATCTATAAAGTGTATAAGAAATTTTATTCAAAAAAGATTGCAAATAGATCGGTTAGGGCAACAATATGCAGCTAAAATTTTTACAGCATAGATTTTCAAGTGTAGCAGATTGAACATGAAAGATAAGTGATTTATATTAAGAATTTTTTAATGAAACCAAAGGGAAATCCACTGTTAGGAAGTGTCAAAGCTATCATAAAAATTTTCTAAAGATTTAGATAGAAAAAACATAGTATCAAGATCAAATAGTTTATGCTATGCGGTTTGAATTCTGCAATGTATCTTTCATCGTAGAGATGAAAACTTTGCGACAAAAAATTTATGCAGCAATATAGGAACGAATTTTTTTGGATTTTTGATTAAGAAAACTAAATTGTAGCAACTGTAAGGCAGGAAACCAGAACCTATTGCAATTTATGGGGAGATCAAAGGATGATCCATAGTGGTGGAGATGACAGTGGAATTTGACGACGATCTATTAAGCAATTGTGGAAATTGCTTTGGGCGACTGTGGAGGGCTGATGGATGGCTGTGGAAGGGCAGCAAGATACCAAGAATACTACTCTAATACCAAGTGTTAGAACCCTTACAGATTCTAAGCTTGGGGTTGATCTCTTTAGGGGATCGGCCTCCTTGAAACTCTATAGGGGTTCCTTCCTCCAAGTTGTTGCTCAAGGCTATAGAAAAGATTCATCTATTGCTTATCAAAAGAGGATGAATACATGGCTATTTATAGGGTTTCTGTACCCTAACTCCTAATAGGACTCCTACTCAAGACTCCTACTCAATTAAGATTCCTACTCAAGACTCCTAATAGGACTCCTACTCAAGACTCCTATTCCTTTATAACTCCTAATTCTTCTCTAAGAAATAACCTCCAAACCCTAGCCGGCCTCTTCACCTCTTTAATAGTGGTCGACTTAGGTAGGTTTGACATCAAAAGTTTTTTCAAAACATAACACATGTAGTTCAAAACCAATCTTTTATATGAATAAACTAGTTATAATACCACTTTAGGGAAATTTTAGCAGTGACATCACATGCCCATCGAAAGAATATAAAACAAAAATCCTCAAATTTCTCATAAATTGTATCCGTCATCGTGCAAAAATTGGTGCATAAAATCCATAAAACTAAAAACTGCGTATATGAAAGATTGTGTTTTATTTAGGGAGATCTATTAGGACTCTAGCTACCTAGTCGACTCCTATTAAAGAGGTGAAGAAGCCGGCTAGGGTTAGGAGAGTATTACTTAGAGAAGCATTAGGAGTTGTAAAGGAATAGGAGTCTTGAATAGGAGTTCTTTTAGGAGTCTCGAGTAGGAGTCTTGAGTAAGAGTCCTATTAGGAGTTGGGGTTTAGAAGTCCTATAAATAACTATATATTCATCCTCTTTTCATAAGCAATAAATGAATCTTTTCGACAGCCTTTGAGCAGCAATTTGGAGGAAGGAACCCCTATAGAGTTCCAAGGAGGCCGATGTTGTATCTCGGATTTTGATAATGAAGCTAATTGATAAGTGTTTATGATTTGACCTATGTTTTGAGTGACGCATGAAGCTTCGATCAGGATGAGACAATTAAAGCAAGAAGATTCATGTTAGGCCAGAGAGAAACATATCAGAAGATTGGATGTCACGTCGAAGGATCGTTCGACATATCGACAAAAGGCTTTAGACCATGAGTTTGGGCATTGGCCAAGAAGAGCAGACATTGAGCCAAGAAAATTAGAGTTGTAGAGGTCAACTGGCCAAGAGTGTATAGGCCGCAAGAGAGGACGATGTATCGAAGAATGAAATGAATCGTCGATGGACCAACAACATGTCGGACAACATGATTCAAGCATAGTAATAATTGTCTTAATCGAAGTGTATTTTATATGTGCAGGATTAACTACAATAGCAAAGTACAAAGCAAAATGAAGTCCCAAAGTCAAGAACGTGATTTCGTTGGGAGTTCAAGAATTCGTCGGAAGTTCTACAGGAACCAATTGAGAAGTCCTAGAACTTGCCAAAGAAGCTCGTCAGAACTCAGAAAGAAGATCATCGTGAAGTCCAGGAGCTTGCTAGGAGTCCACTGGAACGTTGCCGAGAGTTCGCTGAAAGATCACTGAAAGCTCGTTGGAAGAAACACTGACTCATTAAACTATTTAGCTTAGTGTATGCCTTACAATTTGTAGTTAGCACATAATTAGGATTGGAATTGGGTCAACCCAAATAGGGGTGAGTTGGGCCCATGTATAGACTGTGTTCGGCCGAATGAAAGGCCCAAACAATGACCCAACAGGTGGCACCATCATGGCACAATCTTCGAGACTGTGTTAGATGATGGTATCGCTAGTCTGGGCGGTGGTACCACCTAGACATAGCCTCCCAGGTGATGGTACCACCAAACTGGGCAATGGTAGCACCTAGTGTTAGTGTTGCAGAAGGTGGTACGGCCAGGACCCGGGAAACCCGAGATGAGATGTTTTTAGGCTCAAAGTTTGAATCAACTTGAGGCCTATAAATACCCCTCTCATACTTAGTTAAAAAACACAAGAATTGAGAGTGAAAAAAAAAGAATGCTACTATAATCTTATGTGATCTCCTAGGGTTATCTCCTAAACCCGGTAAAAGGAGAAAGAGCTGTAAAAGGTGGTTGGTTTTCGTCTATTGAAGGAAGACCGATAGTGGATGCCGGTGGCCTCGATGGAAGAGGAATCGATGAGTCGATGTAGGTCACGACGACTGAACCATTATAAAAATATGGTTTGCTTTTCTTTATGCAATTTACCTTACTACAAACCTCTTTACTTGCTCATTACACTTTTACAAACACTTTAAAGTTTAATATCTTTCCGAGATCGATTTTATCGTATGAAGAATTTTTCAAACCGATGTAATTTTACCACTGCACTAATTCAAACCCCCCACCCCTCCTAGTGCCGCTCTTGATCCTAACATTTATATTAGAGCCTCATTTTTCTCATTTAGTTTAACACCCAAATAGAAATGACTCTTTCTAGCTTTCAAGAGGGACTTTCTCTCATTTGTCCACCTATGTCAAGAACGTGATTTCATTGGGAGTTCGAGAGTTCATCGGAAGTTCTGCAGGAACCAACCGAGAAGTCTTGGAGCTTGCCAAAGAAGCTCGTCGAACTCGCAAAAAAGATCGTCGTGAAGTCTAGGAGCTTGCCACGAGTCCACTAGAACGTTGCCGAGAGTTCACTGAAAGATCACCGAAAGCTCGTTGGAAGAAACATTGACTCATTAAACTATTAGCTTAGTGTATGCCTTAGAATTTGTAGTTAGCACATAATTAGGATTGGAATTGGGTCAACCCAAATAGGGGTGAGTTGGGGCCCATGTATAGACTGTGCTCGGCCCAATGAAAGGCCCAAACAATGACCCAACAGGTGGCACCATCATGGCACAATCTTCGAGACTGTGTTAGATGATGGTATCGCTAGTCTTGGCGGTGGTACCACCCAGACATAGCCTTCCAGGTGATGGTACCACCAAACTGGGCAATAGTACCACCTAGTGTTAGTGTTGCAGGAGGTGGTACCCGCCAGGACCCGGGAAACTCGAGATGAGATATTTTTAGGCTCAAAGTTTGAATCAACTTGAGGCCTATAAATACCCCTCTCATACTTAGTTAAGAAACACAAGAATTGAGAGTGAAAAAAAAAAAGAATGCTACTATAATCTTATGTGATCTCCTAGGGTTATCTCCTAAACCCGGTAAAAGGAGAAAGAGCTGTAAAAGGTGGTTGGTTTTCGTCTATTGAAGGAAGACCGATAGTGGATGCCGGTGGCCTCGATGGAAGAGGAATCGGAGAGTCGATGTAGGTCACGATGACTGAACCACTATAAAAATATGGTTTGCCTTTTCTTTTATGCAATTTACCTGACTACAAACCTCTTTACTTGCTCATTACACTTTACAAAACGCTTTAAAGTTTAATATCTTTCCGAGATCGATTTTATCGTATGAAGAATTTTCAAACCGATGTAATTTTAACCGGCTGCACTAATTCAAACCCCCAACCCCCCCTAGTGCCGCTCTTGATCCTAACATTTTGTATTAGAGCCTCATTTTTCTCATTTAGTTTAACACCCAAATAGAAATGACTCTTTCTAGCTTTCAAGAGGGACTTTCTCTCATTTGTCCACCTATGTCAAGAACATGATTTCATTGGGAGTTCGAGAGTTCATCGGAAGTTCTGTAGGAACCAACCGAGAAGTCTTGGAGCTTGCCAAAGAAGCTCGTCGGAAACTCACAAAAAAGATCGTCGTGAAGTCTAGGAGCTTGCCACGAGTCCACTAGAACGTTGCCGAGAGTTCGCTGAAAGATCATCGAAAGCTCGTTGGAAGAAACATTGACTCATTAACTATTTAGCTTAGTGTATGCCTTACAATTTGTAGTTAGCACATAATTAGATTGGAATTGGGTCAACCCAAATAGGGGTGAGTTGGGCCGATGTATAGATTGTGTTCGCCCAATGAAAGGCCCAAACAATGACCCAACAGGTGGCAACATCATGGCACAATCTTCGAGACTATGTTAGATGATAGTATCGCTAGTCTGGGCGGTGGTACCCCAGGTGAGGGTATCACCAACTGGCAATAGTACCACCTAGTGTTAGTGGTTGTAGGAGGTGGTACCACCAGGACCTGGGAAACCCGAGATGAGATATTTTTAGGCTCAAAGTTTAATCAACTTGAGGCCATAAATACCCCTCTCATACTTAGTTAAAAAACACAAGAATTGAGAGTGAAAAAAAATAAATGCTACTATAATCTTATGTGATCTCCTAGGGGTTAGTCTCCTAAACCCGTAAAAGGAGAAAGAGCTGTAAAAGGTGGTTGGTTTTTCGTCTATTGAAGGAAGACCGATAGTGGATGCCGGTGGCCCTCGATGGAAGAGGAATCGGTGGAGTCGATGTAGTCACGACGACTGAACCACAATAAAAATATGGTTTGCTTTTCTTTTATGCAATTTACCTTACACAAACCTCTTTACTTGCTCATTACACTTTACCAAACGCTTTAAAGTTTAATATCTTTCCGAGATCGATTTTATCGTATGAAGAATTTTTCAAAACCGATGTAATTTAACCGCTGCACTAATTCAAACCCACCCACCCCCCCTAGTGCCGCTCTTGATCCTAACTTTTGTATTAGAGCCTCATTTTTCTCATTTAGTTTAACACCCAAATAGAAATGACTCTTTCTAGCTTTCAAGAGGGACTTTCTCTCATTTGTCCACCTATGTCAAGAACGTGATTTCATTGGGAGTTTGAGGAGTTCATCGGAAGTTTGCAGGAACCAACCGAGAAGTCTGGAGCTTGCCAAAGAGCTCGTCGAACCTCGCAAAAAAGATCGTCGTGAAGTCTAGGATCTTGCCACGAGTCCTACGAACGTTGCCGAGAGGTTCGCTGAAAGATCAACCGAAAGCTCGTGGAAGAAACATTGACTCTTAAACTATTTAGCTTAGTGTATGCCTTACAATTTGTAGTTAGCACATATTAGGATTGAATTGGGTCAACCCAAATAGGGGTGAGTTGGGGCCCATGTATAGACTGTGTTCGGCCCATGAAATGACCAAACAATGACACAACAGGTGGCACCATCATGGCACATCTTTGAGACTGTGTTAGATTGATGGTACCGCTAGTCTGGGCGGTGGTACCACCCAGACATAGCCTTCCAGGTGATGGTACCACCAAACTGGGCAATAGTACCACCTAGTGTTAGTGTTGCAGGAGGTGGTACCACCCAGACATAGCCTTCCAGGTGATGGTACCACCAAACTGGGCAATAGTACCACCTAGTGTTAGTGTTGCAGGAGGTGGTACCACCCAGACATAGCCTTCCAGGTGATGGTACCACCAAACTGGGCAATAGTACCACCTAGTGTTAGTGTTGCAGGAGGTGGTACCACCCAGACATAGCCTTCCAGGTGATGGTACCACCAAACTGGGCAATAGTACCACCTAGTGTTAGTGTTGCAGGAGGTGGTACCACCCAGACATAGCCTTCCAGGTGATGGTACCACCAAACTGGGCAATAGTACCACCTAGTGTTAGTGTTGCAGGAGGTGGTACCACCCAGACATAGCCTTCCAGGTGATGGTACCACCAAACTGGGCAATAGTACCACCTAGTGTTAGTGTTGCAGGAGGTGGTACCACCCAGACATAGCCTTCCAGGTGATGGTACCACCAAACTGGGCAATAGTACCACCTAGTGTTAGTGTTGCAGGAGGTGGTACCACCCAGACATAGCCTTCCAGGTGATGGTACCACCAAACTGGGCAATAGTACCACCTAGTGTTAGTGTTGCAGGAGGTGGTACCACCCAGACATAGCCTTCCAGGTGATGGTACCACCAAACTGGGCAATAGTACCACCTAGTGTTAGTGTTGCAGGAGGTGGTACCACCCAGACATAGCCTTCCAGGTGATGGTACCACCAAACTGGGCAATAGTACCACCTAGTGTTAGTGTTGCAGGAGGTGGTACCACCCAGACATAGCCTTCCAGGTGATGGTACCACCAAACTGGGCAATAGTACCACCTAGTGTTAGTGTTGCAGGAGGTGGTACCACCAAACTGGGCAATAGTACCACCTAGTGTTAGTGTTGCAGGAGGTGGTACCACCCAGACATAGCCTTCCAGGTGATGGTACCACCAAACTGGGCAATAGTACCACCTAGTGTTAGTGTTGCAGGAGGTGGTACCACCCAGACATAGCCTTCCAGGTGATGGTACCACCAAACTGGGCAATAGTACCACCTAGTGTTAGTGTTGCAGGAGGTGGTACCACCCAGACCCCTTAGCCTTCCCAGGGTGCATGGTACCACCAAACTGGGCAATAGTAACCACCTAGTGTTAGTGTTGCAGGATGGTGGTACCGCCAGGACCCGGGAAACTCGAGATGAGATATTTTTAGGCTCAAAGTTTGAATCAACTTGAGGCTATAAATACCCCTCTCATACTTAGTTAAGAAAACACAAGCATTGAGAGTGAAACAAAAAGAAATGCTACTATATATCTTATGTGATCTCCTAGGGTTATCTCCTAAACCGGTAAAGGAGAAAGAGCTGTAAAAGGTGGTTGGTTTTCGTCTATTGAAGGAAGACCGATAGTGGATGCCGGTGGCCTCGATGGAAGAGGAATCGGAGGAGTCGATGTAGGTCACGATGACTGAACCACTATAAAATATGGTTTGCTTTTCTTTTATGCAATTACCCTGACTACAAACCTCTTTACTTGCTCATTACACTTTTACAAACGCTTTAAGTTTAATATCTTTCCGAGATCGATTTTATCGTATGAAGAATTTTTTCAAACCGATGTAATTTTACCGCTGCACTAATTCAAACCCCCAACCCCCCCTAGTGCCGCTCTTGATCCTAACATTTTGTATTAGAGCCTCATTTTTCTCATTTAGTTAACACCCAATAGAAATGACTCTTTCTAGCTTTCAAGAGGGACTTTCTCTCATTTGTCCACCTATGTCAAGAACATGATTCATTGGGAGTTCGAGAGTTCATCGGAAGTTTCTGTAGGAACCAACGAGAAGTCTTGGAGCTTGCCAAAGAAGCTCGTCGGAACTCACAAAAAAGATCGTCGTGAAGTCTAGGAGCTTGCCACGAGTCCACTAGAACGTTGCCGAGAGTTCGCTGAAAGATCATCGAAAGCTCGTTGGAAGAAACATTGACTCATTAAACTATTTAGCTTAGTGTATGCCTTACAATTTGTAGTTAGCACATAATTAGGATTGGAATTGGGTCAACCCAAATAGGGGTGAGTTGGGCCGATGTATAGATTGTGTTCGGCCCAATGAAAGGCCCAAACAATGACCCAACAGGTGGCAACATCATGGCACAATCTTCGAGACTATGTTAGATGATAGTATCGCTAGTCTGGGCGGTGGTACCCACCCAGACATTGCCTCCCAGGTGATGGTATCACCAAACTGGGCAATAGTACCACCTAGTGTTAGTGTTGTAGGAGGTGGTACCACCAGGACCTGGGAAACCCCGAGATGAGATATTTTTAGGCTCAAAGTTTGAATCAACTTGAGGCCTATAAATACCCCTCTCATACTTAGTTAAAAAACACAAGAATTGAGAGTGAAAAAAAATGAAATGCTACTATAATCTTATGTGATCTCCTAGGGTTATCTCCTAAACCCGGTAAAAGGAGAAAGAGCTGTAAAAGGTGGTTGGTTTTCGTCTATTGAAGGAAGACCGATAGTGGATGCCGGTGGCCTCGATGGAAGAGGAATCGGTGGAGTCGATGTAGGTCACGACGACTGAACCACAATAAAAATATGGTTTGCTTTTCTTTTATGCCAATTTACCTTACTACAAACCTCTTTACTTGCTCATTACACTTTTACAAACGCTTTAAAGTTTAATATCTTTCCGAGATCGATTTTATCGTATGAAGAATTTTTCAAACCGATGTAATTTTACCGCTGCACTAATTCAAACCCCCCACCCCCCCTAGTGCCGCTCTTGATCCTAACATTTTGTATTAGAGCCTCATTTTTCTCATTTAGTTTAACACCCAAATAGAAATGACTCTTTCTAGCTTTCAAGAGGGACTTTCTCTCATTTGTCCACCTATGTCAAGAACGTGATTTCATTGGGAGTTTGAGAGTTCATCGGAAGTTCTGCAGGAACCAACCGAGAAGTCTTGGAGCTTGCCAAAGAAGCTCGTCGGAACTCGCAAAAAGATCGTCGTGAAGTCTAGGAGCTTGCCACGAGTCCACTAGAACGTTGCCGAGAGTTCGCTGAAAGATCACCGAAAGCTCGTTGGAAGAAACATTGACTCATTAAACTATTTAGCTTAGTGTATGCCTTACAATTTGTAGTTAGCACATAATTAGGATTGGAATTGGGTCAACCCAAATAGGGGTGAGTTGGGCCCATGTATAGACTGTGTTCGGCCCAATGAAATGACCAAACAATGACACAACAGGTGGCACCATCATGGCACAATCTTTGAGACTGTGTTAGATGATGGTACCGCTAGTCTGGGCGGTGGTACCACCCAGACATAGCCTCCCAAGCGATGGTACCGCCAAACTGGGTAGTGGTACCACCCAGTGCTAGTGTTGTAGGCGGTGGTACCGCTAGGACTCGGGAAACCCGAGATTAGATGTTTTTAGGCTTCAAGTGTGAATCAACTTGAGGCCTATAAATACCCCTCTCATACTTCATTAAAAAACACAAGAATTGAGAGTGAAAAGAAAGAAATGCTGCTATAATCTTATCTGATCTCCTAGGGTTATCTCCTAAACCCAGTAAAAGGAGAAAGAGTTTTAAAGGTGGTTGGTCTTCACCTATTGAAGGAAGACCGATAGTGGATGCCGGTGGCCTCGACGGAAGAGGAATCGGTGGAGTGGATGTAGGTCATGACGACTGAACCACTATAAAAATCTGGTTTGCTTTTCTTTTGTGCAATTTACCTTACTACAAACCCCTTTACTTGGTCATTACACTCTTACAATGCTTTGAAGTTTAATATCTTTCCGAGATCGGTTTTATCGTACGAAGAATTTTTCAAACCGATGTAATTTTATCGCTGTATTAATTCTCTCCCCCCCTCCCCTAGTGCCGCTCTTGATCCTAACAGTTTATATTAAAGCCTCATTTTCTCATTTGGTTTAACACCCAAATAGAAATGACTCTTTTCGGCTTTCAAGAGGGACTTTCTCTCATTTGTCCTCGTATGTTCATTGGGATGGACTACATATATTGGAAAACTTGATTTAGAGTTTTCTTGCTTGGATTTGAATTTATGGAATATTGTCGAAAGCGGTTTTCGAAGGTCTTCTCTTCCAATGAACCATTGGAATGATTTGGAGAAGAAGACTTTTTCTTTAAATGCTAGAGCGATGAATGCTCTATTTTGTGCCTTAGACAAAACTGAATTTAATCGGGTTTCTACTTGCGAAATGGCTTTTAATATTTGGCATATTCTTAAAACCACACACAAAGGCACTAGTAGGGTAAAAGTTTGAAGATTAATCTTTTAATGCATGACTTCGAATTGTTTCATATGAAACTAAGTGAAACCATTGGAGACATGTACACTTGTTTTACGGATGTCGTCAATGGTTTAAAAGCACTTGGTAAAAGTTTTTCGGAATTCGAACTTGTAAATAAAATTTTATGTTTTCTTAATAAGAACTGGGATCCAAAAGTAACTACAATACAAGAGGCAAAAGATCTTAATAATTTTTCACTTGAAGAACTTTTTAGTTCATTAATGACATATAAAATAACGCACAATGCACAAAACAAACTTGGAACAACCTTCCAAAGAACATGAAGGATTTCAGACTTAGAACAATCGAAGACCACTCAAGTATAAGCTCAAGTGATGGTGAACTTGAACTCCTGATGAAATTTAAAAAGTTCATGAAACAACAATTAAAGAATAAAAATAAACTTAAAAAGAGCGAAACTACTTGCTATGAACGCAAGAAGAAGTTGCCAAAAGACGAATTGAGCTCATCTGAAGATGAGGAGAAAATAAAAAAAAGGCAAGATGGCAAATTATGCCTTAATGGCTTTCGACGACGACGAGGTAATCAAAATCCCTTTAGTTTATTTCAAAATTACATGATGCTTTTATGAGTTATTTTTAATTATTTTTCTTGAAAATTGTATGTTTAATAATGTACTAAAAATGAAAAAATAAAAATGGGATAATGCTTACCTTTCTAGTGATTTCAAAAATAATCTTGAAAATTGCATGTTTTATGATAAACAAATAAAATTATTTTGAATGCCTTATGAAATCATGCTTGATGTTTTAATGATGTAATAATGCAATAAAATGTTAGATATAAATCTAATTCTAATACACCTAACAAGATTAGTATAAGAAGCATTACCATGTATCATGTTGATTTCTATATTATTTCTCGATTTTGATTAAAGATGCTCTATGATTAATGAAATTATGTTTGATTTGAAGTAATGCATAATGATCATGCTTAATAAGTTTATATTTCGAAATTATGCATGATGATTTTTGGGTAATTTATGGTTTATTGATCTTGATGATTTCCATGATGAGATTTACTCTTTCGATTTTAAACTATGATGTATGGTTTTCATACGAAAAATACAAAGGCATGCTTATATGAAATAAACAATTTCAAATGAAATATATAAAAAATAAAAAGGAGGAATATATTTTTCATCTCTATCTTATTAATTTTTCATTATTGAATCCATGTATATTATGCTTTTGTGAATCTCATGGATTATGAAAATGATTTAAATTTAATGGATTTTATCAAAATCATGATCTTAATTTCTCGTGATTTATAACTTCAAATCGTTTATGAATCAAGATCTTATTTTTTTAACTTTCATGTTTTTTTCTTGTCATTTACTAAAAAAGAAAATTTCCTAAATGAATCATGATTTTTTGGAATTATAATTTTTATGTTTTCTTAATAAGAACTGGGATCCAAAAGTAACTACAATACAAGAGGCAAAAGATCTTAATAATTTTTCACTTGAAGAACTTTTTAGTTCATTAATGACATATAAAATAACGCACAATGCACAAAACAAACTTGGAACAACCTTCCAAAGAACATGAAGGATTTCAGACTTAGAACAATCGAAGACCACTCAAGTATAAGCTCAAGTGATGGTGAACTTGAACTCCTGATGAAATTTAAAAAGTTCATGAAACAACAATTAAAGAATAAAATAAACTTAAAAAGAGCGAAACTACTTGCTATGAACGCAAGAAGAAGTTGCCAAAAGACGAATTGAGCTCATCTGAAGATGAGGAGAAAATAAAAAAAGGCAAGATGGCAAATTATGCCTTAATGGCTTTCGACGACGACGAGGTAATCAAAATCCCTTTAGTTTATTTCAAAATTACATGATGCTTTTATGAGTTATTTTTAATTATTTTTCTTGAAAATTGTATGTTTAATAATGTACTAAAAATGAAAAAATAAAAATGGGATAATGCTTACCTTTCTAGTGATTTCAAAAATAATCTTGAAAATTGCATGTTTTATGATAAACAAATAAATTATTTTGAATGCCTTATGAAATCATGCTTGATGTTTTAATGATGTAATAATGCAATAAAATGTTAGATATAAATCTAATTCTAATACACCTAACAGATTAGTATAAGAAGCATTACCATGTATCATGTTGATTTCTATATTATTTCTCGATTTTGATTAAAGATGCTCTATGATTAATGAAATTATGTTTGATTTGAAGTAATGCATAATGATCATGCTTAATAAGTTTATATTTCGAAATTATGCATGATGATTTTTGGGTAATTTATGGTTTATTGATCTTGATGATTTCATGATGAGATTTACTCTTTCGATTTTAAACTATGATGTATGGTTTTCATACGAAAATACAAAGGCATGCTTATATGAATAAACAATTTCAAATGAAATATATAAAAATAAAAGGAGGAATATATTTTTCATCTCTATCTATTAATTTTTCATTATTGAATCCATGTATATTATGCTTTTGTGAATCTCATGATTATGAAAATGATTTAAATTTAATGGATTTTATCAAAATCATGATCTTAATTTCTCGTGATTTATAACTTCAAATCGTTTATGACTCAAGATCTTATTTTTTTAACTTTCATGTTTTTTCTTGTCATTTACTAAAAAAGAAATTTCCTAAATTGAATCATGATTTTTTGGAATTATAATTTTTATGATTCATAATGAATTGAGAGATTTTATATGCATGAATTAATATCTTGTTCTCCTACAAGATTGAATGAATTTATTTATCTCATGATCTTCTAAGAATTCTTTTCGTTATTTATTTAAGAGAAGATTTGTTAAAATAATCATGGTTTCTCTGATTTCTCGGAATTATAACTTGAAAATTCTTTTCATAAATCAAGATTGTCTACTATGATTCTTTCTTTTCACTATTGAGTTATTCAAAAAGATCATATATGTTCTCTTGATATCTCATGACCAAAATTCTCTTGATATTTTTTCATCTCTATCTTATTAATTTTTCATTATTGAATCCATGTATATTATGCTTTTGTGAATCTCATGGATTATGAAAATGATTTAAATTTAATGGATTTTATCAAAATCATGATCTTAATTTCTCGTGATTTATAACTTCAAATCGTTTATGAATCAAGATCTTATTTTTTTAACTTTCATGTTTTTTTCTTGTCATTTACTAAAAAAGAAAATTTCCTAAATGAATCATGATTTTTTGGAATTATAATTTTTATGATTCATAATGAATTGAGAGATTTTATATGCATGAATTAATATCTTGTTCTCCTACAAGATTGAATGAATTTTATTTATATCATGATCTTCTAAGAATTCTTTTCGTTATTTATTTAAGAGAAGATTTGTTAAAATAAATCATGGTTTCTCTTGATTTCTCGGAATTATAACTTGAAAATTCTTTTCATAAATCAAGATTGTCTACTATGATTCTATATATCATAATATGTCTCTTGATATTCACAATTTGTCTTGATGATTTATATATCTCATGACCAAAATTCTCTTGATATTTTTCATGTGATGATATGAAATTATGCATGAAATACTCATGAATTTATGTTGATGCAAACAAATTAGAAGTTATGATTATGCATGGTAGGATGTAATGTAATTATTTATGATTTGGAATAATGTATGCAATACTTATGATTATTATGATGATGTATATGATATATTGCATATGATGTGAATCATGATTAAAATTGTCTTGATTTGAATTAAAGGTTTATCTTAATTATGGCATATCGAAATAAGAATGACACTTTATCTTTGTCATAATTTGTAAATTGAAATAAAGGGAAATGAATTACACCATTGTATTGTTCTTCCCTTCTATTTGATAATGACAAAGGGGGAGCAAAACTTGCTAGCTTGCTCATCTCAAAAGAGAAGCAAGAAGTGCAAGTGCTATCTTGCAAATCTCAAGAGAAGCAATGATTGCTAAGTTACACATTTCAAGAATATGCAAAATAGTCTATCTTGCATTTATCAAAAGATGTAAAATTTTGCTAACTTTCATATGTGTAAAATTTGCTAGCTTGCATACTCTAAAATGATATAAACTTGTTAGCTTGCATGTTCTTAAATGATGTAAATTTGCTAGCTTGCATGATGTAGAACTTACTATCTTGAACATCACTAAGAATTGCTATCTTGCAATCTCAAGAGAAGCCAAAGTACTATTTTGCCAATCTCATGAAGCAAAATATGTTAACTTGCACATCTAGCAAAACTTACAAATTTGCAAAACTCAAAATTATTGCTAGCTTACATGATGATAAAACTTGAGATTTATAATGTAATGATTTGAACAGTAATATCTCAAACACTTGATAATTGAACTTTTCCTTTTTGCTGATGACAAACGGGGAGAAGCATGATGATGTTATACATAAGCTTATAATAACATGTTGCTTGGATTTTCGATGGGGGAGTTTGTTTAAACTTCGTCATCAATTCGTTGTCATCATCAAAAGGGAGAGATTGTTGAATCTCAGATTTTGATGATAAAACCAATTGATAAGTGTTTATGATTTGATCTATGTTGTGAGTGACACAGGAAGCTTCGATCAGGATGAGACAATTAAAGTAGGAAGAACCATATTAGGCTGGAGGAAAACATGTTAGAAGATTGGACGTCGAGCCGAAGCATCGGTCGACATATCGACAGAAGGCTTCAAGTCATGATTTCGGGCATCGGGCCAAGAAGAGTGGATATTGTGCTAAGAAAATCGGAGTTGCGAAGGTTAACTAGCTGATTGGGCAATAGACCGCAAGAGAGAACGATGCGCCGAAGAATCGAATGAAGCGTCGATGGACCAATGACATGCCGGACAACATGATTCATGCTTAGTAATAATTGTCTAGATCGAAGTGTATTTTATATGTGCAGGATTAACTACGATAGCAAGACATAAAGTAAAATGAAGTCCCGGAGTCAAGAACACGATTTCGTTGAAAGTTCGAGAGTTCATCGGAAGTTCGGAAGTTCATCGGAAGTTCTGCCAGAACCAACCGAGAAGTCCTGGAGCTTGCCAAAGAAGCTCATCGAAACTCACCAAGAAGATCATTGTGAAGTCCAGGAGCTTACTGGGAGTCCGTTGGAACGTTGCCGAGAGTATACCGGAAGATCGTCGAAAGCTCGTCAGAAGAAACCTTCACTCATCAGACTTACTTAGCTTAGTGTATGCCTTAGAATTCGTAGTTAGCACATAATTGGGATTGGAATTGGGCCAACCCAATTAGGGGCCAGTTGGGCCCATATGGACTGTGTTGGGCCCAATAAAAGGCCCAAACAGTGACCCAACAGGTGGTACTGTCGTGGCATAGTCTCTGAGTCTGTGTTAAGCGGTGGTACTGCCAGTCTGGGTAGTGGTACCAGACAATGGCAGTGTCAAGTAGTGGTACCACCAGTCTGGGTGGTGGTACCACCCAAACGCAGCCTCCTAGGTGGTGGTACCGCCCAACACAAGCGGTGGTACCGCTAGGACCCGAGAAATCCAAGATGAGATGATTTTAGGCTCTAAGTTTGAATCAACTTGAGGCCTATAAATACCCCTCTTATCCCTAGTTAAAAAACACAAGAATTGAGAGTGAAAAAGAAAGAAACGCTGCTGTAGTCTTATGTGATCTCCTCTCCTTCTTCTAAGTGTTAGAAAAGTTTGAGAGAGGAGTAAGTGGGGGTATAAGGGTTATCTCCTAAACCCGATAAAAGGAGAAAGAGCTGTAAAAGGTGGTTAGTCTTCGCCTATTAAAGGAAGACCGATAGTAGATGCCGGTGGCCTCGACGGAAGAGGAATCAATGGATTTGATATAGGTCACGATGACCAAACTACTATAAAAACTTGGTTTGCTTTTCTTTTGTGCAATTTACCTTATTGCAAACCTCCTTACTTATTACACTCTTACGAATGCTTTGAAGTTTAATATCTTTCCGAGATTAGTTTTATCGTATGAAGAATTTTTCAAACCAACGTAATTTTACCACTGCACTAATTCACCTCCCCTCCCCCTCTTAGTGCCACTTTTGATCCAAACAGTCGATCCCCTAAAGAGATTAACCCCAAGCTTAGAATTTATAAGGGTTCTAACACTTAGTATTAGAGTAGCGTTCTTTGCATCTCGCTGTCCTTCCACGGCCATCCATCAGCCCTCCATAGTTGCCCAAAGCAATTCCCATAATTGCTTAAAAGGTCGTCATCGAACTCCACCATCATCTCCAACACTACGGATCATCCTTTGATCTCTCCGTGAATTGTAACAGGTTTTGGTTTCCTACCTTACTACTGCTGCAATTTAGTTATCCTTATTCAAAAATCTAGCCATCTATCAACCCTCTGCAACCCCCAACGCAATTCCCACAATTGCTTAAAGATCATCGTCGAACTCTGCCATCATCTCAACCACTGTGGATCATCCTTTGATCTCCCTATTAATTGCAACAGGTTCTGGTTTCCTACCATACTAGTGCTGCAATTTAATTATCCTTATTTGAAAATCCAAAAAAAAATTATTCCCATATTGTTGTAGAAACTTTTCATCATAAAGTTCTCATCTCTATGATGAATGATACATTGCAGAATTCCAATCGCATAGCACAGCTTATTTGATCTTGCTACTGCATTTTTTCTATCCAAATCTCTACGAAATTTTTATGACATCTTTGATACTTCCTAACAACAGATTTCCCTTTGGTTTTGTCAAAAAACTCTCAATATAAACTATTGATCTTTTACGTCTAAATTACTATACTTGAAAATCTGCACTGTAAAATTCCAACCGCATAGCACAGTTTGTTTGATCTTGTTACTATATTTTTCTGCCCAAATCTCTATGAAATTTTTATGATAGCTTTAACACTTCCTAATAGTGGATCTCCCTTTAGTTTTGTAAAAAAAATTCTTAATATAAACCATTGATCTTTTATGTCCAAGCTGCTATACTTGAAAATCTACACAGTAAAATTCCAACCACATAGCACAGATTATTTGATCTTGTTACTATATTTTTTCTATCCAAAACTCGACAAAATTTTTGTGACAGCTTTGACACTTCTTATCAACAGATTACCCTTAGTTTTGTCAAAAAATTCTTAATATAAACTATTGATCTTTTACATCCAATCTACTATACTTAAAATCTGCACTGTAGAATTCCAACCGCATAGCACAGTTTGTTTGATCTTGTTACTGTATTTTTTATACACAAATCTCTACAAAATTTTTATGATAGTATTGACAATTCCTAACAGTAGATTTTTCTTTGGTTTTGTTAAAAAATTCTCAATACAAATAACTGATCTTTTACGTCTAAGCTGCTACACTTTAGATGTAAAAATCTACTACAGTACCTTTCCGTAATCCTCAATTATGCTGAACCTTCCACCACCCATGCCATTAACCTATCAACAAAAAAACGATAGGGACATCTTTGATCTATAGGCATATGCTATGGCTTCTCAAGATCCAATTGATGCCAAATTTGAAGTATTGGAATCTCGAATTGAATTGCGGCTTGAATCGCGCTTCGAGGACAAATTACACGCTTTGTTTGTAGAATTCAGAATTGGATAACCATCGAGTCCAACCAAATTGCAACAAGAAGAGGGTTCAAAGAGACCTCTAGAGAAGGAGGTACAACCCTCTAACATGCTTCAGCCGTGCATAATGGTGGACTTCCCGCGATGGGAAGAAGGAGACCCGATAGGGTGGATTTCGCACGCCAAACGTTACTTTCGCTACTACCGAACGTCGGATGTTGCTATGGTAGAAATTGCTATCATCCACCTTGAAGGAGATGCTATTCAATAGTACAATTTCTTGGAATACAATCATAGGGCTTCGACGTGAAATCAATTTAAGAACGCACTGCTGAATCGTTTCGGACCTACAGAGTACGAAAATAATGATGGCTAACTCACAAAGATTCAACAAACTTCTATGATTCAAGAGTACCAAACCAAGTTTGAGAAGCTATCCTACCTTGCTCATGATTGGACTAACCATCAATTGTTAGGAACATTAATCGAAGGACTCAAGCTAGAGATAAAAGGGGAGGTTAAGGCGCGGTAGCCCCATACCGTGACAGCTGCGATTTCTTTCGTCCGAATACAAGAAGAACAGCTCAACCAAGATGCTCAGAGGATGAGAACTTCTCCTAGGCCCATACATATAAACCTCCTTCTACTCCTAGCCATCCTTCGCTACCAAAAAAATTGACAAGAGAAGAACTACGTGACCAATCAGCAAAGGGTCTTTGTTATCATTGCGACGAGTCATGGAATCACGATCATCACTGTAAAAGGGGCCATCTCCTACTGATTGAACCTTTTGAAGACATGGAGTAGGAGGTCCAGGAGCATGAGAAGTAGTCACGGATAAAGAACAAGAGCCAGTTGATATTACAATGCATGCCCTTGCCGGTTATGCGAACCCGCAAACAATGAAAGTGGGAGGACTTCTAAAGTAACAACCTATCATTATTCTTATTGACACTGGGAGCACTAATAATTTTATAAATAGCAAGGTTGTTGTCCGGATGGCTTTACCTATCAAGAATTGTAGTAGTTTTGACCTTAAGGTCATAGACGGACGGATTTTGAAGTGTGATCGTAGATG
This sequence comes from Musa balbisiana, assembly GCA_004837865.1. Classification (NCBI taxonomy): domain Eukaryota; kingdom Viridiplantae; phylum Streptophyta; class Magnoliopsida; order Zingiberales; family Musaceae; genus Musa; species Musa balbisiana. Next base: position 17,775,776 of record CM017194.1, on the reverse strand, counting down.
CCTGCAGGTGAAACTGTTACTGTAGGACCTAGAGATAATTACAAATTTCTTCCTCCTCCCTCTTGATGATTATGAGGCCATGCTTGGCATTGAATGGCTGACAATATTAGGTGATGTTTCTTGAAATTTTATGAAATTTTATAGTAAGGGGAAACATGTGATATTGCATGGGAAACATGGGATCGATGTAACGATGATTTGCACACAACAAATGGAGAAGGTTTTGCATAAAGTATGTAGCATCTTTTTGGTACAACTTGAGCAGCAAACTAAGAGAGAGCTAATAAAATTTGAAGGTCCAAACCTACTTCCTTTGCTTGTTAAATTTTCTGATATATTTGATGAATCGTGCAACCTACCTCTTACCTATCCGCATGATCATTATATAACGATTCATCCAGGCAAACCTCTAGCAAATACTCAGCCATATCAATATCCACATCTCTAGAAAGATGAAATAGAAAATGTGCGTTGATTATCGAGCTCTCAATGGCATAACTAATAAGGACAAATATCCTATTCCAATAGTAGATGAATTGCTAGATAAAAGGGAGCACAAATCTTCATAAAGCTGGATCTTCGATCCGGGTATCATCAAATATGAGTGTGCAAAGAAGACATAACAAAAATCGCCTTTCGAACACATAATAGCTACTACGAATTTTTACTTTCTTCAACAAAATGTAGAATATCTTGGGCATATCATATCAGAGGAAGGTATAGCAATGGACCCCTCCAAAATTGAAGCAATGTAGAATTGGCCAACTCCGAGGAACATAAAATCGCTACGCGGCTTTCTTGATTTAATAGGCTACTACCACAAGTTCGTGAAAAACTATGGAAAGATCAATGCACCCCTTACTTCCCTATTAAAAAAAGGATGCTTTCCAATGGGTGAACAAAGATACCACTGCCTTCGATGATTTTAATGCCGCATTGATGACAACGCCCGTACTAGTGCTACTTGACTATGACAAGACTTTTGTTATTGAAGCCGATGCTTCCAGAGTCGGAATTGGTGCTATACTAATGCAACATGGCTGCCCCCTCACTTATACCAGTAAGGCATTATCTGCTTTCTATCTCAAGATGACTATTTACGACAAGGAGATGCTCGTAATTATGCATGCAGTGACCAAATAGAGACCATACTTGATCGGGAGACACTTTCAAATCAAGATAGACCATAAAAGCCTAAAATATTTCTTGGAGCAGAAGATATCTTCCCCCGAGCAACAAAAATGGGTAACAAAGCTTCTTGGATTTTATTATGCAATAAATTACAAAAAGGGGAAAGAAAATGTTGCTGCAGATACGCTTTCACGACTACCCGAGCAAGATGAATTTTCGACTGTTTCATTTTGGACTAGCGACTTCCTTGAGGATATTAAGAGGGAACTACAAGACAGAGATAAAATACTAAAGTCACTAAAAGATAATCTCACTGCAGCTCAAGCAAGGATGAAACAACAATATAATCAACACAAAGGTGAAAGAGAATTTTCTATAGGAGATTGGGTCTTCCTACGACTTCAGACCTAGCCAAGTGCCATTATTGATCGACGGATCGTGACTCGACAATGATGACCCACTACTGAAGTGCTAATACAGTGGGCGAAACTACCAACAAAAGATGCTACTTAGGAGAATTATGACGACTTGAAGATCAAATTCCCAGAATTCATGAATCGTCAGCCTCGAGGACAAGGCTGATTTAAAGAGGGTGGGTCTATTAGGAGTCCTAAATTGAGTTTCATTGAAAGAGGCATTCATGTAAAACCTACCTAGCCGACCCCTATTAAAGAGGTGAATAGGCCGACTAGGGTGTTAGGACTCTAGCTAGGAGAGTCCTAATTGAGAGGGACAATCATGTAAAACCTACCTAAGCTGACCCCTATTAAAGAGGTAAAGAGGCCAACTAAGGTATGGTGGTTAATTCTTAGAGAAGAACTAGGAGTTGGTTAGAAGTAGGAGTCTTGAGTAGGAGTCCTATTAGGAGTTAGTTAGAAATAGGAGTCTTGAGTAGGAGTCCTATTAGGAGTTATGGTTTAGAAACCCTATAAATAGCCATGTATTCCTCCTCTTTTGATAAGCAATAGATGAATCTTTTCTGCAGCCTTTGTGCAGCAACTTAGAGGAAGGAACCCCTATAGAGTTTCAGGAGGCCGATCCCCTAAAGAGATCAACTGCAAGCTTAGAATCTGCAAGGGTTCTAACACTTGGTATCAGAGCAGCGTTCTTGACATCTCGCTGCCCTTCCACAGCCATCCATCATCCCTCGATAGCCACCCAAAGCAATTCCCACAATTGCTTAAAGATCGTCGCCAAATTCCACCATCATCTCCACCACCGCGGATCATTCTTTGATCTCCCCGTGAATTGCAACAGGTTCTGGTTTCGTACCTTACTATTGCTGCAATTTAATTATCCTTATTCAAAAAAACTTTTCGTCACAAAGTTTTCATCTCTACGACGAAAGATACATTGCAGAATTCCAATCGCATAGCACAGTTGTTGATCTTCCTACTATATTTTTTCTGTCCAAATTTTTACAAAATTTTTATGATAGCTTGACACTTCCTAACATTAGATTTCCCTTTTGTTCATTGAAAAATTCTCAATATAAACTACTGATCTTTTACGTCCAATCTGCTACAAGTGAAAATCTGTGCTGTAGAAAATTTCAGCCGCATATTGTTGCCTTAACCGATCTATTGCATATTTTTTGAACAAAATTTCTTATACACTTCATAAATCATCTTGGCTTCTATCTAAGATTGGTTTGAATTGAGGAATTCATCTCTAAAAATGATTTTGTGTTGCTGCAAATTTTCGTCGCAAACTACTGAAATTTTTCGACGAGAATTCTGCTATCGCAACTTGCACCAATTTCCCTGCTATTACCTGCCAAAATTTTCTTAATTAAATTGGACATCTTTGCAAAAAAAAAAAAAAAAAAAAAAAAAAAAAAAAAAAAAAAAAAAAAAAAAAAAAAAAAAAAAAAAAAAAAAAAAAAAAAAAAAAAAAAAAAAAAAAAAAAAAAAAAAAAAAAAAAAAAAAAAAAAAAAAAAAAAAAAAAAAAAAAAAAAAAAAAAAAAAAAAAAAAAAAAAAAAAAAAAAAAAAAAAAAAAAAAAAAAAAAAAAAAAAAAAAAAAAAAAAAAAAAAAAAAAAAAAAAAAAAAAAAAAAAAAAAAAAAAAAAAAAAAAAAAAAAAAAAAAAAAAAAAAAAAAAAAAAAAAAAAAAAAAAAAAAAAAAAAAAAAAAAAAAAAAAAAAAAAAAAAAAAAAAAAAAAAAAAAAAAAAAAAAAAAAAAAAAAAAAAAAAAAAAAAAAAAAAAAAAAAAAAAAAAAAAAAAAAAAAAAAAAAAAAAAAAAAAAAAAAAAAAAAAAAAAAAAAAAAAAAAAAAAAAAAAAAAAAAAAAAAAAAAAAAAAAAAAAAAAAAAAAAAAAAAAAAAAAAAAAAAAAAAAAAAAAAAAAAAAAAAAAAAAAAAAAAAAAAAAAAAAAAAAAAAAAAAAAAAAAAAAAAAAAAAAAAAAAAAAAAAAAAAAAAAAAAAAAAAAAAAAAAAAAAAAAAAAAAAAAAAAAAAAAAAAAAAAAAAAAAAAAAAAAAAAAAAAAAAAAAAAAAAAAAAAAAAAAAAAAAAAAAAAAAAAAAAAAAAAAAAAAAAAAAAAAAAAAAAAAAAAAAAAAAAAAAAAAAAAAAAAAAAAAAAAAAAAAAAAAAAAAAAAAAAAAAAAAAAAAAAAAAAAAAAAAAAAAAAAAAAAAAAAAAAAAAAAAAAAAAAAAAAAAAAAAAAAAAAAAAAAAAAAAAAAAAAAAAAAAAAAAAAAAAAAAAAAAAAAAAAAAAAAAAAAAAAAAAAAAAAAAAAAAAAAAAAAAAAAAAAAAAAAAAAAAAAAAAAAAAAAAAAAAAAAAAAAAAAAAAAAAAAAAAAAAAAAAAAAATTACCACAGATCTAAACTTTCATCCACAGCCCTAAAACTCCACCAAACCACACCCTCAAACTGCACCCAAAACAGCCACAAAATAAGCCCTAAATCGCAGCCTACATCCACCAATCCACCAACCCTTACGACCATCACTTCTCTCAACCTATACATGCCTTTAACCCGACAGCAAAAGAGAGATCTTAATATCACAGTTTGGAGGCATATAGTATGGCATCTGAAGAGGCAATCAATGCTAAATTTGAAGCCTTCGAGGCACGAATAGAGGATAAGATTCAGACTCTCTTTACCGAACTCAGTTTAGGCCGACCACTAAGCCCGAAGAAATCACATCAAGGAGAGAGCTCTAACCAATCGCACCAAGCCTGAAGAGATGACTTCCAAGAGAGGGGAGGTTCTATGACTGACCTCAACTATCCATGCATGAGGATGGACTTCCCTAGATGGGAAGAAGGAGACCCGATTGGTTGGATCTCGCGTAAGGAGCGATATTTTCGGTACCACAAAACCGTGGACGCATCTATGGTGGAAATTGCAGCTATACATCTTGAAGGGGATGCCATACAGTGGTTTGACTAGTTTGAACACACTCATGGAGTACTCTCATGGCGACAATTTAAAGAAGGACTGCTAATCCACTTCGGACCAACCGATTACGAGAACATTGACGGACAACTAGCAAAGATCCGACAAACCTCCACCATTCAGGAATACCAAACCAGGTTTGAAAGATTATCTAATCAAACTTGTGATTGGTCCGAAAAACAGCTATTGGGGACCTTCATTGAGGGCTTGAAGCCGGAGATCGGGGAGAAGTTAAAGCGTGACAACCATACACGCTTATGGCAGCCATCTCTTTCGCACGACTTCAAGAGGAGTGATTGAACCATGAAGCCCGGAGGACTAGGATCGCTCCTCGACCTGCAATACTAAAAGCCCTCAGCCCCCCCTACTATTAACTGAGCACCTGCACCAAAAAGGTTGACAAGAGAAGAGCTTCGGGAGCGATCTGCGAAGGGGTTATGTTGGCATTGCGACGAGCCGTGGAGCCGCGAGCATCGCTGTAGAAAAGGGAGGCTTCTTATGATTGAACCAGTAGAAGAAGAGGTCATTGAACATCCAGAAGAGAGCTTTGAACATAATGAAGGAGATGTAGAAGAAGAGCCACAACCAACCAACGTTACGGATAATGCATTAGCCGGCTACTCCAACCCGCAAACGATGAAAGTTGGAGGCCTTCTCAAACAACAACCGATCACTGTTCTCATCGACACGGGCAGTACTAATAACTTCATAAATAGTAAGGTTGCTGCTCGAATGGCACTACATATAGAAGGTTGCAGCAAGTTCGATGTAAAGGTTGCTGACGTCAGAATCCTAAAGTGCGACCAAAGATGCCCGCAGGTGAAACTATTGCTACAAGACCAAGAAATTATGACCGACTTCTTCCTCCTACCAATTGATGACTATGAGGCCGTGCTTGGCATAGAATGGCTGACTACACTAGGTGATGTCTCTTGGAACTTTTCCAAATTAATTATGAAATTCTACTGCAAAGGCAAACAGATCATCCTACACGGGAAGCGCGGAAGCAACGTAACCACCGTTTCAACCCAACGAATGGAGAAAGTTTTGCACAAGGTAAATGGTGGCTTTTTGATGCATCTCTAGTAGTAATCAGAGGGGAAGAAAATAGAGATTGAAGATCAAAATCTTGCCCAATTGCTTGCTGAATTTGCTGACATTTTTGCTGAACCACGCGGTCTTCCTCCTTCTCGGCAACATGACCATCGGATTCCAATCCTTCCGGGCAAGCCACCAGCGAACACTCGACCGTACCGATATCCTCACCTCCAGAAGGATGAAATTGAAAAGATTGTAAAGGAGATGCTTGAAACAGGAGTGATTCGGCCAAGTTGTAGCCCCTATTCCTCACCGGTGCTACTTGTACGCAAGAAGGACGGAACTTGGCGGATGTGCATCGACTACCGAGCTTTAAATGGCATCACTGTTAAGGACAAGTACCCAATACCAGTGGTGGATGAACTTCTTGATGAATTAAAAGGAGCTCGAGTCTTCACGAAGTTAGACCTCCGATCCGGTTACCACCAAATTCGAGTATGTGAAGACGACATTCCAAAAACTGCATTCCGCACACATGATGGCCATTATGAATTCTTGGTAATGCCTTTTGGACTCACTAATGCTCCTTCAACCTTTCAAAGTCTCATGAACGATATTTTTCGGAGCTTTCTTCGCAAATTTGTGTTGGTATTTTTCGATGATATTCTCATTTATAGCCCTTCTCTTGAGAGTCACTTTCAGCATTTACGGATTGTTTTGACGATCCTTCGGGAGAATACTCTTTTTGTTAAGCAACCAAAGTGCAGCTTTCTCCAGCAAAAAGTAGAGTACCTTGGGCACATAATATCAGAAGAAGGGGTGGCGGTAGACCCAACAAAAATTGAGGCAATGCAAGGCTGGCCGAAACCTACAAACGTGAAATTACTGCGTGGGTTCCTTGGACTAACGGGCTACTACCAAAAATTTGTTAAGGACTATGGGAAGATCAGCGCACCCCTCACATCTCTACTGAAAAAAGATGCCTTCCAATGGTCGGACAAAGCCTCCGCTGCCTTCGACAAACTTAAGGCAGCCATGACAATGACGCCGGTGCTAGCACTACCAGATTTCAGCCGACCCTTCATCATTGAGGCCGACGCATCTGGAGTCGGAATTGGAGCCGTTCTCATGCAAGATGGTCGACCACTCGCATACACTAGCAAGGCATTGTCTCCCTCCCATCAAAATATGTCAGTATATGATAAGGAGATGCTAGCCATTGTGCACGCAGTAACGAGGTGGAGACCCTACCTGATTGGCCGACGATTTCAAATTAAAACCGACCATAGAAGTCTCAAATACTTTTTGGAGCAAAAGATATCATCCCCTGAGCAGCAAAAATGGGTAACCAAACTTCTTGGATTCGATTATGAAATTATTTATAAAAAGGGGAAAGAAAACGTTGTTGCAGATGCACTCTCACGACTACCTGAGCAAGCTAAGGTTTCAGCCATCTCCCTTCCTACCACCAGCCTCCTTGAAGACATTAGGGAAGAATGGAAGAAGGATCTAGAGATTAGCAACACCATAAAAAAATTGGAGGAGGATCCAAATGCAATAGCCCACTACACTTGGGATTCGAGGGATCTACGCTACAAAGGTCGCATTGTGCTTATACCTGACTCCCCTTGCATCACAATTATCCTGCATGAAATGCACTCCACACCTTTAGCAGGGCACTCCGGATTTCTGAGAACCTACAAAAGAGTGAAGCAAAATTTTTATTGGAGAGGGATGAAAAATATTATTGCTGAATATGTGGCACAATGTGATGTATGTCAACAGCACAAGGGTGAAACAGTGGCAAATCCAGGGAAGCTACAACCACTACCCATACCGGACTCAGTGTGGACTGACATATCCATGGACTTCATCGAAGGGCTGCCACCTTCCAAAGGTAAAAGCACAATTCTCGTGGTGGTTGATCGACTTACGAAATATGCTCATTTTTGTGCTGTGAGAAATCCCTACACTGCTGCTAGTATTGCCCAGATTTTCATAGAAAATATTGTTAAACTGCATGGGATGCCAAGGTCCATTGTAAGTGATCGTGACAAGATCTTCACCAGTAAATTTTGGACCGAGTTATTTCAGTTACAAGGCACCAAACTCAAGATGAGCACAGCATATCATCCACAAACTGACGGCCAAACAGAGGTGGTAAACAGGTGTTTAGAGACGTACCTTCGGTGTTACACCAGTGATCGACCAAAAGAGTGGGCGAAATGGCTTCCCTGGGCCGAATGGTGGTATAATACTACATATCATTCATCTACAAAATGTACCCCTTATGAAGCATTGTATGGTCGGCCAGCCCCTGTGATTCCAAAGTATGTAATTGGCTCGGCCAAGGTAGATCAGGTTGACCAAGAATTGATTGACAGAGACAAACTCCTACAGCTATTAAAGGATAATCTCTCTACCGCTCAAGCCAGAATGAAGCAGCAAGCCGACACACGACGAAGCGAAAGAGAATTTTCAGTAGGAGATTGGGTTTATCTTCGCCTACAGCCATACAAGCAACTCTCCATCAAAACTCGAGCCTCCATGAAGCTATCCCCACGTTTTTATGGGCCCTATCAGATCACAGAGCGTATTGGAGCCGTGGCGTACAGACTTAAATTGCCTGAGGATGCCAAAATTCACCCTGTCTTCCACGTGTCATGCCTGAAGCCCAAGTTGGGAGAACACGAGTCACCCCAAATCCAACTGCCCAACACCACTGAGGATGGAGTTATTCAAGCCCAACCACAAGTCATCCTCGATCGCAGGATCGTGATGCGTCGCCGACATCCCTCTACTGAAGTACTAGTGCATTGGAATAATTTACCGCTTGAAGATGCCACATGGGAACCATATGATGAGCTGAAGACCCGGTTTCCTGAGTTCATGGAATCTCAGCCTTGAGGGCAAGACTGATTTGAAGAGGGCGGGTCTGTTAGGACTCTAGCTAGGAGAGTCCTAATTGAGAGGGACATTCATGTAAAACCTACCTAAGCTGACCCCTAATAAAGAGGTAAAGAGGCCAGCTAAGGTATGGTGGTTAATTCTTAGAGAAGAACTAGGAGTTGGTTAGAAGTAGGAGTCTTGAGTAGGAGTCCTATTAGGAGTTAGTTAGAAGTAGAGTCTTGAGTAGGAGTCCTATTAGGAGTTAGGGTTTAGAAACCCTATAAATAGCCATGTATTCCTCCTCTTTTGATAAGCAATAGATGAATCTTTTCTGCAGCCTTTGTAGCAGCAACTTGGAGGAAGGAACCCCTATAGAGTTCCAAGGAGGCTGATCCCCTAAAGAGATCAACCGCAAGCTTAGAATCTGTAAGGGTTCTAACATAGGGTTAGGAGAGTATTTCTTAGAGAAGCATTAGGAGTTGTAAAGGAATAGGAGTCTTGTGTAGAGTCTTATAAGAGTCTTGAGTAGGAGTCTTAATTGAGTAGAAGTCTTGAGTAAGAGTCCTATTAGATGAATCTTTTTTGTAGCCTTTGAGTAGCAACTTGGAGAAAGGAACCCCTATAGAGTTCCAAGGAAGCCGATCCGCTAAAGAGATCACCCCAAGCTTAGAATTTGTAAGGGTTCTAACAAGATCATATATCCCTGAATCTCTAAAGATCTATAGGAGAGGATGAAGGAAGTCAAGCGCCCTCCTCTTTAGCGGTGATCTACACAACAGGGCTACGACGACGCCCCTCAAATCTCCAAGCCTGCTATTTGAGGAGGAGAAGGGAAGAGGAGAATATAAGGTGGCAATCAAGAAAACCTCTAGCCTATGGATGTTTGGTTCCCTCGTATTTATAGAGGTCCCTTGTCAACTTAACCCTAATGGATCTTGCCCTATTGGGTACTAGATCTCCTTCCAACTACCCAAGCCTCTTACATTAGTAGATCTCTATCCAATAATCTCTCATTGGCTCTTATTAAATCCATAAGATCCAATAATTTAGGGGCTTATTGTATATCCAATAAGATAAGGGCTCTTAGGGATATCTTATATTCGAACCTCTACTCATCATAACTCCTACCATATATATGTGACTCTTGGCCTAATATTGAGCTGGCCGTGAGTTATACCTTTCAAATCTCTTTCTGGCTCAATAAATTATTATCTCCATAATAATTCACTCGACTCATCGACTACGGATGTACTAGGCTACTACGTCATAGTCCTTAGACGATACAAAGGAATCTAATTCATTGGACTTGTTTGTCCTCGGTTACCATGTATCTATAGTTCCTCATCTATCTAATACCCCAAAGACCATATACCGGGCATGGTACTATTAAGCCCATATGGTTTCTACTCGAGTCTCGCTCTAATCGAATTCTCCCGGAGAACTCTCTCTCTCAATCCGAATGACCCTAGCTAGGGATTTGTTTGAGCAAGAACATATGTGATATTCCTCTCATGACACTAAGAGTGGATGATCCTTTATCAACACTCAATAGCCATCGTAAGGTTGGCTACCACTCTCGATAATCTGCTATGCTAGATCTGGAACCTATAAACCTATAAGTCCAATATCAAAGAGTGGAGTACTTATACAGGATATCCTTGGTTTCTCAAGTCTAAAGACCATTGAATCTCATATTTTGATGATGAAATTAATTGATAAATTATTTGATCAAATCTATATACTGATAAATTATGCAAGATTAACTACGATAGCAATCAAGGCATAAAGCAAAATGAAGTGTCGAAGTCAAGATCGAGATTTCGTTGGGAGTTCGAGAGTTCGTCAGAAGTCCGAACATTCGTCGGAAGTTCTATCGAAATTGACAGAGAAGTCTAGAAGCTTGCCAAAGAAGCCCATCGAAACTCTCCAAGAAGATCATCGTGAAGTCCAGGTGCTTGCCGGGAGTCCGTTGGAACATTACCAAGAGATCGTCGGAAGTTCGTCGGAAGAAACCTAGACTAACCGGACTTGATTTGCTTAGTGTATGCCTTAAGAATTATAGTTAAATTGTAATTAGGGTTAGGTTTGGAGATAATCCCACTAATTCAGTTAGGGACCAACTGGGCCTATAATTAGACTAGTTTCGGCCAGATTCAAGGCACAACCAGGTTGCTGGACCCTATTTAGCCATGGCACTATCAAATTGGGGCGGTGGTACCGCCTAGGGAAAAGTCTCCCAGGTGGTCTAAGCGGTGGTACCACTGGTAGTTATTACCTGCCAGACGATGGTACTGCCCTATCAGTATCAGAGACTATGTTAGTCGGTGGTACCGCCAGTACCCCGAAAATCCAAGATGAGATACTTTTGGGCTCCAATTTTGAAGCCACTAGGGCCTACAAATATCTCACCCTTTTCTACATGAAAGGGTAACAGAAGTGCAATCAAATTATGAAAAAATTTTAAGTGTTGGGGTGTTAAAAGTGTTGTAAAAGTGAGAAGAGTCCTCCTCCCACTCTTTAGCTTTGTAATCATCTAAGAAGAGGTGTGAGGCTTGTAAGGGTTATCTCCTAAACCCATGAAAAGGAGAAAGCACTATAAAAAGGTGGTTGGTCTTTGCCTATTGAAGAAAGACTATTAGTGGATGCCGGTGACCTCGATAGAGGAGGAATTAAAAGTGGATGTAAGTCGTAATGACCGAACCACTATAAATTCTGGTGTGTTCATTCCTTACTACTTAATCTCTTTACTGAATTTAACTTTACTTCATTATAAATTATCCAATCCCCTCTTCTCTACTCATTCAAGAAAAACGAAAAGGTTTTTGTTGGAATTGAATTTTATCGTATGAAGATTTTCAAATCGACGTAATTTTTCCATTACACTAATTCATCCCCCCCCCCCCCCCCCCCCCCCCCCCCCACCCCCCCCCCCCCCCCCCCCCACCCCCCCCCCCCCCACCCCCCCCCCCCCACCCCCCCCCCCCCCCACCCCCCCCCCCCCCCCCACCCCCCCCCCCCCACCCCCCCCCCCCCACCCCCCCCCCCCCCACCCCCCCCCCCCCCACCCCCCCCCCCCCACCCCCCCCCCCCCCACCCCCCCCCCCCCCACCCCCCCCCCCCCACCCCCCCCCCCCCACCCCCCCCCCCCCACCCCCCCCCCCCCACCCCCCCCCCCCCCCACCCCCCCCCCCCCACCCCCCCCCCCCCACCCCCCCCCCCCCCACCCCCCCCCCCCCCCCCCCCACCCCCCCCCCCCCACCCCCCCCCCCCCACCCCCCCCCCCCCCCCCCCACCCCCCCCCCCCCACCCCCCCCCCCCCACCCCCCCCCCCCCCCCCCCCACCCCCCCCCCCCCCACCCCCCCCCCCCCACCCCCCCCCCCCCCACCCCCCCCCCCCCCCACCCCCCCCCCCCCCCCCCCACCCCCCCCCCCCCCCCACCCCCCCCCCCCCCCCCACCCCCCCCCCCCCACCCCCCCCCCCCCCCACCCCCCCCCCCCCCCACCCCCCCCCCCCCCACCCCCCCCCCCCCCCACCCCCCCCCCCCCCACCCCCCCCCCCCCACCCCCCCCCCCCCACCCCCCCCCCCCCACCCCCCCCCCCCCCCACCCCCCCCCCCCCACCCCCCCCCCCCCCCACCCCCCCCCCCCCACCCCCCCCCCCCCCCCCACCCCCCCCCCCCCACCCCCCCCCCCCCACCCCCCCCCCCCCCCACCCCCCCCCCCCCCACCCCCCCCCCCCCACCCCCCCCCCCCCCCCACCCCCCCCCCCCCCACCCCCCCCCCCCCACCCCCCCCCCCCCCCACCCCCCCCCCCCCACCCCCCCCCCCCCCACCCCCCCCCCCCCACCCCCCCCCCCCCCACCCCCCCCCCCCCCCACCCCCCCCCCCCCACCCCCCCCCCCCCCACCCCCCCCCCCCCCACCCCCCCCCCCCCCACCCCCCCCCCCCCCACCCCCCCCCCCCCCCACCCCCCCCCCCCCACCCCCCCCCCCCCCCACCCCCCCCCCCCCCACCCCCCCCCCCCCCACCCCCCCCCCCCCCCCCCACCCCCCCCCCCCCCACCCCCCCCCCCCCCCCCACCCCCCCCCCCCCCACCCCCCCCCCCCCACCCCCCCCCCCCCACCCCCCCCCCCCCACCCCCCCCCCCCCACCCCCCCCCCCCCACCCCCCCCCCCCCACCCCCCCCCCCCCCCACCCCCCCCCCCCCACCCCCCCCCCCCCCCACCCCCCCCCCCCCCACTATTACACCCGGTTTGCAGATGTTGTCAATGGTCTAAAAGACTTGGTAAAAATTTTTCTAATTTGGGAACTGTTAACAAAATATTAAGCATCCCTCCAAAGAGTTGGATCCTAAGTAACGGCAATTCAAGAAGCCAAGAACTTGAAAACTTTCTGCTCGAAGAATTATTGGGTCTTGATGACCTACGAAAGACTTGTAATGCTCATGAAGAGCTTGAGAACAACCTTCTAAAGAATGGGAAGGATATGGCACTAAGAACTCATGAAGACTACTTGAAAGAAAATTCAAGTGATGAGGACTATATGATGACTTGACACTTCGACAGAAAGTTTAAAAAATTCATAAAAAGAAATAAATCTAAAATGATACTAAAAACAAAATTGAACCCAAGAAAAAACAAGTTATATGCTACGAATGCAAGAAGCTAGGACATTTCAAAAGCTAATGTCCCCAAGTAAAGAAGAAGCAACCAAAGAAGAATAAGGCGCTTAATGCGACGTGGGATGACTCGAGCGATTTCGAAGGTGAAGAACAAAGCAACAAGGAGATCGCCAACTACGCACTAATGGCTATAGGAGATGAGGTAAGTAGTTCATTAGATGCAAATTTATCTTTTGATGAGCTTTTAAGTGCTTTTTATGAATTATTTGATAAATGTAGAATGTTGAGTAAAAAGTATAATTCTTTAAAAAAGGAACATGCCCTTTTAAATAATGAATTTGAAAAACTTAACCATGATAATCCTTCATTACCACCATACACTAAGTATGAACACTTAGAGGCACAAACTTGCTACTCAAAGAAACCTTAGAAAAGTTTAAGATTGGTAGTAAGTCCTTGAACATGATCCTTGCCAATAAGGATCACGTTCATAGAAGAGGCAGAATCAAATTTGTGAGTAGCTCTCACCAAAATCCAACCACCTTTGTAAAAGGCCATACCTTGCATGTATCACCCCGCACCAAATGTATCTTTTGTTGCAAACTCAGACATATTGCTCATAAATATCTATTTAAGAGATATAGTCCATATAAACTAATTTGGGTTTCTAAAGGAACCTCAAATGACTCAATGCAACATGATAAGTTCAGTAGATCGATTTATGAGGCACCCAGGTCAAGTGGTTGCCTAAAAATCACCCTTTCTTATAGAGTATCTACCATCACAAGCTAGAAGCAAGAATGATAGTTTGGTAGTAGATGCTCAAGGCTTATGACAGGAGATCCAAAATACTTCATAAAGCTCTCTAGCCAAAGAAAAAAAAAGAAATATCATTGGAATTAGAACTATCAGTAATAAAATAAATTTAAATGAAGATGTTTTATATTCAATGAAATCATGCTTGATGATGTTATTTGAAATCACATGTTTTGAAATTATGTGCTACATATTTGATCATGAAAATTTTTGTTTGGTTTTCAATTTTAAATGATGATGCATGATTTTTTAATACTAGAGCATACTTAGGAAACCATCTACATTGCCTCCATTGGGTTTCACAAAAAGTGATGATGACTTTAGATTTATTGAGACGATATGTTACCATCTACAACTTGAGATGTACCAAACGTAAAATAATCTGCTTATTTTTCGAAGATATTCTTCAATACAAATCTTGATTCTTTCACCTCATTTTGCCCTACTTTAACTAAGAAAAGGAGTTATACGAATAAACTATTACTTGATGTTTGTGACTTGAATTTTTCGATATTTATGGTTTGTATTATTGAATCATTAATACACAGATAGAAAAGTTATGGCCTGCAAAAGTACTATGAAGCTTACACTTTCCTTAAGCATAAAGTGATGATTAGAATACTAAATATAGCTGCTAGGTTGAAAGGTAAAATTGCAGCTTGAAAATGAGCTGAAGATTGTGCACCAACGGTAGCACCGTTGGACTAGCGGTGGCACCGCCAAAGCACACTACCTATAGGTGGTAGCACCGCCTAGCTGGTGGTACCACCGCCTGCAACTTTGCCCAATAAAAGGGCTTTTAGGGCTAGCAGTAGAACCGCCCCCAAACCTTCCTAAACCTCTTCCTTGCACCTCTAAACTCTTCTCCACCTCTCATTCTCCTTACTCTTCCTCTAGAAACTCAAGAAAACTCTCATCTCTTGTGAATCTAAAGATCAATCTCAACTTTTAAGAGATCACTACAAGGGTAATCCTAAAAACTTTTCTCTCAATCTTGCTTCTTATAGTTTTCTCATTAATAATATGTGTAGTTCCATAGCATCTAGAAGATCCTCAAGGGACAAAGAAAAGAGGAGAGTAGATAAAACTTATGACTCCACACTCTTCGATTCCCCCCCAACATGTTCTTAATTTTCCAACCTTTGAATCTAGAAGTGTTCATAAGAGAAAATATGTAGTATTAGGAAACAGTCGGCACTAAGAGGGGGGGTGAATTAGTGCAGCGGTAAAATCACATCGGTTTCGAAAATCTTTCTTACGATAAAACCCGTTTCATAAAGATGTTAACTTGAAATCGTACGAAAATGTAGTGAAGGAGGAATTCAATTTACAATAAAGATAAATAGCAAGAAGTAAATGCAAACCAGATTTTTATAGTGGTTCAATCGTCGTGACCTACATCCACTCCACTGATTCCTCTTCCGTCGAGATTACCGGCATCCATTATCAGTCTTTCTGCAATGGGCGAAGACCAACTACCCATTTACAACTCTATTCTCCTTTTATAGGCTCAAGAGAGAACGTTTACACCCCCACTTACTTCTCTCTCAAACTATACTAACACTTAGAAGAAGGAGAGGAGTTCACACAAGATTGCAATAGTGTTTTCTTTCTTTTTCACTCTCAATTTTTGTGTGTTTAACCAAGGATGAGAGGGGTATTTATAGGCCTCAAGTTGATTCAAACTTAGAGCCCAAAAATGTATCATCCTAGGTCTTCGGGGTACTGGCGATACCATCGCCAATACTAGGCGGTACCACCGCTAGTGCTAGTCTGACACTAACACTAACACTGGGCAGTACCACCGCTAAACATCTTGACATTGGGTGGTACCACCACCCAATTTGGAGGTACTATCAGTTGGGAGATTATGTTTGGGTAGTATCTGTCACGCCCCTCAAAAATATCGATAAATTTAAAATTTTCATCACAAATAAATCCAGAATCCAAACTAACATTTAAGGATACTAAAAACATTCAATCATCTAACGATACATAAAACCTGTGCAGTTTATAATCATACAATGCATCGCTCGACGATTCATAAAATCTAAACCCAACTCACCAAAATAATAACCACAAAATAAATTCACAAGTGTGGGAGTCTATACAATCACAAAACCAATGTTTACCACAAGTTCATATCATAACACAAATTACACTTAACATTCTAGAATCCTAAACATGAGAGGTTCTTTAATCTTATACAAAATCCACAAGCTTAAATTCACCATCAACATTTCATTAGTCGCAGAGTGTGCTTATATGACAAAACATGTATACTAATAAAGATCTGCCCAAAATCTTCTAGCTTTCCACTACCTCAGCTCAATTTTAATATTTAAGCAAGCGACAAGCTATCCTAAAAAATTTATATAGCAATGGAGTGAGCATATAAAGCTCAGTAGGTGACTAAAATATCCATAGTAAAAGAGGATAACTTCCAAACAAATAAGGTTTCAAAATACAAGGCAAATTATAAAGAATTCATAGACGAAATCTCACTAGATGCAGAATCACAAATGTCATTCCAATCACACATATTTGGTTCATAACAAATAGAGCATAGAGTAATTGGAGCATATTAGTAACCAATGAAACGTTTTGGAGCTTATCAATGATGTATGAAATATTTCTGAGCATATCAATGGCAAATAGGATATTCCAGAACATAGCAATAGCATATGAAATATTTCAAAGCATATCAATGGTATATGAACATTTCAGAACATATCAAAGACTAATACGAAACAGAAGCTGAAATGTCGTATTTAACGTTACATTCATATCTTTCTTATCCAAAGCGCATACAGAAATGTATAACTAAAGCTCTAGATATCATATCAAACATACAGAAGGTGTAGTGGTACCACAAAGAGAATGTGATTCATCCATTTCTGAATGACCACCAAACAGAAGTCTCCCACGTCTAGGAGCTCCATCCACTCACGTCTAGGTGAAGTCAGAGGGGGCCGGCAGAGCATCGTAGGCTCTATGCATAACTCCCTTTACCATTTCTGGTAAAGGTTCAAATTATCTCACAAACACCAAAGTATAAAAGGGCAGTAAGAATAATAAATAACCCCCCCCCCCCCCCCCCCCCCCCCCCCCCCCCCCCCCCCCCCCCCCCCCCCCCCCCCCCCCCCCCCCCCCCCCCCCCCCCCCCCCCCCCCCCCCCCCCCCCCCCCCCCCCCCCCCCCCCCCCCCCCCCCCCCCCCCCCCCCCCCCCCCCCCCCCCCCCCCCCCCCCCCCCCCCCCCCCCCCCCCCCCCCCCCCCCCCCCCCCCCCCCCCCCCCCCCCCCCCCCCCCCCCCCCCCCCCCCCCCCCCCCCCCCCCCCCCCCCCCCCCCCCCCCCCCCCCCCCCCCCCCCCCCCCCCCCCCCCCCCCCCCCCCCCCCCCCCCCCCCCCCCCCCCCCCCCCCCCCCCCCCCCCCCCCCCCCCCCCCCCCCCCCCCCCCCCCCCCCCCCCCCCCCCCCCCCCCCCCCCCCCCCCCCCCCCCCCCCCCCCCCCCCCCCCCCCCCCCCCCCCCCCCCCCCCCCCCCCCCCCCCCCCCCCCCCCCCCCCCCCCCCCCCCCCCCCCCCCCCCCCCCCCCCCCCCCCCCCCCCCCCCCCCCCCCCCCCCCCCCCCCCCCCCCCCCCCCCCCCCCCCCCCCCCCCCCCCCCCCCCCCCCCCCCCCCCCCCCCCCCCCCCCCCCCCCCCCCCCCCCCCCCCCCCCCCCCCCCCCCCCCCCCCCCCCCCCCCCCCCCCCCCCCCCCCCCCCCCCCCCCCCCCCCCCCCCCCCCCCCCCCCCCCCCCCCCCCCCCCCCCCCCCCCCCCCCCCCCCCCCCCCCCCCCCCCCCCCCCCCCCCCCCCCCCCCCCCCCCCCCCCCCCCCCCCCCCCCCCCCCCCCCCCCCCCCCCCCCCCCCCCCCCCCCCCCCCCCCCCCCCCCCCCCCCCCCCCCCCCCCCCCCCCCCCCCCCCCCCCCCCCCCCCCCCCCCCCCCCCCCCCCCCCCCCCCCCCCCCCCCCCCCCCCCCCCCCCCCCCCCCCCCCCCCCCCCCCCCCCCCCCCCCCCCCCCCCCCCCCCCCCCCCCCCCCCCCCCCCCCCCCCCCCCCCCCCCCCCCCCCCCCCCCCCCCCCCCCCCCCCCCCCCCCCCCCCCCCCCCCCCCCCCCCCCCCCCCCCCCCCCCCCCCCCCCCCCCCCCCCCCCCCCCCCCCCCCCCCCCCCCCCCCCCCCCCCCCCCCCCCCCCCCCCCCCCCCCCCCCCCCCCCCCCCCCCCCCCCCCCCCCCCCCCCCCCCCCCCCCCCCCCCCCCCCCCCCCCCCCCCCCCCCCCCCCCCCCCCCCCCCCCCCCCCCCCCCCCCCCCCCCCCCCCCCCCCCCCCCCCCCCCCCCCCCCCCCCCCCCCCCCCCCCCCCCCCCCCCCCCCCCCCCCCCCCCCCCCCCCCCCCCCCCCCCCCCCCCCCCCCCCCCCCCCCCCCCCCCCCCCCCCCCCCCCCCCCCCCCCCCCCCCCCCCCCCCCCCCCCCCCCCCCCCCCCCCCCCCCCCCCCCCCCCCCCCCCCCCCCCCCCCCCCCCCCCCCCCCCCCCCCCCCCCCCCCCCCCAACATATCGGAAGCACACGCGGAACAACAAAACATACATGTGCCTTTATGAGTCAATACGATGTAAGCAAATAATCTTTCACAAGTGTATTTAGATTTGAAAGAAAATGAAAGCAAGAGTACACACAGATCCCAAGCAATCATATTTAGCTCAATTCAAATAAGAAGGTTAGATGAATTCAATATCCAAAGTGATGAAACTGGATTAGGCACATATCGAAAGCAAATGCGAAACAAGGGAATATAAATGTGCCTATATGAGTCAATATGTTATAGCATAAACGTTACACAATATGGTTCAAGAATGTAAATAACTTATAGACAAGCACAAACCAAAATTTAAGCATTAGTTTAAACCTTAATTCATTGAAGGAAACTGAATGTAAATCTATTTCCAAACGAATGAAAATAGAAAATGAGAAATTGACCCAAGCTCGATTTCTGACAGAGTTCGAGAGGCACATTGAACAAATACTTTAGATTATCTATTATACTCTAATACTCTCAAAAAAGCTATTGTTGAATGATATATCAATCTATTTTTTGATGAAATAAGTTTCGTGCGAAACAAGGTTTCCAATAAGGAGTTACCATTGATTTAGTAACCAAAGGTCAAAAACAAAAATCACTGTTTTATAGAAATCATAGAGTCACTTTCAATAGATAATAGGATAGGCCTTTGAATTTCAAATTTTTCACTCTATATATCAAAAGAAAGATCTAGAAGTCTAGTTTCAGATGAAGTCAGTTTGGTACAAATCAGAATTTCCAACAGGGACTTATAGGCATTTTAGTATCAAAAGGTCAAAAATTTTGATCCCTGTTTTGCAGCATCCATAGGCTCATTTGAAACAGGAGTTTGGGTAAGTATTCGGTGTCCAAAATTTTCAAATTTTTTGTCAAAAGAAAGGTATATGAGTCTAATTTCAAATGAATAAGGTCCTGCCTAAATCCACTTTTGGTACTAAACATTATGGCTGAAACAATCTATAGGGGTCAGTTATTGAAAAATTTCAGATCCATAGTTTTGGGTCTAACAAGAGAAATATCTGGTTCTAAGCAGAAATTGTTCAGATTATTTAGAATTAATATGAGAACAAAGACTAATATTTTTGTAGGATGAGATTAGAACACTTGCCTTTGAGAATTTTTGACCCTAAATGAGAAGATTTGAGCAAAAAATACCCAAACCCCAAATTTCTCTTCCTCTTCTTCCCCTTTTTTTCTCTTCTTTCTCCCTTCCTCTCTTCTTCCATGCAGCTGCCTTCTCAGGTTCCATGAGAATGAAGGCAGAGAGGCTTAAGTGGTGGGATTTGTAATTTTGTATATTTTATAGTTTAGTCCTTGTATTATTTATTATATTTATGATTAGGTCCTTAGGGTTTACAAATAGGTCCTCAGAATCCATTTATTCTATTTCAAATAGGTCCCCAGAATTATATTTAGGCTCATCTATCAAATTTAAAATGGATAATTACATTACAATTAAAAACTTATACGACAATTTCGAAACGAGGGATGTTACACTCTCCCCCCCCAAAAAAATTTAGTCCTCTAAATTTATCATACCTCCATTGATGAAATGATGAGGATAAACTTTCTTCATTTCCTCCTCTAGCTCCCAGGTTGTTTCCTCTTGTCTCCAATTTACTTTAACTAGAGGAATAATCTGATTCCTTAGGATCTTTTCCTTCTTATCAACAATCTGAGTGGGCTCTTCCACATAAGATAAATCTTTATCGATCTCTATCAGCTCATACTTAATGATATGAGAAGGATCAGGTATATACTTTCTAATCATCGAAATATGAAATATATTATGGATATGGCATAACGATGGTGGCAGGGCAATCCTATAAGCGATAGAACCAACCCTCTCAAGGATCTCAAAAGGTCTAATAAATCTTGGGCTTAACTTTTCTTTCTTCCCAAACCATACAATGCCTTTGGAAGGGGAGACCTTTAAGAACATAAAATCTCTGATTTCAAACTCAATATCTCACCTTCTATTGTTAGCATAACTCTTTTGATGACTCCGAGCAATTTTCAACATTTTCCTTATAACTTGAATTTTCTCGGTAGTTTTTTATACTTTGTCTGGTGCTAACAACTTTCTGTCACCAACTTCCTCCTAACATATAGGTGTTATATACTTTCTCCCATATAAAGCTTCATAAGGAGTCATCTGAATACTTGAATGATAACTATTATTATAAGTGAATTCAATAAGTGCAATATCTTTATCCCATTTACCTTTCCAATCCATAACATAGGCTCTAAGCAAATCCTCAAGTTTTGAATTGTTCTTTCTGTCTGACCATCAGTCTGAGGATGATATGCCGTGCTAAACTTGACTTTAGTGCCCATAGATTCCTGTAATCTTCTCTAGAATCTAGAGAGAAATCTGGAGTCTCTATCAGAGATGATCTCCTTTGGAATACCATGAAGTCTTACTATTTCATTGACATATAAATCTGCAAGTCTGTCAAGTGAATAAGTCATATTATTCAGTAGAAAGTGTGCAGATTTTGTTAACCTATCATTGATAACCCAAATAGTATCATGCTTTCTAGAGGTTCTGGGTAGTCCTGAAACAAAATCCATGGTAACACATTCCCATTTCCATTCAAGAATGTCTAAAGGTTGCAACAACCCTCCAGGTCTTTGGTGTTCTCCTTTGATTTGCTGACAAGTCAAACATTTTGAAACATACATTGCAATTTCCTTCTTCATGCCTTCCCACCAATAATGACTTTGGAGATCTCTATACATCTTAGTGCTCCCAAGATGCATTGTATACTTTGAAGTATGACTTTCCTTTAGGATTTGGTTCTTGATATCTGATTCATTTGGTATACATACTCTATCCCCAAATCTCAATAGGCCATCCTTTGAAACTTGAAATTTTGGCTTCAATTCCTTTTCTACTTCATTCCTCAAGTAGATTAAACATGGATCTCATAATTGTCCTTTAATTTGTTGAGTAAGATCAGATTGCACTTGAATGGAGGCCATCAATATCATTGAGTCTTGCTCTTTCCTCATAGTATTCAAATCAAAATTTTCTTCTAATAACTTCCATTGCTTCACAACTAAACTAGTCATAAAATTTGTAGATTTTCTACTAAGTGCATCAGCCACAACATTGGCTTTGCCCGGGTGATAACGGATGGCACAATTATAATCATTTAGAAGTTCTATCCATCTTCGCTACTTCATGTTTAACTCTTTCTGAGTGAAAATATATTTCAAACTCTTGTGGTTAGTAAAGATTTCAAATTGCCACCCATACAAATAATGTCTCCAAATCTTTAGGGCAAAAATAATTGCTGCCAATTCCAAATCGTGAGTTGGATAATTCAGTTCATAACCTTTTAGTTGACTAGAAGCATAAGCAATCACTTTCCCTTCTTGCATCATAACACATCCTAGGCCCTTTCTTGAAGCATCAGTATAAACTACAAATCCCTCACTACCACTTGGAATAGTAAGAATAGGGGCACTAGTCAATCTTCTTTTTAACTCTTGAAAATTTTGCTCACAATCATCATCTCATACAAATTTCACATTCTTTTTAGTGAGTTTGGTGAGAGGTTGAGTGATTCGAGAAAATCCCTCCACAAATCTCTTGTAATAACCTACCATGCCCAAGAAGCTTCTAACTTCTGTTACATTTGTTGGTACTTCCCATTTAACTATAGCTTCTACTTTCTTTGGATCAATAGATATGCCTTTTCCTGAAATCACATGGCCTAAGAAAGCAACTTCATTCAACCAAAATTCATATTTGCTGAACTTTGCATACAACTTCGTTTCTCTTAGTATGGATAATACATTTCTCAAGTATTTCTCATGCTCCTGATTACTCCTTGAATACACCAATATGTCATCAATGAATATAATTACACAATCATCCAAGAGTGGTTGAAATATCCTATTCATTAGTTCCATAAAAGCTGCAAGGGCATTAGTCAAACCAAAAGCATCACCAAGAATTCATAGTGACCATATCGGGTTCTAAAAACTATTTTTGGAATATCCTCCTCCTTAATCTTCAACTAATAATAACCTAACCTCAGGTCAATCTTAGAGAATAGTTGTGCACCCTGCAGTTGATCAAACAAATCATCAATTCTAGGTATGGAATACTTATTTTTGATAGTCACCTGATTCAACTATCTATAATCAATACAAAGCCTCAATGTTCCATCCTTCTTCTTCACTAATAGTATTAGAGCACCCCACGATGAAACGTTGGGTCGTTTGAAACCCTTATCTAATAATTCTTGTAGTTGCTTCTTTAATTCCTCTAGCTCGAGTGGTGCCATTATGTAAGGAGGCTTAGATATTGGGGTTGTACTGGGGACCAGATCAATAGTAAATTAACCCTCTCTATCTAGTGTTAAACCAGGCAAGTCATCTGAGAATACATCAGGGAACTCTTTGACCACTGAAATTTTATCTAGATGAGTTTCCTAATTTGGATGCTCCTTTACACACACTATATAACAAAAACAACCCTTCTACATAAGACGATAAGCTTGAAGTGCTGATATCAAGCAAGGAGGCAAATCATGCCTAATGCCCTCAAAGTAAAATATAAGCTAATCTGGTATGCAGAAGGTAAGTATTTTTGTGTAGCAATCAATACTAGCGTGATGAGAAGATAACCAATCCATGCTAAGTATAATATCAAAACCCTGGATCTCTAGGAGAATCAAATTAGCAAGGAGTTCGTGGTCTCCAATAGAGATCAAACAAGATGGGCAAACCAAATTTGTTGCCAAAGAATCCCCAACAGCAGTTGTTACATATATCATATAATCTAGGGGTCTAGGTAGAACATCCAAGTGACAAGCAAAGTATTGTGAAACAAAAGATAAGTTGGAACCGGGATCAAACAAAATTTTTACATTTCTTTTAGAAATAGGAAGAATATCTTCAACCACTGATTTAGAAGCTTTAGAATCTTGTTCAATGATAGCATACACTCTAGCATAGGCTGAGGGTCTAGGAGACAGTGGCTCTTTCTTCTTCCTCAGAGGGCAATCTTTTATTTGAGGATCCAGCTTTCCACAAGCAAAACTGGCTCTAGTCACCCGAAAACACTGACTTGTTTCATGATTTAATCCATATTTTGCACATGACTGAGTCTTCCATAGTGGTTTCCCTTTCTCAAATCTAGACGTTTTGATCCTCTTGTTACTAGCTTCATATTCATTTTCTCTCCTACTTATGCTAGTAAATTTGTCCTTTTTTTTCTTGCTCATGATTTCTTGAATTTCCTCCAAGTCTCTTTCAATTTTCAAAGCTTTTTCTACCGCATCCGCATATGTTTGTAGCTTTAAGGCTGACATTCGACTTTTTATTGCTGGCCGTAATCCCCTTTCAAACCTTTTTGCTTTTCTAGATTTATCATCAGTCATATATATGGCAAACCTAGAGAGCTTAGTGAATTTAGATTCATACTTTGTAACCGTCATATTTCCCTGGATAAGATTCAAGAACTCCAATTCTTTTTGCTCTCTTATACAATCTAGAAAATATTTATCATTAAACTTTTCTTTGAATACCTTCCATGTTATTGACTTATATTTGACTTCAAAAATCCTCTTAGTCATTCTCCACTAGTGTTTAGCCTCTCCTTCCAACATAAAGGTAGCAAGAGAAACTTTCTGATCATCAGGGTAATTTAAGACATCAAATATTTTCTCTATCTACATTATCCATCGTTCTATCGCCATTGGATTAGACTCACCACTAAAACTGGGAGGACTAAGCTTTTTAAACTGTTCAATTCCCAACCTCGTCTGGTTTGATTTCCCTGTTCCATCATTTCTTCCTTGTTGGACATGTTGTTGTTGTTGTTGCATCACTTATGCCATAGTCTCCAAAGTCCGCATGATACCAATCAATTGATCAGCAGTAGATGCAACAGGAGAACTAGATGATCTCGTCATCCTTGCTTCCTAAAACATCAAAAGAAAGATTTTTTTGATCAATCTCTAAATGAAAGTCAATAAACCTCCATTTATTTTTATCTAGTATATCAAAAAAATTCTTAGTGATTCTCAAATCATGCTCTGATACCACCTCTATCATGCCC
Organism: Musa balbisiana; assembly: GCA_004837865.1. Classification (NCBI taxonomy): domain Eukaryota; kingdom Viridiplantae; phylum Streptophyta; class Magnoliopsida; order Zingiberales; family Musaceae; genus Musa; species Musa balbisiana. The sequence continues at coordinate 17,751,196 of CM017194.1, read as the reverse complement.
CTCAAAAATATCGACAAAATTAAAATTTTCATCACAAATAAATCTAGGATCCAAACTAATATTTGAGGATACTAAAAACATTCAATCATCCAACGATACATAAAACCTATGCAGTTTATAATCATACAACGCATCGCTCGACGATTCATAAAATCTAAACCCAACTCACCAAAATAATAACCACAATATAAATTCACAAGTGTGAGAGTCTATACAATCACAAAACCAACATTTACCACAAGTTCATATCATAACACAAATTACACTTAGCATTCCAGAATCCTAAACATGAGAGGTTCTTTAAACTTATACAAAATCCACAAGCTTAGATTCACCGTCAACATTTCATTAGTCGTAGAGTGTGCTTATACGACAAAACATGTATACTAATAAAGATCTGCCCAAAATCTTCTAGCTTTCCACTGTCTCAGCACAATTTTAATATTTAAGCAAGCGATAAGCCATCCTGAAAAATTTATATAGCAACAGAGTGAGCATATAAAGCTCAGCAGGTGACTAACATATCCACGGTAAAAGAGGATAACTTCCAAACAAATAAGGTTTCAAAATACAAGGCAAATTATAAAGAATTCATAGACGAAATCTCACTAGGTGCAGAATCACAAATGTCATTTCAATCACACATTTTTGTTCATAACAAATGGAGCATAGAGTAATTGAAGCATATTAGTAACCAATGAAACGTTTTGGAGCTTATCAATGACGTGTGAAAGATTTCTGAGCATATCAATAGCAAATAGGACATTCCAGAACATATCAATAGCATATGAAATATTTCAAAGCATATCAATGATATACGAACATTTCAGAACATATCAAAGACTAATACGAAACAGAAGCTAAAACGTCGTATTTGATGTTACATTCATATCTTTCTTATCTAAAGCGCATACAGAAATACATAACTAAAGCTCTGGATATCATATCAAACATACAAAAGGTGTAGTGGGACCACAGACATAATGTGATTCATCCATTTTTGAATAACCACCAGACAAAAGTCTCCCACATCTGGGAGCTCCATCCACCCATGTCTTGGTGAAGTCAGAGAGGGCCAACAGAGCATAGCAGGCTCTATGCATAACTGCCAAAGGTTCACATTATCTAACAAATACTAGAGTACAAAAGGGCATTATGAACAATAAATAACACATATCGAAAGCACACGTAGAATAACAAAACTTACATGTGCCTTTATGAGTCAATACGATGCAAGCAAATAATCTTTCACAAGTGTATTTAGATTTGAAAGAAAATGAAAGCAAGAGTACACACGGATCCCAAGCAATCATATTTAGCTCAGTTCAAATAAGAAAGTTAGATGAATTCAATATCCAAAGGGATGAAACTGGATTAGGCACATATTGAAAGCAAATGCGGAACAAGGGAATATACATGTGCCTATATGAGTCAATATGTTATAGCATAAACGTTACACAATATGGTTCAAGAATGTAAATAACTTATAGACAAGCATAAACTAGAATTCAAGCATTAATTTAAACCTTAATCGAGTGAAGGAAACTGAATGCAAATCTATTTCCAAATGAATGAAAACAGAATATGAGAAATCGACCCAAGCTCGATTTCTGATAAAGTTCGAGAGGCATATTGAACAAATACTTTAGATTATCTATTATGCACCAATACCCTCGAAAAAACTATTGTCAAACGATATATCAATCAATTTTCTGATGAAATAAGTTTCGTACAAAACAAGGTTTCCAACAAGGAGTTACAATTGATTTAGTAACCAAAGGTCAAAAACAAAAATCACTGTTTTATAGAAATCATAGAGTCTATTTCAATAGATAATAGGATCGACCTTTGAATTTCAAATTTTTCAATCTATATATCAAAAGAAATATCTAGAAGTCTAGTTTCAGATAAAGTCAGTTTGGTACATATCAGAATTTCCAACAGGGACTTATAGGCATTTTAGTATTGAAAGGTCAGAAATTTTGATCCTTGTTTTGCAGCATCCATAGGCTCATTTGAAATAGGAGTTTGGGTAAGTATTCGGTGTCCAAAATTTTCAAAATTTGCGCCAAAAGAAAGGTATATGAGTCTAATTTCAAATGAATAAGGTCCTGCCTAAATCCACTTTTGGTACTAAACATTATGGCCGAAACAATCTATAGGGGTCAGTTTACCAAAAAATTTTAGATCCATAGTTTTAGGTCTAACAAGAGAAATATCTGGTTCTAAGCAGAAATTGTTCAGATTATTTAGAATTAATATGAGAACAGAGACTAATATTTCTGTAGGATAGGATTAGAATACTTTCCTTTGAGAATTTTTGACCCCAAATGAGAAGATTTGAGCAAAAAAAACCCAAAACCCCAAATTTCTCTTCCTCTTCTTCCCCTTTTTTTCTCTTCTTTCTCCCTTCCTCTCTTCTTCCATGCAGCTGCCTTCTCAGGTTCCTTGAGAATGAAGGCAGAGAAGCTTAAGTGGTGGGATTTGTAATTTTATATATTTTACAGTTTAGTCCTTGTATTATTATATTTACGATTAGGTCATCAGGGTTTACAAATAGGTCCTCAGAATCCTTTTTTTCTATTTCAAATAGGTCCCCAGAATTATATTTAGGCTCATCTATTAAATTTAAAATGGATACTTACATTACAATTAAAAACTTATACAAAAATTTAGAAATGAGGGATGTTACAGTACCATCACCCAGATTAGCGGGACCACCGCCTAACAGTCTCGGAGACTGAGTCTGGGCGGTACCACCGCCTGACACTGCCTCAAAAACTGTCACAATGATGCCACCTATTGGGTCATTGTTTGGGCCTTTCACTTGGCCCAACACAGCCTATACATAGGTCCAACTGGCCCGTAATTGGGTTGGTCCAATTCCAATCCTAATTATGTACTAACTATGAAATTTAAGACATTTACTAAGCTAAACAAGTCCGTAAATCTAGCTTTCTTCCGACGAGCTTCTAGCGAACTTCCGACGATCTCTCGGTAATGTTCTAGTGGACTCCTAGTAAGCTCTTGGACTTCACAATGATCTTTTTGGTGAGTTCTGAGAGCTTCTTTGGCAAGCTCTTGGACTTCTCGGTTAATTCCGATAGAACTTTCAACGAATATCTGGACTTCCGATGAACTCTAGAACTCCCAACGAAATCATGTTCTTAACTCCGGGACTTCATTTTGCTTTATGCCTTGCTTTCATAGTTAATCCTACACACTTAAAACCCACTTCAATCTAGACAATTATTACTAAGTTAATCAAAGTTGTCCGACATATCATTTGTTCATCGATGTTTCATCCGATTCTTCAGCGCATCGTCCTTTCTTGCGGCCTATTGCCTAATCGGCCAATTGACATCCGTAATTCCAATTTCCTTAGCGTAATTTCCATTCTTCTTGGCCCAATTCTCGAATCCATCGCCCGAAGCCTTCTGTCGATACGTTAACCGATCCTTCGGCTCGACGTCCAATCTTCTTACATGTTTTTCACCAGCCCAACATGAATCTTCCTACTTTAATTGTCTCATCCTAATCGAAGCTCGCTTTGTCACTCAAAATGCAAATCAAATTATAAACACTTATCAATTGGTTTCATCATCAAAATATGAGATTCAACAATCTCCCCCTTTTTGATGATAACAACCAATTGATAACAGAGTTAACCTTAACTTCTTTCTTTTGTAAGTAAAAGTAAATTGATTATGTGTAAAATTTATACAAATAGCTTTATCTATAAAAGTCACAGACGAAGCCAGGTAACTCATTAAGTACACATACGGTAGTCATGACTATACATGCTGTAGACATAGCCAACATGTCATGCCAAGACTACTTGTGGGTATTGTATTTAACATCATGCCCAAGATCTTTAGCTAATAACAAAATTGAATTTGACAAAAATATCTTTTTCTCTTCGTGTAAAGTGCTCTATTTTGAGATCGTGCTCCATGCATGATCTTGAGTCTCTAATAATCTTTGTCAAGAGCTGAGTATTGTTTGTATGTTGATGCTCAAAGATTCTGCTACATCTCTCCTTCCCCATCCACTAAATAGCACATCTGAAAGTAACATTTGTTAGTTGTGTAAGAGGCCCTTTTCTTGAGAAACATTGCATGAGGTCACCTAATTCTTGAAGCAAGTTTGGTTGCAGCAGTCTATTGAGTTCAAATCACTGGAAAATCTCTTTCCATATCCATTTAGTATAGTCACAAGCAAAATAAAGGTGGTTAACAGTTTCTTCTTGTTGCATACAAAGTGAGCATCAGTTTAACATGATAGATACCTCTTCTCTTCATATTATCTATTGTAGGTAGTTTATTAAGAAGGGCTTGCCATGTATATAGAGAATGTCTATGTGATCCCGATCGATCCCATGTCCAACTGTTTGGGGTCCACTTGTTATTTCTTTGCCTGATTTGATTCAATGCGGATGTGGCACTAAATTTGCCATTGTTATGAAGCCAAATAAGTATATCTGAAGAGTTATTCCTGATTGGAATAGCTTTGATAGTCGGGCAAAGTGATAAAATTTTAGGAGAAATAGGATTAGGGAGAGACCAAGTACCATTAGCAATGAACTCGGAAACCTTCCAATCTTTGGGAGCCCCAAGGTCTTTTCGTATTCTGTCATCATATTATTGATATATACTCTTCCCATTTATCCATGGATCGTACCACATATTAGTACTAGTTCCAAAAAAGATTGCATAAGAAATGTGTTTGATTAGTAAATTCCTTGCCTTTAAAATTCCTTTCCAAGCTGTAGAGTGGTATGTTCTTGTTGAAATTTCTCAATTTGATTCTATTGAAAGATACCTTGCAGAAACCCAATGTGACTATAAGGAACATTTATTTTGCAAAAGATCCCACAATTGTTGTACCAAACATGCTTTATTCCAATCTCTAATATTTCTCAGATTTAGCCTCCCTTTATCTTTCGATTTGTAGATACTATCCCAATTTACCATATAAATTGTCTTATCATTTGTGCCATTCTAGAAGAAGTTCATTAATAATCGTTCAATATCTTGGAGAAGTCCAACATGTAGAAGAAATGCATTAGACCAATATATAGAGTAAGAGTACAACACCGAACGGATGAGCTCAAGTCGTCCTACTTTTGAAAGAAGCCTATTTTTTCAAGAGGAAATTCTATTCTTTATTTTTTGCAAGATACACTGATAGTCGGTTTTGTGAATGCCAGTGGATATGAGTGGAAGACCCAAGTAAGGAACTGGTAGGCTACCCTCACTAACCCCTACTGTGTGTGCAAAAATAAAGTCCTTTTCCTTAATACAAGGACCCATATAGACTTTACTTTTCGCATGATTTAACTAAAGGCCAAAAACTATACCAACGTCTTTCAGAATAGTAGTTAAATTCCTTACTGAGGTTGGATCATTCTGGAGAAAGATAAGTAAATCATCTGCAAAAGTTATGTGTGATATTTGAATAGAACCAGCATTGGGTACCTTAATGCTACCATTCAAGACTGCTTGTTCCAACATACAATTAAGTCCTTCCATTACAATAGTAAAGAGATATGGGGAGAGTGGATCACCTTGTCGGATGTCATTCATGCTCCCTAAAAAACCAATAGGTGAGCCATTAAAGAGTATCGAAAACTTTGGAGTTTCTAAGCAACATTGAATCCAATTAACCCATTTATGTGGGAAATTCATATCAATTAGCATCTTATAGATAAATTTCCTATTGATTGAATCAAAGGCTTTCCGTAAATTAGCTTTAAAACATATTTTCGTCCCTTTTGTTTTTTGAGTGCAGATCCTTGACCAAGTCATTAGCAAGCAGAATATTTTGATGTATACTTCTCCCTTTAATAAAAGCTGCCTGATTAGGACTAATGATCTTGTGTATTACCTTTTGCATTCTATCTGCTAACACTTTGGAGATAATATTGTAAATAAAGTTGCATAATGATATGGGTCGATAGTTCTCTAATGAATCAGCCCCTGCATTCTTGAGAATTAAGGAAATAAAAATGTAATTCATCTCTCTAAGAAAATGACCTGAAGAGAAAAAATGTTAGCAAGCCTTAATCACATCATTTCCAATAATAGACCATGCAGTTTGGTAAAATTCAACTAGAAATCCATCTAGACCAGGGCTTTTGTGCTTTGGTGACTTAAAGACAACTCTTTCAATTTCATCATCTGTAATTGGGGCATTGAGGATTGAAATGGCATCTGTATCAAGCTTTCTAGTTGGTTCCACATGAATGTTATTAGGTTGCACCATTTGATTGAGTAAGGAATAAAAAATCGCTCGGTGTTTGCTTTAACCTCATCTAAATTCTCAATAAGATTACCATTTTGTCTCTGCATTTTCTGATGCCATTAACTGCCCTTTAAGTAGCAATGGAAGCATAGAAAAACTTAGTATTGGAATCCCCTAGAGTAAGCCAATGCTACCAAGACACTTCTGCTTTGCAAAACTTTCGTCCTGCTTTAAGGCTTGTATAAAGTTATTTCTGGATTCTGTCTCTTTGTAGATAAGATTCTCATCTTGGGGCTGAAGTTGTAGCTCATGTTGCATTTGTTAGGATTAGAGCAGCACTAAGAGGGGGGGGGGTGAATTAGTGCAGCAAATTAAAACGTCGATTTTGGAAAATCTTTCGTACGATAAAAATCGAACCCGGAAGTGCTTAACTTGAAAGAGTGTTCGTAAAGGTGTGCAACAAAAGTAATGAGGAAGTAAAGCACGTATGAAGGTTTGCAATAAGGTAAATAGCAATAAGTAAATGCAAACCAGAGAACACGCCAATTTTATAGTGGTTCGGTCAAATGACCTACATCCACTTGCGAAGCCTTCTTCGATGAGGCTCCCAACTTCCACTAGCAAATCACTTTGAAGGGGAAGGACAAATACCCCTCTTACAACCTTTTACAAGTGGTTCACACTCTTATAGATTTTCAAAGAGAATGAGGGAGGTGAACACTTAAACTATTGAAAACAAGACTTGCTAAAGACTTTGCTAAGGCTTTATCTCAATCTCTAACTTCACAAAGGTTGTGTTCTCTGCTGAGAATTGAGGGGTCTTTATAGGCCCCAAGAGGATTCAAATTTGGGCTCCAAATTTTAAATTCTCTTGGGTTTCTGAGGCTGGCGGTGACACCGCTTGTCAATTTTCACATTGACAGTGTTCTGGCGGTGTCACCGCCGGAACTCTCAGGTTCTGGGCGGTGCCACTGCCCGAACTCTCGGGTGTTGGGCGGTGCCATCGCCCAGTCCGACGATATCACTGCCTTATCCTCGGGCTCTAGATGGTGCCACCGCCTAGTCTGGTGGTGCCACCGCCTACACTATTTTAGCTCACTAGTTGGGCTCCAAACTTGGCCCAAACTAGTTCAAACTTGGGCCCAATTGGCCCCTACTCGGGTTATAAGATTAACACCTAATCCTAACCCTAATTAACATACTAACTACAAATTTAAAGACATTTCCTAAGCTATTACAAAGTCCGCAAGTCAAGACTTCTTCCGGCGAACTTCCGGTAGTCTTCCGATAAACTCTCAGAAACCATTATGCGGACTCTCGGCAAGCTCCTAGACTTCACGATTTGATCTTGGCGAGTTCCGACGAGCTTCTTCGGCAAGCTACGATCTTTCTCGGCGAGCTCCGCGAACTTCCGACGTACCTTCCCACGAGCTTTCGAAAACCCTTCGGCAAGCTCCCTACTCATTCTCGGCTAGTTCCGGCAGCATTCTCGTCGAACCTTCGGACTTCCGTTGGACTCTCGAACTCCCAATGAATCCTTCGCGCTTGACTCCGGCACTTTGTTTCGCTTTATATCTTCATCGTTATCATTGTTAATCCTACACACACAAGCCAAAATTGTACTCCGATCTGGACAATTATTACAACATGAATTGACATTCTGTTGCCCGACACATCATTGGTTGGCGCTTTCTCCAATTCTTCATTGCATCATCCTCTCTTGCAGCTTGTTGCCCAATCGACGGTTGACCTCTGCAAACCCGATATCCTTGGTGCAATTCCGCTCTCCATGGCCCAATGCCCATCGTCCGAAGTGTTCTGCCGTCTAATATCCTAACGTGATCTCCTCCGGCGTAACGTCAATTCCTCCTGCGTCAATTATCTAATCCTAATCGAGTAGACCTGCATTACTCAAAAAGCAGTTAAACATCTAAACACAATCAATTAGTTTCATCATCAAAATCCGAGATTTAACAATCTCCCCCTTTTTTATGATGACAACTAATTGATGACTACCGGAGTTAACCTTAACTCCCCGGAGTTTAAACAAACTCCCCCTATCAATATGACATATTAATAGAAACTCTTGGATTCAAAAATCCAAGCAACATGTTATGATCAAATCATGCATGTCATCAACTTACTTCTCCCCCTTTGTCATCAACAAAAAGGAGATGTCTCAACTCTTATGTGTTTAGAGATAAAAAGTTCAATTCAATGCATAAAGTCATCAATATACTTTTCCCCCTATGTCATCAACAAAAGGAGAAGCTGCTCTAGCTATTTTAAAAGATATGCAACTTTTTGTAATATGAAGCTAGATTTTCATCACAACATATAAGCACAAAAGCATAGCAAGATTCTTAAGTTCAATCATGGCAATTCAACACTTGCTTCTTATGCAAGATTACACTTTGCTTTTCTTTGCATGTTCAAACTAGCAAAAGCTTTCTCCCCTTTGTTTTTGTCGAAAAGAAGGGAAGAGTACAAGCTAGCCAGCATTTGTCTTGAGCTAGCAATCTTTCTCCCCCAATGTCATTGTCGAAAAGAAGGAGAGGAACCAATGATTTAGACTTTTACATAAATTATGAATTTGCATCAATCAATATTTCAATCATCACATGATACATACAAGACAAAAATGCAAAGAAATCATGAAAGACATCAATTGTTAAATATGATATGATAATAGTCTCAAAAATTTCAATTTGCGATACATGTGATACATTACGATACTAAAAAATTTAATGTGATGCTTTTAAGGATATCAACCTATTTTTGATACAAAGCATGGCAAGAGCAATTATATTGCAAGTTTTGTAAGTTTTGTATTTTTTGCTTCTTTCGAGATAGCAATTCTTTGCTTCTCTATAAGCTAGCAACTTTTACGATATGCATGTTTTACTACATACAAGCTAGCAAATTTAAAGATGTGCAAGTTGGCATATTTGCTTTTCTTTGCGATGTGCATGATAGCATTTCTTTGTAATGTTCAAGATAGCAAATTGTACATCATTCTAGCTAGCAAATTAAAGATGTTCAAGAAAGCAAGCTCTTTCTTCTCTTTTGAGAAGTATCATTTTTGCTTCCTTAGCAAAATGCCAAACTAGCAAGGGACCATGTTTTACATGAGGCAAGCAAACAATTTGGCAAGTGTTACATTTGTATCTTTTCTTTAGATGTGCAAGAAAGTAAGCAAGTTTTTGCATTTTCTTGACTTATGCAAGCTAGCTAATTTCTCCTTTATATCAATTCTAGATAGCACATTAGCAACTCTTTCTCTTCCTTTGTCATTAGCAAAAAGAAAGGAAGATTCAAGTCATGAATATCAAAATAATAATTTGTTAGGACTCTGGCTAGGAGAGTCCTAATTGATAGGGGCATTCATGTAAAACCTACCTAAGCTGACCCTTATTAAAGAGGTGAAGAGGTCGGCTAGGATTTGAAGGTTATTTCTTAAAGAAGAATTAGGAGTTGTAAAGGAATAGGAGTATTAAGTAGGAGTCCTATTAGGAGTCTTGAGTAGAAGTCTTACTTGAGTAGGAGTCTTATTAGGAGTTAGGGTTTAGAAACCCTATAAATAGTCATGTATTTATCGTCTTTTAATAGGCAATAGATGAATCTTTTCTGCAGCCTTTGTGCAGCAACTTGGAGGAAGGAACCCTTATAGAGTTCCAAGGAGGCCGATCCCCTAAAGAGATCAACCCCAAGCTTAAAATCTGTAAGGGTTCTAACACTTGGTATCAGAGCAGCATTCTTGGCGTCTCGTTGCCCTTCCACAGCCATCCATCATCCCTCCACAGCCGCCCAAAGCAATTTCCCCAATTGCTTAAAAGATCGTCACCAAATTCCACCGTCATCTCCACCACCGCAGATCATCTTTTGATCTCCCCGTGAATTGCAACAGGTTCTGGTTTCCTACCTTACTACTGCTATAATTTAGTTATCCTTATTCAAAAATCCAAAAGAAAAATTATTCCTATATTGCTGCATAAACTTTTCGGTGTAAAGTTTTCATCTCTACGATGAAAGATACATTGCAGAATTTCAACCGCATAGCACAAACTGTTTGATCTTGCTACTACGTTTTTTCTATCCAAATCTCTACAAAATTTTTATGACAGCTTTGACACTTCCTAATAGCAGATTTCTCTTTCGTTTTATCAAAAAATTCTCAATATAGACCATTGATCTTTTACGTCTAATCTGCTATACTTAAAAATCTGCACTATAAAATTCCAACCGTATAGCATAGTTTGTTTGATCTTGCTACTGTGTTTTTTTCCATCCAAATCTCTACGAAATTTTATGATAGCTTTGATATTTCCTAATAGTGGATTTCCTTTTAGTTTTATCCAAAAATTCTTAATATAAACCACTGGTCTTTTATGTCCAATCTGCTACACTTGAAAATCTGTGCTGTAGAAAATTTTAGCCGCATATTGTTGCCTTAACCGATCTATTTATAATCTTTTTTGAACGAAATTTCTTCTACACTTTATAGATCATCTTGGTTTCCATCTATGATTGATCTATTAAGGAATTAATCTCTAAAAATAATTTTGTGTCGCAGCAAATTTTCTTCGCAAATCGCTGAAATTTTTCGATAAGAATTCTGCTATCACAACTTACACCAATTTCTTGCTGTTATACTGCCAAAATTTTCTTGATTAAATTGGACATCCTTGCTGCCATATAAACTGAGATTTTACTGTCAATTCCCTCCTCAAATCTCATAAGTTTTTGGTGGAAATCTCATCGAGAAATCACTGTTTCTTCGACGACAATTCCGCTCTTACAAGACAACACAATTCTGCAGCAAACTTCCACTGATTTCTATCAAACCTTTGCTGCCGTCTATGATAGATCTAAAACTTTCATCCATAGCCCTAAAACTCCACCAAACCACACCCTCAAACCGCACCCAAAACAGCCACAAAACAAGCCTAAACCACAGCCTATATCCACTAATCCACCAACCCTTTTGATCATCACTTCTCTTGACCCATACTTGCCTTTAACCCGATAACAAAAGAGAGATCTTAACATCACAGATTTGAAGGCATATACTATGGCATCTAAGGAAGCAATCAATGCTAAATTCAACGCCTTGGAAGCGCGAATGGAGGATAAGATTCGAACTCTCTTTACCGAACTCAGTTTGGGCCGACCACCAAACCCAAAGAAATCACATCAAGGAGAGAGCTCTAACTAATCGCACCAAGCTTGAAGAGATGACTTCCAAGAGAGAGGAGGTTCTGTGACTTACCCCAATTATCCATGCATGAGGTTGGACTTCCCTAGATGGGAAGAAGGAGACCCGATTGGTTGGATCTCGCGTGCGGAGCGATAGTTTTGGTATCATAAAACTGCGGATGCATCTATGGTAGAAATTACAGCTATATATCTTGAAGGTGATGCCATACAATGGTTTGACTAGTTTAAATATACTCATGGAGTCCTCTTATGGCGACAATTCAAAGAAGGACTATTGATCCGCTTCGGACCAACCGATTACGAGAACATTGACGAACAACTAGCAAAGATCCGACAAACCTCTACCGTTCAGGAGTACCAAACCAGGTTTGAAATATTATCTAATCAACCTTGTGATTGGTCTCAAAAATAGCTATTGAGGACCTTCATTGATGTCTTGAAGCCGGAGATCTGGGGAGAAGTTAAAGTACGATAACCTTACACGCTTATGGCAGCCATCTCTTCCGCACGACATCAAGAGGAGCGATTGAACCATGAAGCATGAAGGACTAGGATCACTTCTCAACCTACAATGCAGAAGCCCTCGGGAGTCCCTGCACCAAAAATGATGACAAGAGAAGAGCTTCAGGAGCGATCTACAAAGGAGTTATGTTGGCACCGCGATGATCCGTGGAGCCACGGGCATCACTGTAGAAAAGGAAGACTTCTTATTATTAAACTAGTAGAAGAAGAGGTCATTGAACATCTAGAAGAGAGCCTTGATAATAAAGAAGAAGATGCAAAAGAAGAGTCACAACCGACGGAAGTTATGGTACATGCACTAGCCGACTACTCAAACCTACAAACGATGAAAGTTGAAGGCCTTCTCAAACAACAATCGATCACTGTTCTCATCGACACGAGCAGCACTAATAACTTCCTAGATAGTAAAGTGGCTGTCCGGATGGCCTTACCTATCGAGTATTACAGTAGGTTTGACGTCAAGTTCACTGACGGACGGATTTTGAAGTGTGATCATAGGCGCCCGCGGGAGAAACTATTATTGCAGGAACAAGAGATAATTGCATATTTCTTCCTCCTCCGTCTTGATGATCATGAGGCCATACTCAGAATTAAATGGTTGATGACATTAGGTGATGTTTTCTGAAATTTTATGAAACTAATTTTGAGATTATACAGTAAAGGGAAACAGGTGATTCTACACGGGAAACGTGGGGGCGACGTAATGACGATTTGCACACAACAAATGGAGAACGTTTTGCATAAAGCATGCAGCGGCTTTTTGGTACAACTTGAGCAGCAAACTAAAGGAGAGCCAATAGAATTTGAAGATCCAAACCTACTTCCTTTGCTTGCTGAATTTTCAGATATATTTGACGAACCGCGCAACCTACCTCTTGCCCGTCAACATGATCATTGTATACCGATTCTTCTGGGCAAACATCCTGCAAATACTTGGCTATATCAACATTCATATCTGTAGAAGGATGAAATAGAAAGGATTGTAAAAGAGATGCCCGAAATAGGAGTTATTCGGCCAAGTTGCAACCCCTACTTTTCACCGGTGCTCTTCGTACGAAAGAAGGAAGAACCATGGCGAAAGTGCATTGATTACCGAACCCTCATTGGCATAACCATCAAGGACAAATATCCTATTCCAATAGCAGATGAATTGCTAGATGAAAGGGAGAACAAATCTTCACAAAGCTGGACCTTCGATCCGGGTATCATCAAATATGAGTGTGCAAAGAAGACATATCGAAAACCGCCTTTCGAACACACAACGGACACTATGAATTTTTGCTTTCTTCACCAAAAGGTAGAATATCTTGGGCATATCATATCAGAGGAAGATGTGATAGTGGACCCCTCCAAAATAAAAGTAATGCAGAACTGGCCGACCTTGAGGGACAAAAAATTGCTACATGGCTTTCTGGGTTTAACAGGCTACTACCGCAAGTTCATGAAAAACTATGGAAAGATCAGTGCACCACTTACTTCCTTACTAAAAAAAGATGTCTTCCAATGGTTGGACAAAGCCTTCACTACCTTCGACAAACTTAAGGTAGCCATGACGACGACGCTAGTGCTAGCACTACCAGATTTCAGTCGACCTTTCATTATTGAGGCCAACGCATCTGGAGTCGGAATTGGAGCCATTCTCATGCAAGATGGTCGACCACTCGCATACACTAGCAAGAAATTGTCTCCCTCCCATCAAAACATATCAACATATGATAAGGAGATGCTCGCCATTGTGCACGCAGCAACGAGGTGGAGACACTACTTGATCGGTCGACGATTTCAAATTAAAACCGACTATAAAAGCCATAAGTCCATTTTGGAGCAAAAGATATCATCCCCTGAGCAGCAAAAATGGGTAACAAAACTTCTTAGATTTGATTATGAAATAACTTACAAAAAGGGGAAAGAGAATGTTGTTGTAGATGCGCTTTCGTAACTAGCCGAGCATGCTGAACTTTCGGTCATTTCACTTCCGACCAGTGACTTCCTTGAGGATATTAAGATTGAGGCCAACGCATCTGGAGTCGGGAATTGGAGCCATTCTCATGCAAGATGGTCGACCACTCGCATACACTAGCAAGAAATTGTCTCCCTCCCATCAAAACATATCAACATATGATAAGGAGATGCTCGCCATTGTGCACGCAGCAACGAGGTGGAGACACTACTTGATCGGTCGACGATTTCAAATTAAACCGACTATAAAAGCCATAAGTCCATTTTGGAGCAAAAGATATCATCCCCTGAGCAGCAAAAATGGGTAACAAAACTTCTTAGATTTGATTATGAAATAACTTACAAAAAGGGGAAAGAGAATGTTGTTGTAGATGCGCTTTCGTAACTAGCCGAGCATGCTGAACTTTCGGTCATTTCACTTCCGACCAGTGACTTCCTTGAGGATATTAAGATGGAATGGCAAGAAGATCCAGAGACCAGTAAGATCATAAAAAAATTGGAAGAAGCATCAAGCTCCATGGCTCAATATAATTGGGACTCAAAAGAATTACACTATAAAAGACGCATTGTGCTTATGACAAATTTTACTTGTATCTTCATGAGCAGATTTTGGACAAAATTATTTCATATGCAGGATACTAAATTGAAAAAGAGTATGGCATATCACCCACAAACCGATAGCCAGACGAAAGTTATAAATAGGTGCTTGGAGACAACCCAAAGCCACCCACCAAATATGACTACTCAAGGAGAACTCCAGACCCAGCCAAGTGTCATTATTGATCAACGGATCGTGACTCGACGACGACGACCCACTACTAAAGTGCTAATATAATGGGTGAACCTACCAACAAAAGATGCCACTTGGGAGAATTATGACGGCTTGAAGATCAAATTCCTAAATTCATGAATCGTCAGCCTCGAGACAACGGTCTATTAGGACTCTAACTAGGAGAGTCCTAATTGATAGGGGCATTCATGTAAAACTTACATAAGCCGACCCTTATTAAAGAGGTGAAGAGGCCGGCTAGGGTTTGGAGGTTATTTCTTAAAGAAGAATTAGGAGTTGTAAAGGAATAGGAGTCTTGAGTAGGAGTCCTATTAGGATGAGTAGGAGAGTCTTACTTGAGTAGGAGTCTTGAGTAGGAGTCTTATTAGAAGTTAGGTTTAGAAAACCCTATAAATAGTTATATATTCATCCTCTTTTAATAGGCATAGATGAATCTTTCTGCAGCCTTTGTACAGCAACTTGGAGGAAGGAACCCCTATAGAGTTCTAAGGAGGGGTCGATCCCCTAAAGAGATCAACCCAAGCTTAGATCTGCAAGGGTTCTAACATAATTTATCATGAATATTTCATCATTGCGTGCATCATTATTGCATGCATAATACTAAATCATAATATATATTTTCAAAAACATATAAACTCATCATTATATGCATGATTCCAAATCATCATTCATATCATTTCATCATTGTTATCAAATCATCACTATAACTCATCATGCACAAAATGTAAAATCATCTAACATGATACAAACATTTATTTTCAAAATATTTATCACTATTTTCATGTATGATAATAAAGTATTCATGATACCGAACATTAAGTCAACAATGATTCATTTTATCAAATCTCTTCTTTTTATAAATAACAAAAATTGTAGGTATACAAAGAAGAGGTTGTGATTTAAAAAAAATCTCAAGTAGTAAATCCAAGAAGTCAAGATCATAATTCGAATACAAAATCATTCAAATTCAAATCGTCAAATTCATCAAAATCTCAACATTACTTTCAAGATATTCAAAATGGTATACATAGATTTATCATAAAGCAAATTAATTTTTAATCATCACATAAGGCATTTAAAGAATTTTTGAAACATAGAAGAATGATTAATTTAAGCATGCAATGTTTCAATCAAATTCAAGTCATGAATACCAATACTTTCATATTGTGAGTATCAATTCATGAATACCAAAGAATTATTTGTGATTCTAATTTTACAAGATCAAGATTATGATTTAGATAAAACTCATTCAAATCAAATCGTTAACTTGAAACTCATAATCAAGTCATCAAAATCAATTTTGAGATTCACAAAATATCATGAAATCATTAATCTCGATCAGATGGGAAAAGCATTTTTTAAGTGATTCTTTTTCATCTAAGCATGCCTTAGTCTTTATATGCCAAATCAAGATAAGCATGAAAGTTCAAGACATAAAGGCAAAATCTTATAAAACAACTCATCAAGCAAGATTTTAAACATCTATTCTCAAGCCATATAAAGAGTAAGTCAAGGATTCAATTATCTCATGTCATGAATTCCAACAAGCATCTCAAATTATCCATATCACATTAAAAAGATATTTCAAAAAAGGTATATCGTTAAGTGATTCATTTGTATCATTTCATCCATTTGGAAGATTCATCTCTTTGGTAAATAAATCTAGGAGAACAAAATGAATTAAGGGAGATATAACATGATTGAAGCATTGAACATGATTCATATTTAAAATGTGTCTCATGTCATAAGTATGAATCAAGCATTTGTGAAATCCGAAATCATCCTCAAAGTCACATTCAATAAATTCATACATGATAAACATAGATTTATTGAAAAGTCGATAAGATAGAGAATCGCATTTCGTTTTTATAAATTTCTATTCATGTGATTTGCTTCTTATAAGCATGCCTTTACCTTTAATAAAACAAGTGTCAACATTTAAGACGGAAAGGTAAATTTCATAAAATAAATCATCAAGCATGATTCCATGATAACATCCTCTTAATATCTTGATATTCATCATCAAGTATGATTTCAAAAAGTATGTTCAAGAGAAATCATTAAGACCAAATGCATTATCCACTCATTTGTTTTCAAAATATTCATCATGTTTATTTTCATGAGATTCACAAGATTGGTAAAATAAATTCATTAATCTCAATAGGATAGAAAATTCATTTCCATTTCATACAATTGATTTCATGTGAGGGTATTCAAGTCTTTTTTGAAAATATGTATCATCATTTAAAATCAAAACATAAGTTTCGTCATGAAGCCGTCAAGACCAAACACATCATGATATCACATCTATCATCAAAAGACTATCAAGAAATTCATACATAGATGTACATGCACTATGTCATCTTAATATGTCATGAGAATGTCATCTTAATTCGTCATAAAAATGATTAGACCAAAAACATGTTAATCTAAAATGAGAGTTTCAAATCAACATTTACTTCAAAAACTCATGCATGACATAAAATCATCAAGATACACATGCATGGATTGATCCTAAGCATTATCACATATCATATAATTATCATCCCTAATGTTGCATAAATCATTCAACGTTTCAAAACATAACATGCACGAAACCTTAACAATATACTTTTCATGATCAAATTTTTTAATTTTTCAAAGATGCTAAAAAGAAAAACATGATATAATTTTTGAAAAACAATTTTTTATTTCCTATTCCTACTATCTAAATTAAGCACTCATGAAAAACTTCAAGTAATTTTAAAATAATTCAAGAGAATTGAGTTACTTACTTTGTAGTTGAACCCCATCAAAGCCCAATTCGTGGTTTCACCTTTGGAAGTTCTTGATTCATCCTTGATTGCCTTCCTCTTCTTTGGCCTCTTCTCTTCTTCTGTTCAAGTTCATTGTTTATTTTAGATTTTTGTTTAATGAACTTATTAAGATTTAGTGTTCGAAGTTCAAGTTCATCATTGTTCTCATCACTTGAGTCATCGCTCAAGTGGTATTCATTTGTCCGGAGTTCCAAATCCTTCCTATTCTTTGGAAGGTGGTTCAAGTGCTCATTGGGTTCAAAATGTTCCAAAAATATCATTTCATAGGTCATTAATGACCCAATTAATTCTTCTAATGGAAAATTATTTAAATTTTTTTCTCTTGTATTGCGGTTATTTTAGGATCCCACCTTTTTAGAAGGGATCTTCAGATCTTACTTACGAGATTAAAATTCGAAAACGATTTACCAAGAACTCTTAGATTATTGATGACATCCGTGAAACGGGTGTACATGTCGCCTATAGTCTCGCTTAGTTGAATTTGAAAAAGCTCAAAATCATGTAATAAAATGTTAACTTTCGAGTCTTTGACTCTACTAGTTCTCTCATGCGTGATTTCAAGTGTTCGCCAAATATCAAAAGCCATTTCGCACATAGAAATCCGATTGAACTCATTTTTGTCCAAAGCACAAAATAAGGCATTCATAGCCTTTGCGTTTCAAGAAAAATACTTCTTCTCCAAATCCGACCATTCGTTCATCGGTTTAGAGGGAAGTTGAAAACCGTTTTCAATAATATTCCATAAATTCAAATTCATAAAAATCAAGAAAACTCTCATTCGAGTTTTCCAATAAGTGTAGTCCAATCTGTTAAACAACGGTGGACGAACAACCGAAAAACCCTCTTGAAAGCCCAATTCGTGGTTTCACCTTTGGAAGTTCTTGATTCATCCTTGATTGCCTTCCTCTTCTTTGGCCTCTTCTTCTGTTCAAGTTCATTGTTTATTTTAGATTTTTGTTTAATGAACTTATTAAGATTTAGTGTTCGAAGTTCACGATCAGATCTACTTACGAGATTAAAATCGAAAACGATTTACCAAGAACTCTTAGATTATTGATGACATCCGTGAAACGGGTGTACATGTCGCCTATAGTCTCGCTTAGTTGAATTTGAAAAAGCTCAAAATCATGTAATAAAATGTTAACTTTCGAGTCTTTGACTCTACTAGTTCTCTCATGCGTGATTTCAAGTGTTCGCCAAATATCAAAAGCCATTTCGCACATAGAAATCCGATTGAACTCATTTTTGTCCAAAGCACAAAATAAGGCATTCATAGCCTTTGCGTTTCAAGAAAAATACTTCTTCTCCAAATCCGACCATTCGTTCATCGGTTTAGAGGGAAGTTGAAAACCGTTTTCAATAATATTCCATAAATTCAAATTCATAAAAATCAAGAAAACTCTCATTCGAGTTTTCCAATAAGTGTAGTCCAATCTGTTAAACAACGGTGGACGAACAACCGAAAAACCCTCTTGAAAGCCATGAAGAGCTAT
This sequence comes from Musa balbisiana, assembly GCA_004837865.1. NCBI lineage: Eukaryota > Viridiplantae > Streptophyta > Magnoliopsida > Zingiberales > Musaceae > Musa > Musa balbisiana. The sequence continues at coordinate 17,732,156 of CM017194.1, read as the reverse complement.
TTCTCTCGGGTGTAAATCCGAAATGAGAAATACCGGGCTCTGATACCAATTGTTAGGATCGGAGAAACACTAAGAGGGGGGGGGTGAATTAGTGCAGCAAATTAAAACGTCAGTTTTGTAAATCTTTCGTATGATAAAAACCAAACTCGGAAGTGCTTAACTTGAAAGAGTGTTCGTAAAGGTGTGCAGCAAAAGTAATGAGGAAGTAAAGCATGTATGAAGGTTTGCGGTAAGGTAAATAGCAATAAGTAAATGAAAACTAGAGAACACGCCAATTTTATAGTGGTTCGGTCAAATGACCTACATCCACTTGCGAAGCCTTCTTCGATGAGGCTCCCAACTTCCACTAGCAAATCACTTTGAAGGGGAAGGACAAATACCTCTCTTACAACCTTTTACAAGTGGTTCACACTCTTACAGATTTTCAAAGAGAATGAGGGAGGTGAACACTTAAACTATTGAAAACAATACTTGCTAAAGACTTTGCTAAGGCTTTATCTCAATCTCTAACTTCTCAAAGGTTGTGTTCTCTACTGAGAATTGAGGGGTATTTATAGGCCCCAAGAGGATTCAAATTTGGGCTCCAAATTTTGAATTCTCTTGGGTTTTCGAGGCTGACGGTGCCACCGCCTGTCAATTTTCACATTGACAGTGTTCTGGCGGTGCCACCGCCGGAACTCTCAAGTTCTGGGCGGTGCCACCGCCCGAACTCTCAGGTGCTGGGTGGTGCCACCGCCTTATCCTCGAGCTCTAGGTGGTGCCATCGCCTAGTCTGGCGGTGCCACCGTCTACACTATTTCAACTCACTAGTTAGGCTCCAAACTTGGCCCAAACCAGTCCGAACTTGGGCCCAATTGGCCCCTACTTGGGTTATAAGATTAACACCTAATCCTAACCCTAATTAACATGCTAATTATGAATTTAAAGACATTTCCTAAGCTATTACAAAGTCCGCAAGTCAAGTCTTCTTCCGACGAACTTCCGACAGTCTTCCGATAAACTCTCGGAAACCATTCTGCGGACTCTCGGCAAGCTCCTAGACTTCACGATTTGATCTTGGCGAGTTCCGACAAGTTTCTTCGGTAAGCTACGATCTTTCTCGGCGAGCTCCGCGAACTTCCGACGTACCTTCCGGCAAGCTTCCGAAAACCCTTCGGCAAGCTCCCTACTCATTCTTGGCTAGTTCCGACAGCATTCTCGATGAACCTTCGGACTTCTGTCAGACTCTCGAACTCCCAACGAATCCTTCGTGCTTGACTCCGGCACTTTGTTTCGCTTTATGTCTTCATCATTATCGTAGTTAATCCTACACACACAAGCCAAAACTCTACTTCGATCTAGACAATTATTACAACGTGAATTGACATTCTGTTGCTCGACACGTCTTTGGATGGCGCTTCGTCCGATTCTTCAGCGCATCGTCCTCTCTTACGGCTTGTTGCCCAATCGGCGGTTGACCTCCGCAACCCCGATATCCTTGGTGCAATTCCGCTCTCCTTGGCCTGATGCCCAATGTCCGAAGCATTCTGCCGTCCAATATCCTAACGTGATCTCCTCCGGCGCAACGTCAATTCCTCTTGCGTCAACTGTCTAATCCTGATCGAGTAGACCTGCATCACTCAAAAAGCAGTTAAACATCTAAACACAATCAATTAGTTTCATCATCAAAATCCGAGATTCAACAGCATTTCCATTTGTTCTTTTCTGTAAATTTGAACCCGGGTGGTAATATTTCCAAATGTGTTTGTATTCCACTCTCTAAGTACTGCTTTACAGGCTTTGAGCTTTTGACATCAGATGTAAGTTAGCGAACCATGTATATTAACATTCCAAGCTAATCTGATAATATCAAGGAACTGAGGAAGTGTATTCCACATGTTAAAGAATCTAAATGATTTCTTGCCTCTAGGTGTTGCTTTATCTGCGTGTATATACATTAAGGAATGATTAGAAAATAATGGTGCATCATACTTAAGAAGTGAATCAGGATAAACTGTTAACCATTCTTGATTAATCAAACACCTATCAAGTCAGGCCATTATTTTTCTGTTAGCAACACCTTGATTACTCCAGAAGAGCCAATTTCCCACATATTTCATATCAATCAATGAGGCAGTGTCTATGTAATCATTAAAACTTTGAAGCTGACTTTCGAAAAGCTGTCTACCCCCCACTTTTTCATTTGTGTATCGAACAATATTAAAATTACCAAGAACAATCCAAGGCACATTACGATAGTCATTTGCAATATTAGTCAAATCAGTCCATAGTATATTTCTTTCTTACATACTGTTTGAAGCATATATACCAGTGAAATTGAATTGATAGCTATTCTTTTTGTCCTCCACCTTTAGATGAATGAATTGATAAGTAGCAGAAATAAACCAAGCATTAATAGAGTTAGGATGCCATAAGACCCATATTCTACCAAATGTTTCACTAGAGTCATTGGTAAACAGTTCTGCGTCTGGCCATATTAAATTCTTTTAAGCAAGAACTAGCGATTTTTTAATTTTTGTTTCCATGAGAATAGCAATATCACATGCGGCAGACTTGATTATTCTATTGAGCTCCCGATATTTTTCAGGCTTTTTAAGTCCATGAACATTCCAGCAGATTATCTTCATTAGAAAAAACAAATGGAAAAGAAAGTAAGAGATGAAGTAAGATATTCATTCTACGACTTTAAATGGATAGAACTATCCTTTTTCTTCTTATCCTTAGGTTTTGCATTTTCGTCCCGCACAGCATCTTTACCTTTTAAGGTTTTATTTCTATATTTATCTACTTCATCCATAGCTATTAAATGTTTAAACTTTATACCTTGAGTCAATTAGTCTGATTATTGAGGCGCAATATCCTGGTTAGGATGATTTATTGAGGCATGAGATAGTTGAGGCAGAATATCCTTACTAATAAGGTTTGTTTGGGCCTAAGTTTGTTGTGGCAGAATATCCTTACTAATAAGGTTTGTTTGGGCCTAAGTTTGTTGTGGCAGAATATCCTTACTAATAAGGTTTGTTTGGGCCTAAGTTTGTTGTGGCAGAATATCCTTACTAATAAGGTTTGTTTGGGCCTAAGTTTGTTGTGGCAGAATATCCTTACTAATAAGGTTTGTTTGGGCCTAAGTTTGTTGTGGCAGAATATCCTTACTAATAAGGTTTGTTTGGGCCTAAGTTTGTTGTGGCAGAATATCCTTACTAATAAGGTTTGTTTGGGCCTAAGTTTGTTGTGGCAGAATAAATAAGGTTTGTTTGGGCCTAAGTTTGTTGTGGCAGAATATCCTTACTGGTGATGTTTGTTGGTGCTTGAGTTTGTTGAGACACAATGTCCTGGTTGGCATGTTGAGTGGATCTTGGAATTCCGGTACCATGGGAAACTTCTGTTGTGGAAGGCTCCGACATAATAGGGAGAGATAAAGTTCCTGATTTGTCTTGTCTATGGTGCTGTCCTTGCGAGCCGGAATGCTCACTCGTCTTTCTCACCACGGGTTCTACTACCACTGGGGGAGGCTCGCCTTGTTGCTAAGGCACCTGTCGTGGCCTGTAGATCTTATTAATCGGTTTCGGAGTTTGCTGATAGGCTCCATTTGCATGACCAAAAGATAAGCAACTCTGACATCGTTGTGGCTTCCATGAGTACGAGACATGTACCTTACGAGTGTTCCCTTCAAGATCATGGTAATAAACCTCATTAGGAAGATCTTCGTCGGAAGAAACCAATATACATGCTCGGGCAAATGTTAATCTCATCTGCGTAGTTGTTGCTTTGTCAATGTAGAGTGGCTATCCCAAAGTACTGAATAACTTTACAATAAAATGTCGACTCCAAAGATGTAGTGGGAGACCTTGAAACGATACCCATAAGGGAATAGACTGTAGACTGTCTAACTCCAAACGGACATTAGGGGACCAGCATCGTAGAATCATTGGATGACCGCGAATAGTCCAGAACCCTTCAAGGACCCGTTGCAAATCTTCTTTAGAGTAAAGCTTGCAAACAAAAAAATCGTTCTCCAACATATGAAGGTCAAATGTCGATGTTCCCCATCTATTTTTGATAAATGACGATAGTGGGAAATATGATTTTTTGAGACCTATCATATAGCCAATAATCGCCATAGACCATGTCTCAATCAGCTCTGCAAAATCAGCTATCTCGTACACAACAATCTCCTTTTCAACCTAAAATTTTGGAGCAAAGAATTCCAAACTGAGGTCCGGGCTTCCAATCAGAGCCTTGAAGAGGCTAGTCCAAGGCCGAGGTTCACTAGAAATATGAGCAGGAGGTCGCGATCTAGAGCACGACCTACTTTGATATTGTTTCGTCGAAGGAACATCTTGCCGAAAAGAAGGTAATGGAGGAGCAACTTGAGAGGTAAGGGTAGGGAGCCTCATCGTCGAATTTACCCTCCCGCTATCATCACTAAATTCAGAGGTTATCGCTGCCATGTACCGACCCTCTTTTCCTCTGTTACAATCGTTGTCTCCCAGCCAAACTCACTACTTTTTTTTCTTTTTTTTTTAAGAAGGGGTAGAAGGAACTCTCTCCTTCACCGAGCTGAGCAGGAGGAGAGCGCAGAAGAAGAAGAATAGAGAAGGGGAATAAGGAGAGTAGAGAGAGGCTGCATGCAGTTGTCGCCTCCAAAGAAACTCTCCTCTGTACCACCGAGCAGAATAGGAGAGTAGGGGATGTAACCGTCAGCCATAGCAGGAGCCTTCCTTCAATATCAGAGCAGAGGATACAAAAAGAGCTATCGCAGCCTCTCTTCTGTTCGCGTAAGAGGAAGGAGGAGAGGATGCGATCTCCCTCCTTCTCGTTGGCCTCCAACAAGGGCGACAATGGAGTTCTCTCCTCCCTTCGCCAATCCCCTTTCCGATCTCGTCGAACCGTGCAAGGATCAGAGGGAAATGGGCGATATAGTCAAGCAGGACACAGAAGGGTTGGTTCAACCTCTTCCCTTCTCGCAGAGGAAGAGACCCAAGCTCCTACTCTGCTCGCGTAAGAGGAAGAAGGAAAGCAGAGGATGCGACCTCCCTCCTCCTTCGATCAATTTCGCTGGTCAATCGCTCTTTGAGAGCAGAAACCTCAGCCCCTTTCCTCGTCTTTGCGCACCTCTATTCCACAATGGAAGAAGAACGCCGGCGGAAGAGAGGATAGGGTTCCGTTCCCTTCTGCGAAGAAGAAGAAGGATACCAGATAGTGGAATTGATGACTGTCCACTTCCTCCCTTCGCTGATGGAGAGGAAAGAGGGATCGCCGATCACAACGCCCGGTCCCTCCGGATATCCTCTTGCCCTTCTCGGTCACCGAAGAAGAAAAAGAAGAAGTTGATCTGCCCCCTTCTTCTTCTTCACCAGAACACCTCCTCTGTTCCTCCGCCAGATCCCTTCTCCCGCGATGAGAAGTCTCCGGGCCCCTTTTCCCCGATTAGAAGAGGAAGAAGGAGAGCAGGGGAAAGGGGGCAGTGCAAAGGCAGTTTATTCCTTCACCGATCTGCCCCAATCTCTTCCCCTCTGTTCCACAAAGAGGAGAAGAGCTTCGTCCAAGAAGAAGCGCCGCCACCAAGAGGAAGCACCGTCACCAAGAAGAGAAACCCTCTTCTGCTGGGCCCCTTTTCCTTGACGAGAAGAGGAAGAAGAGTCGCCTTCGACTCTCTATTCCTCCAAGCAGAGTAGGAGGAAAGCAGCGGATGTAGAACCGCCAGACGCAGCAGAACAGCGGATGCAGCGAAGGAAGTGAAATCCTCCCGGCCCCTTTATCCCCATTGAGAAGAGGAAGAAGGAGAGCAAGGGAAAGGGTGCGGTGCAGAGACAATTTCTCCGTTCCGGGCACCGCTTTCTCCCCTTGTTAGCATAGATATCTTCCGTTTCCTTATGCGAAGAAGACTAGACTACGGAATTGATCACCGTCCGTTTTTTGAAATACACTGTGAATTTGATAGAACTCTTTGATTCAAAAATTCAAACAATATATTATCATAAATTATAATATCATTATACCTTTTCATCTTTATCATCAACAAAAAAAAAAAATACAACTATCAAATGTTTAGATATACAAATTTAAATCGTTATATAATAAATATAATCTTCAATTTTCTCATCATGCAAGCTAGTGAATTTTATAATATTTTAGAATATAAAAACTAGCAATTTTGAGATGGTCAAGAAAGCAATTCTTGTTTCTTGAAATATGCATGTTTGTAAATTTTGCTAAATATGTAAGTTAGCATGTTTTGCTTCTTAAGATAGGCAAGCTAACAATCTTTGGTGATGATAAAGATAGCATTTTCTTCTCTTTTGAGAAGTGCGATTTTTTGCTTCCTTTGTAAAATGCAGGCTAACAAAATTTTACAATATGGAAGCTAGTAATTTGGCAAGTGTTACTTCTCTTTGAAGTATGAAGGTTAACAAGTTTTTGAAAAAGAATGCAAGATAGTAAACTAGCAAGATAGTAAGTTTTACATCATTTTTTAATATGCAAGCTAGCAAATTTTTATTTCCTTTGTAATGTTTGAGTTAGCAATTTTTGCTTCCTTTGCAAAGTGTAAGTTTCTAAATTTTGCATCTTTGAGCTAGCAATATTTCTCTCCCTTTGTCATTGTCAAAAAAGGGAAGAATACAATGTTGTAATTCTTTTTCCTTTTACATCACTTTTCAAATAATTACAAAGTTGAAGTATCAATCTTTTTTCAATATGTTTGTTCATCATAATAGTTTCAAATTAAAACATGCATAATTTTAAAACCTCACATTTCATTTTTCATGCATGATACCAAAAAATAAATCAATCATCATTATAAACATATCATACATGATATTAAGACATTAAAATTTTTTAAGCATTTATCAACCTTTTGATCATGATACCAAACATTCATGATTTGAAGCATTCATGATATCAAACATTAAATCAATATTTTTAAGCATTTATCACTTCATGATTGTTGGTACCAAACATTCATCATTAATTTTCTCCCCTTTTTTCATAGGCAAAGAGAGAGGAATAAAAATATAATGGTGCAATTCATTTTCTTTTTCATCAATTTTTAAATCATCACATAAAGAATAACAAGAAAATTTTGGTGATAAGATATACTTCATGAATACAAGGAATTATACATAAAAATTATATCATGAAAGATAAAATATCAAATATCATGAAGGATTAAGTCATGAATACTAAATGACATGATTTATCTTGACAAATCTCTCTTTTAGTAAATAACAAAATGAAACATGACTTACTATTAGAACCCTTGCAGATTCTAAGCTTGGGGTTGATTTCTTTAGGGGATCGGCCTCCTTGGAACTCTATAGGGGTTCCTTCCTCCAAGTTGCTGCACAAAGGCTGCAGAAAATATTCATCTATTGCTTATGAAAAGAGGAGGAATGCATAAGCTATTTATAGGGCTTCTAAACCCTAACTCCTAATAGGACTCCTACTCAAGACTCTTACTTCTAACCAACTCCTAATAGGACTCCTACTCAAGACTCTTATTCCTTTACAACTCCTAATTCTTCTCTAAGAAATAACCTCCAAACCCTAGCCGACCTATTCACCTCTTTAATAAGGGTCAGCTTAGGTAGGATTTACATGAATGTCCCTCTCAATTAGGACTCTCCTAGCTAGAGTCCTAACAAACCCGCCCTCTTCAAATCAGCCTTGTCCTCGAGGTTGACGATTCATGAATTCTGGGAATTTGATCTTCAAGTCGTCATAGTTCTCCAAAGTGGCATCTTCTGTCGGTAGGTTCACCCACTATATTAGCACTTCAGTAGTGGGTCGTCGTCGTTGAGTCACGATCCGTCGATCAATAATGGCACTTGGTTGGATTTGGAGTTCTCCTTGAGTAGTCATATTTGGTGGGTGGCTTTGGGCTGTCTTCAAGCACCTATTTACAACTTCCATGTGGCTGTCGGTTTGTGGGTGATATGCCATACTCCTTTTCAATTTAGTACCCTGCATATGGAATAACTTTGTCCAAAATCTGCTCTTGAAGATGCAAGTAGAATTTGTCATAAACACAGTGCGTCCTTTATGTGTAATTCTTTTGAATCCCAATTGTAATGAACCACGAAGCTTGATGCTTCTTCCAATTTTTTTATGATCATACTGGCCTCTGGATCATCCTGCCATTCCATCTTAATATCCTCAAGGAAGTCACTGGTTGGAAGCAAAACAGCCAAAATTTCAGCTTGCTCGGCTAGTTGCGAAAGTGCATCTACAACAACATTCTCTTTCCCCTTTTTGTAAATTATTTCATAATCAAATCTAAGAAGTTTTGTCACCCATTTTTGCTGCTTGGGGGATGATATCTTTTGCTTTAAAAAGTAATTGAGGCTTTTATAGTTGGTTTTAATTTGAAATCGTCGACCGATCAAGCAGGGTCTCCACCTCATTGCTGCGTGCATAATGGCGAGCATTTCCTTATCATGTGTTGACATGTTTTGATAGGAGGGAGACAATGTCTTGCTAGTGTATGTGAGTGATCGACCATCTTGCATGAGAATGGCTCCGATTCCGACTCCAGATGCGTCGGCCTCAATAATGAAGAGTCGACTGAAATCTGGTAGTGCTAGCACCGGCAGCGTCGTCATAGCTGCCTTAAGTTTGTCGAAGGTAGTGAAGGCTTTGTCCAACCATTGGAAGACATCTTTTCTTAGTAAGGAAGTAAGTGGTGCACTGATCTTTCCATAGTTTTTCATGAACTTACGGTAGTAGCCTGTTAAACCCAGAAAGCCATGTAGCAATTTTATGTTCCTCGAGGTCGACCGGTTCTGCATTACTTTTATTTTGGAGGGGTCCACTGCCACATCTTCCTTTGATATGATATGCCCAAGATATTCTACCTTTTGGTAAAAATTCATAGTGGTCGTTGTGTGTTCGAAAGGCGGTTTTCGGTATGTCTTCTTTGCACACTCATATTTGATGATACCTGGATCGAAGGTCCAGCTTTGTGAAGATTTGTGCTCCCTTTCATATAGCAATTCATCTGCTATTGGAATAGGGTATTTGTCCTTGACGGTTATGCCGTTGAGGGTTCAGTAATCAATGCACATTTGCCATGTTTCGTCCTTCTTTCGTTCGAAGAGCACCGGTGAAAAGTAGGGGCTGCAACTTAGCCGAATAACTCCTATTTCTGGCATCTCTTTTACAATCCTTTCTATTTCATCCTTCTGTAGATATGAATGTTGATGTAGCTAAATATTTGCAGGAGGTTTGCCCAAAAGAATCGGTATACAATGATCATGTCGATGGGCAAGAGGTAGGTTGCGTGGTTCGTCAAATATATCTGAAAATTCAACAAGCAAAGAGAGTAGGTTTGGATCTTCAAATTCTATTGGCTCTCCCTTAGTTTGCTGCTCAAGTTGTACCAAAGAGCCGTTGCATGCTTTATGCAAAACCTTCTCCATTTGTTGTGTGCAAATCGTCATTGCCCCCACGTTTCCCATGTACAATCACCTGTTTCCCTTTACTGAAAAATCTCAAAATTAGTTTCATAAAATTTCAGGAAACATCACTTAATATCATCAACCATTCAATTCTGAGCATGGCCTCATGATCATCAAGAGGAAGGAGGAAGAAATCTGCAATTATCTCTTGTTCCTGTAGTAATAGTTTCTCCCACGGGCGCCTACGATCACACTTCAAAATCCGTTCATTGATAAACTTGACGTTAAACCTACTATAATACTCGATAGGTAAGGCCATCCGAACAGCAACTTTACTGTCTAGGAAGTTATTAGTGCTGCCCGTGTTGATGAGAACAGTGATCGATTGTTGTTTGAGAAGGCCTTCAACTTTCATCGTTTGCGGGTTTGAGTAGCCGGTTAGTGCATTTACCATAACTTCAGTCGGTTGTGGCTCTTCTTCTATATCTTTTTTTTCATTATCAAGGCTCTCTTTTAGATGTTCAATGACCTCTTTTTCTACTGGTTTAATCATAAGAAGTCTCCCTTTTCTGCAATGATGCTCACGGCTCCACGGCTCGTCGCGGTGCCAACATAACTCCTTCATAGATCGCTCCTGAAGCTCTTCTCTTGTCATCATTTTTGGTGCAGGGACTCGGTTGATAGTAACGGGGGCTGAGGGCTTCTGCATTGCAGGTTGAGAATCAATCCTAGTCCTCTGAGCTTCATGATTCAATCGCTCCTCTTGATGTCGTGTGAAAGAGATGGCTGCCATAAGCGTGTACGATTGTCGTGCTTTAACTTCTCCCCGGATCTCCGGCTTCAAGCCCTCAATGAAGGTCCCCAATAGTTGTTTTTGAGACCAATCACAAGTTTGATTAGATAACCTTTCAAACCTAGTTTGGTACTCCTGAATGGTAGAGGTTTGTCGGATCTTTGCTAGTTGTTCGTTAATGTTCTCGTAATCGGTTGATCCGAAGCGGATTAATAGTCCTTCTTTGAATTGTCGCCATGAGAGGACTCCATGAGTATATTTAAACCAGTCAAACCACTGTATGGTATCCCCTTCAAGATGTATAGCTGCAATTTCCACCATAGATGCATCCGCAGTTTTGTGGTACCGAAAATATCGCTCCGCGCACGAGATCCAACCAATCGGGTCTCCTTCTTCCCATCTAGGGAAGTCCACCCTCATGCGTGGATAGTTGGGATCAATCATAGAGCCTCCCCTCCCTTGGAAGTCATCTCTTCGGGCTTGGTACGATTGGGCAGAGCTCTCTCCTTGATGTGATTTCTTCGGGCTTGGTGGTCTGCCCAATCTGAGTTCGGTAAAGAGCGTCCGAATCTTATCCTCCATTTGCACCTCAAAGGATTCGAATTTAGTATTGATTGCCGTCTCAGATGCCATAGTACATGCCTCCAAATTTGTGATGTTAAGATCTCTCTTTTGTTGTCGGGTTAAAGGCATGTATAGGTTGAGAGAAGTGGTGGTCGAAAGGGTTGGTGGATTGGTGGATGTAGGCTACGGTTTAGTCTTATTTTGGGTGTAGTTTGAGGGTGTGGTTTGGTGGAGTTTTAGGGCTATAGATGAAAGTTTTAGATCTGTGGTAGATGGCAGCAAAGGTTTGATAGAAATCAATGGAAGTTTGCTGCAGAATTGTGTTGTCTTGTAAGAGTAGAATTGTCATCGAAGAAACAACGGTTTCTCAGCGAAATTTCCACCAAAAACTTGAGAGATTTGAGGGGGGAATTGACAGCAAAATCTCAATTTATATGACAGCAAAGATGTCTAATTTAATCAAAAAAATTTTGGTAGTATAATAGCAGGGAAATTGGTGCAAGTTGCGATAGCAGAATTCACGTCGAAAAATTTCAACGGTTTGCGACGAAAATTTGCAGCAACACAAAATCATTTTTAGAGATGAATTCCTCAATCGATCAATCTAAGATGGAAGCCAAGATGATTTATGAAGTTTATAAGAAATTTTGTTCAAAAAATATTGCAAATAGATCGGTTAAGGCAACAATATGCGGCTGAAATTTTCTACAGCACAGATTTTCAATTATAGCAGATTGGATGTAAAAGATCAGTAGTTTATATTGAGAATTTTTTAATGAAACAAAAGGGAAATCTACTGTTCAGAAGTGTCAAAGCTATCATAAAAATTTCGTAGAAATTTGGGCAGAAAAATTATAGTAGGAAGATCAAACAAACTGTGCTATGCGGTTGGAATTCTGCAATGTATCTTTCGTCGTAGAGATGAAAACTTTGCGACGAAAAGTTTATGCAGCAATATAGGAATAAATTTTTTTTTTTTGAATAAGGATAACTAAATTGCAGTAGCAATAAGGTATGAAACCAGAACCTGTTGCAATTCGCGGGGAGATCAAAGAATGATCCGCGGTGGTGGAGATGACGGTGGAATTTGGCGATGATCTTTTAAGCAATTGTGGGAATTGCTTTGGGCGGCTGTGGAGAGATTATTGATGGCAGTGGAAGGGCAGCGAGACGCCAAGAACGCTGCTCTGATACCAAGTGTTAGAACCCTTACAGATTCTAATCTTGGGGTTGATCTCTTTAGGGGATCGGCCTCCTTGGAACTCTATAGGGGTTCCTTCCTCCAAGTTGCTGCACAAAGGCTGTAGAAAATATTCATCTATTGCTTATGAAAAGAGGAGGAATACATAGCTATTTATAGGGCTTCTAAACCCTAACTCCTAATAGGACTCCTACTCAAGACTCCTACTTCTAACCAACTCCTAATAGGACTCCTACTCAAGACTCTTATTCCTTTACAACTCCTAATTCTTCTCTAAGAAATAACCTCCAAACCCTAGCCAACCTATTCACCTCTTTAATAAGGGTCAGCTTAGGTAGGATTTACATGAATGTCCCTCTCAATTAGGACTCTCCTAGCTAGAGTCCTAACACTTACCAAAAAAAAATAAAATTAAACATGGGAGTTCAAAAAATAATATCTTGATTCATTGAAAAATTTCAAGTTATAAATCTCAAAAAATCAAGATAAAGCTCATTCAAATTCAAATCATCAAATCAAAATCATTTTCAAGATATTCACAAAAGCATAATATACATAGATTCATTAATCTTTTATCGAAAAATCAATATGACAGATGTTAGGATCAAGAGCGGCACTAAGAGGGGGGGGGGGTGAATTAGTGCAGCGAAAAACTTTCGCTATTTGAAAAAACTTATTTTGGTTAAAACCGATTCCAATGAGATTGGTTTTGAATCAATCTATTCCGGAAGGAATTTGAACTTGAAATCTTTCGTGAAAGTGCAAGAGAAGACTAAGATGATTTGCAGCAATGTAAATTGCACAAATGAAAATCATCGATTTTGTAAGTCTTTGTACGATTTAAGCAGATCTCGGAAGATGTTTACGTGAAAGCATATGTAGACGTAGTTAAAGCACAGTAAGGAGGAGAGGCAATTTGCTATAAAAGAAAGTTGCTCAAAGTAAATGCAAACCAAGTTTTAGAGTAGTTCGGTCAATGTGACCTACATCCACTTTCGGATTCCTCCTCCGACAAGGTCACCGGCGTCCACTAGAGGCCTTCCTTCAATAGGCGAAGGTCAACTACCTTTTATAACTTTTCTCCTTTTGCCGGGTTTAGGAGACAATCCTTACAAGTCTCACTCCTCTTTCTTGGATGGTTACAAGACTTAAGAGATGAAGGAGGAGAACTCTAACTTTTATAATAATTTAAGACTCAAGAAATCAAGATTATGCCAATAGGTTTTCGTTCCCTTTTATGCCGGAAAGGGTGGGGTTTTTATAGGCCCCAATGACTTCAAAAATGGAGCCAAAAAGTGTCTAATCTTAGAAATTCGGGGTCCTGACGGTACCATCGCCTGGTACCTGACACTGGGCGGTATCATCGCTTGACAGAGCTTGGAGACCGAGCTTTGGTGATACCACCGCCTGACAGGGGCAGTACCACCGCCCAGAATTCCTAGGAGGGCACTGCTTTCCAGGCGGTGCCACCGTCGGCCAACTTTTCAAGGTCTTGGTTAGGCCTTGAATCGGGCCCAAACCAACCCAACTTAGGGCCCAGTTGGCCCCTAATTAAATTAGTGGGATTACCTCCCAATCATAACTTAGTTTACACTCTAACTACAATGTTTAAGACATGATTACTACACTTCTTGTTCCGGAGCATCAATTTCTCTTCCGGCGAGCTTTCGGCATACTTTCGGCGATCATCCGACGAACTCTCCACAATGCTCCGGCAGACTCCCAGCAAGCTCCTAGACTTTGCAACGATCTTCTTTGCGAGTTTCGACGAGCTTCTATGGCAAGCTTCTAGACTTCTCCATTGGTTCCCATAGAATTTTCGACGAACGTCCGGACTTCCGTCAAACTCTCGAACTCCCAACGTGATCTCGATCTTGATTCCAGCACAACACCTGCTTTATGTCTTACTATCATCGTAGTTAATCTTGCACACTTTTCTTAACATATAGATTAGATCAAACAAATTACAATTGACTTCATCATCAAAATCCGAGATTCAACAATCTCCCCCTTTTTTATGATGACAATCAATTGAGGATGGAGTTAACCTTTACTCCCCCTATCTATATGCCTACTTAAGAAAAGACTTTCTTGAATTCAAGACCATTGAATTCAAGAAACAAATTGCTAAGATAAGTTAATTAAACTTATCAGTATGTACATCATGATTCCTATCATGATCTATCATTCTCAAAATATAATGCCAAGTATGATGTCAAGTCATGACATCCATTTTCAAGTATGGTATATCAAATGTGAAAGATGACAAAGATAGTAATTCATCATTCTATGGCATGATATCAATTACAAAATAGTAAGTTAAGCTTTAGATATCATATGATGAAATACATTGCATACATTTGTCATCAATTTATCACATTTTGATATTATTTCTCCCCCTTTGTCATTAACAAAGAAGAGAACAATTCAATAATCCAAGTGTGGTAAAGATTCATGTCACATTTTAAATTATAAAGAAATTCGTACCAATCATATTTCAAGCATTCATGACATGGTATCATTCAAAAGTTATCAACATTAAAAGTTATAAACATTAAAGAGATGGCTTCCATCAACTTTTCCCTTTTTATTTTTCATCAAAACTTTGCATGAAGAAGGAGAGTAAGGAGAAAAATCTTAAGAACTGAATGAAGTTAAAAATGATAAAAGAGTTTTATCGAATCATGCTTCAATTTTCATAAGGATCAAAATATTCATGTGAAATCAAATCCTCATTCTTGCAAGTGTTCATCTCATAAAAAAGTTCTTCTTTCATTAAGAAGGAATTCATGTGAAAGAATCATCATATGAAGGATAAAAGAATTCCGAGAATTAATCTTCATAATGAGAGGAGTATCACATCAAAACCATTTCTCAATAAAAATTCACAAGGGATAAATCCAAGAGATGCATTTGTCAATGAAATCTATGAAGTGATTGAGTGTATCAAAAGTGATGGAGCAAGAGTATGAAGTGAACTAGATATTGCATAAACTCCATTCAAGAAGATAGTCCGAAAATGAAATTTAACAAATTCATGCATTCGGACATATTAACATCCCTAACTCTCTTCTAATAAAATCAAATTGTTCTTCACTTAAAGGCTTTGTAAAAATATCGTTTAATTGATGTTTTGTATCAATAAACTCTAGGATTACATCATGATTAGTGACATGATCTCGTATAAAGTGATGCCTAATATCAATATGTTTTGTTCTAGAGTGTTGAATGAGATTATTTGTTAAACATATTGCACTTGTATTATCACATTTTATGTGGATATTTTTAAGACGAATCTTATAATCCTCTAAAGTGTTTTTCATCTACAAAACTTGTGCATGGCATGCACTAGCTGCAATATACTCAATTTTGGTTATAGATAGTGCAACCAAATTTTGTTTCTTGGAAGTCCAAGAAACAAGTGCATGTCCTAAAAATTGACATGTTCCTGATGCACTAGCTCAAACTTAGTGGAGGCGCTCATGGGAGTGTTGATAGCCTTTGAACTATCCATATTAAACCTTTTTAGCAAATCTAAAGCATATTTTGTTTAACTAAGAAATATACCATTACTTAGTTGTTTGATTTGTAAGCCCAAAAAGAAAGTTAATTCCCCCATCAAACTTATTTCAAATTCAAGACTCATACTTTTAGCAAATGATTCACAAAGAGATTCATTCGTGGAACCAAAAATGATATCATCAACATAAATTTGAACAATAAGAAAATTATTTTTAAAATTTTTAATAAACAATGTAGTATCGACCTTGCCTTTAAAGAAATTATTTTCAATAGGAAATGAACTAAGTCTCTTATACCAAGCCCTTGGAGCTTGTTTTAAACCATAGAGAGCTTTGTATCCCTAGTGTCCCTACATGAGCAGCTATGAGACCAGCTATATCCATCATATAGACGGGTATACAACACACCAGTCTGTCCGGTTATCATGATGTCCCTCTCGAGTAACCTATGACCGAGATTATTTAGGATCTATGTTTAAAGGTGAATCGATCTCATTATCGTGATCTCATCACGATCCGATTCCCATCGCACAAATCCAAGGACATCATAATATATATATATATATATATATATATGTGTGTGTGTGTGTGTGTGTGTGTGTGTGTGTGTGTGTGTGTGTGTGTGTGTGTGTGTGTGTGTGTGTGTGTGCAATAGTTATAAAGTGATGTATGCCAAAATATAATAAGTAAAAAGATTTTGTATCAAGTCACACGTGCCATCACTCACGTGATTGGCTTGCTGGGCATCTATAACTAGCAATCTCCCACTTAACTTAAAGTCAATCACCTATGTGTCTGATCCCCATCAGACCCCTGTGACGCTAAAAAACAATCTAAGACAACCACTTTGTTAGTGGATCTGCAATGTTATCTTCGGATAGAACTCTTTCCATTACTACATCTCCTCGGGTTATGATCTCTTTGATAAGATGGAACCTCCTCAGAACATGCTTAGATTTCTGATGAGACCTAGGTTCCTTCGCTTGAGCAATCGCCCCGTTGTTGTCATAATATAAAGAGATTGGCTCCTCGCTACCCGGCATGACTCTCAAATCTGTGATGAACTTCTTCACCCAGACTCGCTTCTTTGCTGTATCTGATGCAGCAATGTACTCCGCCTCTGTGGTCGAGTCAGCAATAGTATCTTACTTGGAACTCTTCCAGCACATTGCTCCTCCATTCAAGGTGTATATGTACCCTAAATTTGACTTGCTATCATCGACATCAGACTGAAAACTTGAGTTTGTGTAGCCTTCAACCTTAAGGCTCCTACCTCCATATATTAGTAAAAGATCATTAGTCCTCAAGTACTTAAGGATACACTTTACTGCTTTCCAGTGCTCCAAGCTTGGATCTACCTGATACCTGCTCGTGACACTCAGAGCATACCCTATATCAGGCCTAGTACATAGCATGACATACATGATAGACTCTATTGTTGAGGCATAAGATATCATATCCATGTTTGTCCTTTCTTTTGGAGTCTTTGGGGATATACTCGTAGAAAGCGATATCCCATATCTCATTGGTATGAGACCTCTTGGAATTTTCCATGCCAAACCTTTTGACAATGGTTTGTATGTACCTGGACTGGGACAAGCCAAGCATTCTCTTGGATCTATCTCTATAGATCCGAATCCCCAAGATATAGGATGCTTCCCCTAAGTCCTTCATGGAGAAGTGTCTAGATAACCAAGCCTTTACTATGGATAGCATTCCTATGTCATTCCCGATGATCAGGATGTCATCCACATATAACACCAAAAAGGTGATAGCGCTCCCACTTACCTTCCTGTATACACAAGGCTCATCTTCGTTCTTAACGATGTCATAAGATCTGATTGCCTTATCAAATCTTATGTTCCAACTTCGGGAAGCTTGCTTTAGTCTATAAATGGATCTAAGCAACCTACACACCTTATTTGGGCAGTTTTTAGACACGAATCCCTCAGGTTGTATCATATACACCTCCTCCTCGAGGTTCCCATTGAGGAATGCAGTTTTCACATCCATCTGTCAGATCTCATAATCATAGTATGCTGCAATAGCCAATAGAATTCTAATGGATTTTAGCATTGCTACAGGTGAGAAGGTTTCGTCATAGTCAACACCTTACCTTTGACGATACCCCTTAGCCACTAGCCTTACTTTATAGGTCTCTACTTTTCCATCTACTCCGATTTTTTTCTTAAAGATCCACTTGCAACCGATGGGTACAATACCTTCCGGCGCATCAACTAGGTTCCAAACCTTGTTGGAGTACATAGATTCCATCTCAGAATTCATGGCTTCTTGCCACTTCCCGGAGTCTATACTCATAATAGCCTCCTCGTAGGTCTGAGGATCAATATCCTCAACATCCTCTCCTCCAATATGTCCCACATATCTCTCGAGAGGATTGGATACTCTGTTAGACCTATGTAAAGTTGAAACTTGTGTATTACATACTTGAACAGACTCGGGCTGTAGAGTGGTGCTTGAGCTTGGTTCTCCAACCTCGCTTAACTCTATCATGCTCCCACTATCTCCGCCAAGAATGTGTTTCTTCTCAAGGAACACTGCTCTCTTAGCTACAAAGACCTTTTGGTCCTCTAGATGATACAAATAATACCAATAAGTTTCCTTGGGGTATCCCACAAATTTACATCGCTCTGTCCTCGATTCTAACTTATCGGGGTTGTGTCTTTTAACGTGGGCAGGGCAGCCCAAATCTTAACAACCTTAAGATCAGGCTTCTTCCCTTTCCATATCTCATATGCTATAGACACTACCGACTTAGTTGGAACTCTTTTAACGTGGGCAGGGCAGCCCCAAATCTTAACAACCTTAAGATCAGGCTTCTTCCCTTTCCATATCTCATATGCTATAGACACTACCGACTTAGTTGGAACTCTGTTCAGAAGGTAAGCTGCGGTTTCTAGGGCATATCCCAAGAATGAGATGGGTAGGTTAGCGAAACTCATTATGGACTGTACCATGTCTAATAGCATACGATTTCTCCTTTCAGAGACACCATTGAGCTGAGGTGTATAAGGAGGTGTCCATTGGGATAATATCCCATAGTCCTTAAGGAACTGAGTAAACTATATACTTAAGTACTCACCTCCTTGATTTGATTGAAGAGTTTTGATACTCTTTCCAGTCTGGTTCTCCACCTCATTCTTATACTCTTTGAATTTCTCAAAGGCCTCGGACTTATACTTCATTAAGTACACATATCCATACCTTGAGAAATCATCAATAAAGGTAATGAAGTAATAGTAACCACCAATGGCATGAGTTGACATGGGTCCACATACATCACTATGTATGAGTTCCAATAGCTCAGTGGCTCTCTCTCCAATTTCACTAAATGGAGAGTTGGTTAGTTTTCCACGAAGGCAAGGCTCACAAGTTACATATGACACATAGTCGAATGGATCTAGATATCCATCATTTAGCAACTTTTGAATCCTTCATTCATGGATGTGACCTAGCCTACAATGCCATAGGTATGCACTGTTCATCTCATCTCGTTTCCTCTTAGACACATTTACATTCATGATATGTGGAGTAGTGTCTAGCATAAATAAACCATTATGCAATGTTCCTTTCATGATGATCTTATCATCTAATAATATCGAACAACCATTGTTCTCAAAAACTAATTTATATCCACTAACTGTCAAACATAAAATGGAGATAATATTTTTGATAATAGAAGGAACAAAATAACATACATCTAATGCAATAAAAGCTCCACCAAGCAAATGTAGGGCGACCTCGCCAATAGTAACTATAGCAACTTTTGCTCCATTACCCATCTTGAGGTCCATCTCGCCTCTCTCTAGTCTCCTAGGCTTTGCTAGAACCTGCAACGAATTACATATATGATAAGCGATACTGGTATCTAATACCCAAGTGTTATCATAAGAGTCTGACAAATGAAGACTGATCATGAATGTACCTGAAGCTTTATCAAGCTTTTGTTTCGCCCTTTCTGCAAGATACTCTTTGTAGTTCCTCTTCCAGTGCCCATCTTTGCCATAGTGGAAGCACTGGCTTTTGTCCTTTTCTGGGTTTTTCTTAGCAACCCTTGCTTTACTTGGTCTGCCCTTACCCTTTCCTTTCTTAAGGGACCTTTCTGCTTTCCTTTTTTTCTAGTCTCACCAGTGTAGAGAACTGACTTCTCTTTCTTAATAGTACTCTCTACCTCCCTCAACATATTGAGAAGCTTTGGGAGAGTCACCTCAAGCTTGTTCATATTAAAATTCATTATGAACTGTGAAAAGGAATCTTGTAGGGACTGAAGCACAATGTCCACACACAAGTTATCCTCTAGGACCATTCCTAGACTCTTCTCTATCCACTCAATCATCTTTAGGACATGGTTCTGAACCGGTGTCCCCTTAGTCATCCTAGCACGGAAGGCTCTTGGATATCTCATATCGTTGAGTCCTTCCCTGTTCCTCAAACAATTTGCGGACATGTAGGAGAATGGATCTGGCATCCATCTTTTCATATTGTCTCTATAACTTAGGAGTCATAGAGCCCAACATATAGCACTGAGCAAGAGTGGAGTCATCAATGTACTTCACGTAACGAGCGATCTCATCCTCGCTTGCCCCTTCTTCAAGCATAGGCATCATTGTATCAAGGACGTACATGATTTTCTCTGCTGTGAGAACAATTCTCAAGTTACGGAGCCAATCCATATAATTTGGACCAGTGAGGCGATTGACATCAAGTATGGCATATAAGTGATTTGAAAGCGACATTTTCTGAAATAAAGATGCAGTAGAAATGAATAACATGCAGATTTTGTAAGAAATAAACTATCAAGATATGGACTTCTATCTTAATATGCTCCCACTATTTTACTAGCGAGTCACGCGACACCCTCAGCACGTGAAACGGAAGTCTCCGGCAGACTTCTAGTGGGGATCAGGATCCAATCATCGTCTTAGTGTAACCTCGAGGGACTCGCCCAATCACACTAAGCCTAAAAGGTAGGTAACTCTTGCCGATCACAACTCCTTGTGATTCCCGTCCTGTTCGGCCTCCGAATCACCATGGTCTCGAGGGACTCGACCAACCATGATGCTCAGTTAAGTCAACACCTTCGTTACAAGATGAGTCTGATTTGATGATATACCCTCGAGGGACTCAACCAAGCATACTATGTACTCAGGTCACCGGTGACATCTCTATGTCATAAACAACATAGCGAATTGCGATATAGGTGAGTCTCGAGGGACTCGACCAACTCAACCTACACTAGGAATCGGTTCCTACTTATAATGATAGAAGGCCACGTGGGTCAATCTAATTGCCTCACATTTACCGACTTAATATTATTGTGAGAGATGTTTCTATGATTTGGTCTCCTAATATGACATGTCACAGATATACATATTTAATATATATCTACATCGCATGAAAATATATATACATATCTAGTATGTGTATAAGCAATCACACAAGATGATCATGGACAATAACCTAATGAGATTAGGTCCGAGCCAGTGGGCCTAATCACTCACAACAAGATCTATGTGTGCAATGGTGCATCTTCATGCCCTATGATCGTCCATCTCATCCTCGTCGGTTTCGTCGACAACTCGATGCATCTTCATGCATCGCGATCGTCCGTCTCATGGGTCCCGCTATCGCATCCACGCTCCCGTTGTACCTTCTCATGTGATTACAACTTAATCATAGGCACGCAGGCCCGACAATAAACGAGAAATATAATGGAGGCTAGCAGACCCCAATAATAATAATAACAAGTACACACATCACACGGTCCATGATAATCCGTCCACACATCATGCATCACATGTATAAATAATCATCATCATGTAGAACTACTAGATAATAATAAAAATAGTAATCAACTAAACCTTTTAATTAATTAATATTTTATGAAATCAGGGACATATAGAGAATTCCTTAATTCCTTGGGGTATTTTCATAATTTAGACAAAAGACAGAAACTAAAATTTCTCAAATTTCGAGGCGCAAAACTATCCTTTTGCCCAAAAAACCCTAATGCCCTCATCCTCCCCTACTGCTGCCGTTGCCGCCGCCGCCGCCACCCTACCGATGGCGGGCTGTGCGGCGGAGGGCGGGGTCGCTGCCCTCGCCTATAGGCAGCACGCCCATTGGCGGCGTTGCCCCTATAGTTGGGAGCCCCCGCGGGCGTCGCCGCCTCCACGAGAGGGCGCCCTTGTGGGCGTCGCCCCCTCCGTGAGCGGTTCTGCCCATGAGGCAGCACCCGCAAACGATGCTACCTCGCTAGGCGGCAGCCCCTATGGGGTTTTTGCCCGCGGGAGCAGCGGCCACAAACGCCGCTGCCCTGCGACGCGTCACCACGTGAGAGCAGCGGCCGTAGGTGCCACTGCCCTTGCGCATGGCTGCAGTGGCCGCCGTGCCTATGGTCCTACGTGCAGGCAGCCCCTGCCTACACGCACACGGCCTTGCGACTACTATTGCAGGTTGCTTGCCTGCACGCAAATGGAAGTGTTGCCATCTGTGATGGCAGCGAGGGCAGCAACAATTGCTGCCTTTTTTCGCTTTTGCATCAATGATTTTGACATCAAAAGCTTCTCCAAAACACAACAGACGTAGTTCAAAACCAATCTATTGCACGAACAACCTAGCTCTGATACCACTCTTGGGAAATCTTGGGGGCGACATCATATGCACAGTGGAAGAACAAGAAGAACAAAATCCCTGATTCCCAAAAAGATGTTTGTCGTTGTGCGAACAATGGTGTGCAAAATCCACGAAACTTAAAACAGCGTATAGAGTAGATTGTGTTACCTAGGGAGATCGTATATCCCTGTTTCCTTGTAGATCTTTAGGAGAGGGTGAAGGAGGTCAAGCGTCCTCCTCTCTAGCAGTGATCCACACAGTAGGGCTGCGATGACGCTCCTCAAAACTTCAGGCCTGCTCTGAGGTGGAGAGGGGAAGAGAATAGGAGAGGCAAGCAAAGGCTCTAGCCTTTGAGGCTCTGAATCCCTCCTATTTATAGAGGTCCCTTGTCAAACCCTAATGGATCCTCCCCTAGTGGGTATTGGATTTGCATCCAATAAGACAAGGGCTCCGTCGAATATCTCATATCCGAACCTCTACTCATCGCAATGCCTACCATATGTGTGTGACCCTCTAGGCCCAATATCGAGCTGGCCGTGAGTCATACCTGTCGGAACTCCTTCTAACTTAGTAAATTATTATCTCTGTAATAATTCACTCGACTCATCGACTATGGACGTACTAGGCCACTACGCCGTAGTCCCCAGATGATACAAGAGAATCCAATCCATTGGACCTGTATGTCCTCAATTACCGTGTACCTATAGTTCATCATCTATCTAATATCCTAGAGACCGTATATCGAGTATGGTGCTGTCAAACCCATACGGTTTCTACTCGAGTCTCGTTCTAATCGGATTCTCCTGGAGAACTCTTTCTCTCTCAACCCGAATGACCCTGGCCAGAGATTTGTCTGAGCAAGAACACATGGGATATTCCTCTCATGACGCTGAGAGTGGATGATCCTCTATCGACACTCAATAGCCCTCGTAAGGTCGACTACCACTCCCAATGACCAGCTGTACTAGATCTGGGACAACCAAACCTATAAGTCTAATATCAAAGAGTAAAGCACTCATATAACATCCTTGGAGTCTCAAGTCTAAGGACCAGGTACACCACTAGGACTACAGAATCACTGTCTGACAATAAGGCATCATCAACCATCTAGCATTCCGTAAGCAGATCAATCAATGAACTCATTCTCCAATGCGCACCTGTATTGTATCCTAGTGTCCCTACATGAGCAGCTATGAGACCAGTTTTATCTATCATATAGACCGGGTAATACAACACACCAGTCTGTCCAGTTATCATGATCTCCTCTCGAGTAACCTATGACCGGGATTATTGAGGATAAAGGGAATGATCTCATTATCATGATCTCATCACGATCCGATTCCCATCGCACAAATCCAAGGACATCATAATATATATATATATATATATATATGCAATAGTTATAAAGTGATATATGCCAAAATATAATAAGCTAAAAGATTCTGTATCAAGTCACACGTGCCGTCACTCACGTGATTGGCTTGCTGGGCACCTATGACTAGCAGGTTTGAGAGGAGAAGGGAAAAGGAATTGAAGTAGAAGAAGGAGAAGAAAGAGCTGTGCTTTGGCTTGAGGTTTTGTATCAATTCCATACCTTCAGAACTCAAATTTGTTTAAGGCAAGTGTTCTAACCCCTTTCTATAGAATATTGATCTCTAATTTCATCCTAATTCTACAAACTTTGGAAGATTTGGCTTTATACTTGATATTTCTATCGTTTGGGAATAAAACTTTGAATTTGGAACTTTTTGAGAACTGACCTTTCTTTATTATACTAGCCATAACTTTCTGAACAGATTCTTGATTTTGGAAAAAACCATATGAATCCAAAAATAAACTCACATATCTTTCTTTTGATACTAATATTAATAAATTTGGAGTCTATTTACCTATCAAAACTATTATTTAAATTGACCCTATGAAATCTATAAAACAGAGACTATCGGTTTTGATCTTTTAGTACTTTCCTAATAATTCTCTGTTGAAAACTCTAATTTATGTAAAACATGATTTATTGGAAACTAGACTCATAAACATTTCTTTGCATATCTGATTTGAATGATTTGGAGCATAAATGCCTATTAAATCATCTATTCAAATCAACTCTATGAATTCTGCAAAACAGAGATAATGTTCTTTGACCTTTGGTTACTAAATTGTTTATAACTCCTTACTGGCAACTCCGATTCATATAAAACTTGAGTTATCAAAAACCAGATTGATACGTCTTTCGAATAATCCCATTTGTGCAAATTTGTGCATAATTGATTATCCAAACAATTCATGCAATGTGTCTCTCAATTTTTTTCATAATCGAGCTTTGATTGATTTCACCTATTCTTGTTTCGTATCTTTTGAAATTGATTTCAGCTAAAATCCTTATTTCAGTTGAGCTTTTTACATTATTGCTTCAAATTCATGTATACTTTTGTCCTACGAGTATTTATATACCTTGATCTATTATGTAAACTTCATATTTATATCGTAATATTTTGTATAGGCATATGCATTATGTTATTCCACATGTGTTTTCGATATGGCCAACTTTATTATTCATAATGCCCTTTTGTACTATGGTGTTTGTGGAATTATTTGGACCTTTGTTAGAAAGAGTAAAAGGATTATATGGACCTTTGCCAGCAATAGTAAAGGGATTATTTAGACCTTTGCTAGAAATGGTAAAGGGTATGTGCTTAGAGCCTGCGATGCTCTAGATTATGTTTGGTGGTCATTCAGAAATGGATGGACTATATTATGTTATGATCCCACTTCACCTTCTATCTATTTGACATGATATCCAAAGCTTTGGTCATATGATTGTGGAATCTCATATTTTGATGATGAAATCAATTGATAATTATTTGATCTAATCTATATGTTGAGAAAAGTGTGCAAGATTAACTACAATAGCAGTAAGACACAAAGCAAGTGTTGTACCAGAGTCAAGATCGAGATCTCATTGGGAGTTCAAGAGTTCGTCGGAAGTTCGAACGTTCGTCGGAAGTTTTGCCGGAACCAACCGAGAAGTCTAGGAGCTTACTAAGGATGCTCGTCAGAATTCGCCAAGAAGATCATTATAAAGTTCAGGAGCTTGCTGGGAGTCCATTGGAACATTGCCGACAGTTCGTTAGAAGGACTCCGGAAGCTCATCAGAAGAGCAATTGACATACTAGAACAAGAATGCTATATCAATTATCTGAATTACTATAGTTAGTTTGTAAATTTAGTTAGGATTGGGTGGTAATCCTACTGACTTAGTTAAGGGCCAACTAGGCCCTTAACAGGGCTGAATTGGGCCAAATTGAATAGCCCATTCAGCACTTGAAAACATGACCAGCGGTGGCACTGCCTAATGACCCAGTCTCCCAAGTGGTCTGGGCGGTGGTATTGTCGATAGTGGGACTGCCCCTATCAGGCAGTGGTACCGCTAGAGCTTGGTCTCCGAGCTTTGTTAGGCGATAGTACTGAAGAAGAGGAGTCAACCAACACCGAACAAGTTGCTCACTATACGCTAATGGCTATTGGAGATGAGGTAAGTAGTTCATTTGATGCAAATTTATCCTTTGATGAATTATTAAATACTTTTCATGATTTATTTGATGAATGTAAATTAATTAGTAAAAAATATAAATTATTGAAAAAAGAGCATGCTTCTCTTATTAGTGATTTTGATAGATTAAAAGTTGAGCACAATGATAGTTTAGCTCTATGTACGAAATATGATGAACTAGAAATACTTCAAAAGGAAAACTTGCTACTCAAAGAAACCTTAGATTGTGAGTAGCTCTCACCAAAATCCAACCATCTTTGTTAAAGGCCCTACCTTGCATGTATCACCTCACACCAAATGCAACTTTTGTTGCAAACTCAAACATATTGCCTATAAATATCCACTTAAAAGATGTAGTCCACATAGATTGATTTGGGTTTCTAAAACAATCTCAAATGACTCAATGCAACATGATAAGCTATATAGATTGATTTTTGAGGCACCCAAGGTCAAATAGGTACCTAAAAATCATCCTTTTTTGTAGAAAAATGTACCATCATAAGCTAGGAGCAAGAGATGGTACCTTGATAGTTAGATGCTCAAGGCATATAACCGGAGATCCATCTCAATGCTCTAAGCTCACTAGCCTAGATGAAGGATATGTCACCTTCGGAGATAACAACAAGGGTAAAATCATTGGCAAAGGAACCATAGGTAATAAATCCAACTTTTTTATTGAAGATGTGTTGTTGGTCGATGACTTAAAGCATAACCTTATGAGCATTAGTCAATTATGTGATAAAAGATATATTGTTAAATTTGAATCTAATGCTTATACTATTAAAAAAACCATACAAAAACACATCTATGATTGCCCTAAAACAAAATAACGTATACATTATCAACATTAATGATCTTTGCAATGAAATGTGTTTTTCGGTTTTGAATGAGGATGCTTGGCTTTAGCATAGGTGATTAGGTCATGCTAGTATAAAACTAATATCTCAAATCTCATCTAAAGAACTTGTGAGAGAAATTTCTCACATTAAGTTCATTAAAGACAATGTGTGTGATGTATGTCAATTAAGAAAACAAATAAAAAGTAGTTTCAAACCAAAGAACCAAATAAGCACCTCTAGACTATTGCAATTGATTCATATGGACTTGTTCGGACCAATTGCTACATCAAGTCTAGGAGGTAGCAAATATACCTTTGTTATCGTAGATGACTATAGTAGATATACATGGACTTACTTTTTGGCACACAAAAGTGATTGCTTTAGGTATTTCTCTAAGTTTTGTAAACTTGTTCAAAACAAAAAGTGTTTTATGATTTCATCAATTCGAAGTGATCACAATGGTGAATTTCAAAACTATGACTTTCAAGACTCTTGTAAATCTAATGGATACAATCACAATTTCTCTACTCCGAGAAATCCTCAACAAAATGGAGTAGTAAAAAGAAAAAATAGAAACTTATAAGAAATAGCAAGAACTATATTAAACAAACATAGCCTACTCAAATATTTTTGGGCCAAAGTCGTAAATATGGCATACTATGTTATGAATAAGTTTCTAGTAAGATTATTACTCTCCAAAACTCCTTATGAGTTATGGAACAACAAAAAACCTAACGTTTCATACTTTAAAGTTTTCATGTGTTAATGTTTTATTTTGAATTAAAAAGATACACTAGGAAAGTTTGATGCAAAATCCGATGAAGGAATTTTTCTTCATTATTCTTGTTTGGAATGAGTCGATATTGGGGGGGGGTGTGAATTAGTGCAGCGGTAAAATCACGTCGGTTTTGAAAAATTCTTTCGTACATTGAAAATCGATTTTGGAAACTTGAAAGCATATGTGAGTGTAGGCATAGTAAAACAAGTAAGGAGGTTTGCAATAAAGATAAATTGCACAAATAGAAATTCAAACCAGATTTTAGAGTGGTTCGGTCATCATAACCTACATCCACTTCGTCGATTCCTCTTCCATTGAGGCTACTAGCATCCACTATCGATCTTCCTTTAATAGGAGAATATCAATCTCCTTCTTACACCCCTCTTTTACTTTTCATAGGTTTATGAGACAACCTTTACAAGCACTCACTCCTCTCTCAAACTATTCTAACACTTAGACTAGAAGAGGAGGATTCTCATAAGAGATTACAATAATATTTTTCCCTTTTAAAATTCTCTATGCTTGTGTTTGTTAACCAGGGATGAGAGGGGTATTTACAGGCCTCAAGTTGATTCAAACTTGGAGCCTAAAAATATCTCATCCCGTGTTTCCTAGGCTCGGGTGGTACCACTGCCTATGCTGGGCAATACCATCGCTTGTGTTAGTTTGACACTTGCACTACACTAGGCAGTACCACCGCCTAGCACCCTGCCACTAGGTGGTACCACCACCTGGCACCCTGCCAGGGGTGGTACCATCACCCAGACTAGCAGTACCATCGCTTGCCACAGTCTCGAAGACTTTGCCACGACGGTGCTATCTCTTGGGTCACTATTTAGGCCTTTCATTAGGTCCAACACAGTCCTTACATGGGCTTAACTGGCCCATAATTAGGTTGGCCCAATTCCAATCCCAATTACGTGCTAACTACAAAATTTAAGATATCTACTAAGCTAAACAAGTTCGTAAGTCTAGGTTTCTTTTGGTGAGCTTCCCGGCTATCTTCTTGCGAACTTCCGACGATCTCTCGATAATATTCCAACGGACTCCCGGCAAGCTCTTAGACTTCATGATGATCTTCTTAGTGAGTTTCAATGAGCTTCTTTGGCAAGCTCTTGGACTTCTCAATCAGTTCTAGTAGAACTTTCGATGAACGTCCGGACTTCTGACGAACTCTCGAACTCCCAACGAAATCACGTTCTAGACTCTAGGACTTCATTTTTCTTTATGCCTTGCTATCATAGTTAGTCTTGCACATATAAAAATATACTTCGATCTATATAATTAATTCTAAGCATGAATAATGTTGTCCGACATGTCATTGGTCTATCGACGCTTCGTTTGATTCTTCGACGCATCGTCCTCTCTTGTGGCCTATTGCTCAATCGGCCAGTTGACCTCCGCAACTTCGATATCTTTGGCGCAATATACGCTCTTCTTAGCTTGATGCCTGAATCCATGGCCCGAAGCCTTTTGTCGACACATTGACCGATCCTCGGGCTCGACGTCCAATCTTCTGACATGTTCCTCCGGCTCTTGATCCTACTAATTGTTAGGATCAAGAGCGACAATAAGAGGGGGGGGGGGGGGGGGGGGTGAATTAGTGCAGCGGTAAAATACGTCAATTTCTGAAAACTCTTCATATGTTGAAAACCGAACTCAGAAATGCTTAGCTTGAAAACGTGTTCGTAAACGTATTGAAAGCAGTAAAGGGGTTTGTAGTAAGGTAAATTGCACAAAGGAAAAGCAAACCAGATTTTTATAGTGGTTCGGTCGTCATGACCTACTTCCACTCCATCGATTCCTCTTCCATCAAGGCCACCAGCATCTACTATTGGTCTTCCTTCCATAGGTGAAGACCAACCACCTTTTACAACTCGATTCTCCTTTTACCGGGTTTAAGAGATAACCCTTACGGGGCGTAAGGGTTATCTCCTCTCTCAAATTATTCTAACTCTTAGAAC
This sequence comes from Musa balbisiana, assembly GCA_004837865.1. NCBI lineage: Eukaryota > Viridiplantae > Streptophyta > Magnoliopsida > Zingiberales > Musaceae > Musa > Musa balbisiana. The sequence goes on along the minus strand of CM017194.1, from coordinate 17,702,912 downwards.
TTTGAGAGGAGTTCACACAAGATTACAGTAGCATTTTCTTTCCTTTTTAGTCTCAATACTTATGTATGTTACCCAAGGATGAGAGGGGTATTTATAGGCTTTAAGTGGATTAAAACTTGGAGCCTAAAAATATCTCATCTTGGGTTTCTCGGGTCCTGGAGGTACCACCACTTGTGCTAGGCGGTACCACCACCTACAGCACTACCACTGAGTGGTACCACCCCCCAATCTAGCGGTACCACCGCTTGGGAGGCTATGCTCGGTAGAACCACTACCCAGACTGGCGGTACCACCACCTGAGAGGCTGTGCTGGGCGGTACCATCGCCTGACATAGTCTCAGAGACTGTGCCACGACGGTGGCACCTGTTGGGTCACTGTTTGGGCCTTTCATTGGGCTCAACATAGTCCTTACATAGGCTCAACTAGCCCCTAATTGGGTTGGCCCAAATCCAATCCCAATTATGTGCTAACTATGATTTCTAAGACATTTACTAAGCTAAATGAGTCCGTAAGTCTAGTTTCTTCTGGCGAACTTCCGGCGATCTTCCGACGATCTCTCGGCAATGTTCCAGCGAACTCCTGGCAAGCTCCTGGACTTCACGATGATCTTCTTGGTGAGTTCCGATGAGCTTCTCTGGCAAGCTCTGGGACTTCTCGGTTAATTCCGATAGAACTTCCGACGAATGTCCGGACTTCCAACAAACTCTCGAACTCCCAATGAAATCGCGTTCTTGACTCCGGGACTTCATTTTGCTTTGTGCCTTACTATCATAGTTAATCCTGCACATGTAAAAACATACTTCGATCTAGACAATTAAGTGTGAATCATGTTGTCTGGCATGTCATTGGTCTCTCGACGCTTTGTCCGATTCTTCGACGCAACATCCCCTCTTGCGGCCTATTGCCCAATCAGCCAGTTGACCTCCATAACTCTGATATTCTTGGCACAATATCTGCTCTTCTTGGTTTGATGCCTGAATCAATGGCCTGAAGCCTTTTGTCGATACGTCGATTGATCTTCCGGCTCGACGTCCAATCTTCTCACATGTTTTCCTCTAGCCCAACATGATTCTTCTTGCTTTAATTGTCTCATCCTAATTGAAGCATCCCACATCACTCAAAACACTGATTAAATCATAAATACTATCAATTGGTTTCATCATCAAAATCCGAGATTCAATAATTCTTCTATTTCAAAGGCTTTTCGCATCTTTAATAAAAGAATTTAAGTGATACAAGAATCTATTCATGTTGTTTTTAATGAAGTTTCCGAAGCTAAGAGAAATGATTTTGATGATGATTTTAAATTTGATACTTTGAATTTAAATAAAACCCTTTCTCCATCTAGCAATTTGGATGCATCTTCTTCTGAACCTTCTTTACCAAAGGAATGGAAGTATGTAGATGCTCATCCTAAGGAGCTAATCATAGGAGACACATTGAAAGGGGTTCAAACTCATATTTCTCTTAAAAAATTTTATACCAATGTCGCTTTTCTCTCCCAAATTGAACCAAAATGCAATAACGAAGCCTTGAAAGATGATTCAGGGATTATCGTAATGAAGAAGAGTTAAATCAATTTGAGAGAAATGAGGTGTGGAAGCTTGTTCCAAGGCCAAATGACAATTTAGTTATTGGTAATAAATGAGTCTTTAGAAACAAGCAAGATGAATTTGGTATCGTGGTTAGAAACAAGGCTAGATTAGTGACCAAGGGTTTCAACCAAGAAGAATGTATCGATTATGAAGAAACCTTCGCTCCTATGGCATGATTTGAAGCCATAAGGATGCTCCTTGCCTATGCTAGTAGTAATAATTTTAAGTTGTTTCAAATTGATGTTAAAAGTGCTTTTCTTAATGGCTTTATTTTCAAAGAAGTTTATGTTGAACAACCTCTCGGATTTGAGAATGATAAGTTCCCCAATCATATGTGTAAATTAACTAAAACTCTCTATGGTTTAAAACAAGCCATTGTATGAGAGATTTAGCTCTTTTCTTATTCAAAATAATTTCTCTAAAGGTAAGGCCGGTACTACATTGTTTATCAAAAATTTTGAAAATGATTTTCTTATTGTTCAAATTTATGATGATAACATTATTTTTGGCTCTACAAATGAATCCTTATGTGAATCGTTTGCCAAAAACATGAGTCTAGAGTTTGAAATGAGCCTAATGGGGGAACTAACATTCTTTTTAGGCTTACAAATCAAACAAATTAAGGACGATATTTTTATTAATCAAACAAAATATATATTAGACTTGCTACAACAGTTTAATATGGATAGTTCAAAGACTATCAACACTCCTATGAGTACCTCCACTAAGTTAGACATTGACAAAGGTGAAGAAAGCTTTGATCAAAAGGCCTATAGGGATATGATAGGTAGTTTACTATACCTCATCGCAACTAGACCGGATATCATATTTAGTGTAGGACTTTGTGCTATATTTCAATCTAACCCTAAGTAATCTCATTTAAAAGCTGTCAAAAGGATTCTTAGATACCTAAAAGAAACTCCTAAATTAGGATTATGGTATCCAAAATCTAAAAATTTTGAATTGCTTGGTTATGTCGATGTTGATTTTGCTGGGTGCCGAATAGATAGAAAGAGCACATCCGGAACGTGTCAATTAAGACATGCACTTGTTTCTTGGTCCTCCAAGAAACAAAACTCAATTGTACTATCCACAACTAAAGCCGAATACATTGCGGCTAGTACATGTTGTGCACAAGTTGTGTGGATGAAAAATACATTAGATGATTATAAAATTTATCTTAAGAATATTCCTATAAAATGTGATAATACAAGTATAATATGTAACAAAAAATCCTATTCAATACTCTAGAACTAAACACATTGATATTAGGCATCATTTTATATAAGATCTTGTTAATAATCATGATGTAACCTTAGAGTTTATTCATACAAAAAATCAATTGGCAGATATCTTTACAAAACCCTTAAATGAAGAATAATTTGATTTCATTTTAAGGGAGTTAGGGATGTTAAACTATCCAAATGCATGAGTTTGTTGTATTTCTTTTCCGGACTATCCTTTTCTTAATGTATTTCATGAATGAGGCTTTCATGAATCTATTTCATTTTTATCTTTCTTGGTATCAAGTTTACTTCATACCCTTGCTCCATCACTTAATGATTTTTGATACACTTCATGGATTTCATTGACAAAATACATCTCTCACGGGTTTATCTCTTGTGAATTTTTAATAAGAAATGGATTTGACTTATAAATATATTTTTCATATGATGCTCTTCTCCTTATGCTTCTCATGAAAGATGAATTTTATAAATTTCAATCGATATCTTGATCCCTAAAAGATAAATTTTAGTACGTGATAATCACTTGCAAGAATGGCGATTTGATTAAGTGTGTAACGGATTTGATTTATGTTTGATACACTTGATCCTTTTCATTGTAAAAATTGAAGCATGATTTAATGAAACTCATTATTTTGATTTTGACTTGGTTCAAATTAGTTTATGAATTTAGTTCTTGATGGATTCTCTCCTTGCCTCTCTTCCTTTTCTTGTTCTTATGACAAAGGAAGAAAGAGACTTGTATAACTAAAGAAAAACCAAAAAGAGTAAAACTAATTATTATTCTTACTTAAATTTCATGAGTTGGTAAATATTTGCTTGAATTTTTACATTGATGAGTTATTCTACTTTTTGTTAATGACAAAGGGGGAGAAGTTGATAAAATCTATCACTTTGATGTTAATAAATTTTGATGTTGAGAATTTGTGCAACGATGCAATATTGATTGGATAAATTAGTTTGATGCATGAATTTTTTTACCACACTTGCATTGTTAAATTGTTCTCCTTTTTGTTAATGACAAAGGGGGAGAAATAATACTGAAATGTGATAAATTGATGACAAATTGACATTGTAGATCTATAGATGTATGCAATGTATCTCATCGTAAATGCTAATCATAAACACTTGTATACTTTGTGGTATGCTTGAAATATAATTGGAATCATCATATGCTTGAAATATATCAAAACGAAGATTGTAACACATCGTAAATGCTTAAAATGTTTCATGAATACTTGATAAATGTCTTTCATTATGATAAGATATCATGAGCTTAACTTGTTATTTTACAATTGATAACTTGTCATCTTGTCATAAAATGATAACTTGCTATCTTGCTAAATTTCATATTCAAAATTCGTATCAATGATTGTCTTGAAAATGGATGTCATGCCTTGACATTATTTTTATTGATGAATACGTGGTATCATATTTTGAGACTGTTAAATCATGATGTGCATTTTGATAAGTTTAAATGAACTTAACTTATTGGTTTGATACTTGAATTCAAGAATGTCTTTTCTCAAAGTATGACATGTAGATAGGGGGAGTTAAGCATAACTCTGTCATCAAATAATTGTCATCATCAAAAAGGGGGAGATTGTTGAATCTCGGATCTTGATCATTAAATCAATTGATAATTGTTTGATCTAATCTATATGTTGAGAAAAATGTTCAGGATTAACTATGACAATAGTAAGACATAAAGCAGGTGTTGCGCCGGAGTTAAGATCGAGATCTTGTTGGGAGTTCAAGAGTTCGCTAGAAGTCCGGATGTTCATTGGAAGTTCTATTGGAACCAACTGAGAAGTCCAAGAGCTTACCAAAGAAGCTCGTCGGAATTTACCAAGAAAATCATCGTAAAGTCTAGGAGCTTGCTGGGAGTTCATCGGAAGATCACCGGAAGTTCGTTGGAAGATCACTGGAAGCTTGCCAGAAGAGCAATTGACGTATCGGAACAAGAGTGCTTTAATTATGTCTTAGTTATTGTAGTTAGATCAAAAATTAATTTAGGATTAGGAGGTAATCCTACTAACTTAGTTAGGGGCCAATTGGGCCCTTAATAGGGCTGAATTGGGCTGGATTGAACAGCCCATTCAGCACCTGAAATCATGGCCAATGGAGGCACCGCTTGGAAGACCTAGTCTCCCAATTGGTCCGGGCGATGGTGCCGCTAGCAATTATTACTGTCAGTGGTGGAACCGCCTTTGTTAGGCGGTAGTACCGCCACAGCTCGGTATTCAAGCTCTGTCAGGTGGTGGTACCGCCCAAACTGGGCGGTGATACCGCTAGTACCCTGGATATCCAGGATGATACACTTTTTGGCTCCATTTTTGAAGTCATTGGGGCCTATAAATACCCCACCATTTTCTACATGAAAGGGTAACAAAAGTGCTATTATATTTGTGAAAAAATCTGTTTGGGGGTTCAAAAGTATTGTAAAAGCCTTATAACCATTCAAGAAAGAGGAGTGAATCTTGTAAGGGTTATCTCTTAAACTCGGCAAAAGGAGAAAGAGCTGTAAAAGGTGGTTGGTCTTCGCCTATTGAAGGAAGGTCTTTAGTGGACATTGGTGACCTCGACGGAGGAGGAATCCAAAAGTGGATGTAGGTCACATTGATTGAACCACACTAAATTCTGGTTTACTTTTCCTTTTGTGCAATTTACTTTACTACAAACCTCCTTAAGCTTCTCTTTACATTCTTTTGAAAGTTTTAAGTGCAACATCTTTCTGAAATGATTTAAATCGAGATGAACTTTATACGAAATCAAAGAATTTTCCACCGCACTAATTCACCCACCCCCACCCCCCCCCCCCCCCCCCCCACCCCCCCTTAGTGCCTTTGTTAATCCTAACATTCCAGATGTGCTCTTTCTATCTATTCGGCACCCAACAAAATCAGCATCGGCACAACCAACCAATTCAAAATTTTTAGATCTTGGATACGATAATCTTAATTTAGAAGTTCCATTTAGGCATCTAAAAATCCTTTTGACAACTTTTAAATGAGATTGCTTGGGATTAGATTGAAATCTAGCACAAAGTCCTACACTAAACATGATATCCGGTCTAGTTGCGGTGAGGTATAACAAACTACCTATCATACCCCTATAGGCTTTTTGATCAAAGCTTTCTTCACATTCGTCAATGTCTAACCTAGTGGAGGTACTCATAGGAGTATTTATGGCCTTTGAACTATCCATATTAAACCATTTTAGCAAGTCTAATGTATATTTTATTTGACTAATAAAAATGCCATCCTTAAGTTGTTTGATTTGTAAGCCTAAAAAGAAGGTTAGTTCTCCCATTAGGCTCATTTCAAACTCTAGACTCATGCTTTTTGCAAACGATTCACAAAAGGATTCATTTGTAGAGCCAAAAATAATATAATCAATATAAATTTGAACAATAAGAAAATTATTTTCAGGATTTTTGATAAATAATGTAGTATCGACCTTGCCTTTAAAGAAATTATTTAGAATAAGAAAAGAGCTAAGTCTCTCATACCAAGCCCTTGGGGCTTGTTTTAAACCATAGAGAGCTTTAGTCAATTTACACACATGATTGAGAAACTTATCATTCTCAAATCCAAGAGATTGTTCAACATAAACTTCTTCAGAAATAAAGCCATTAAGAAAAGCACTTTTAACATCCATTTGAAATAACTTAAAGTTATTACTACTACCATAGGCAAGGAGCATCCTTATAGCTTCTAATCATGTCACGGGAGTGAAGGTTTCTTTATAATCGATATCTTCTTCTTGGTTGAAACCTTTGGCTACTAATCTAGCCTTGTTTCTAACCACGATACCAAATTCATCTTATTTTTTTCTAAAAATCGATTTAGTATCAATAACTAAATGGTCATTTGGCCTTGAAACAAACTTCCACACCTCATTTCTCTCAACTTAATTTAACTCTTCTTGCATTGCGATAACCCATGAATCATCTTTCCAGGCCTCGACAATGTATTCAGGTTCAATTTGGGAGAGAAAATTGGCGTTGGCACAAAAACTCTTAAGAGAAGAATGAGTTTGAACCCCTTTAGATGTGTCTCCTAAGATTAGCTCATTGGGATAAGCATCTACATACTTTCGTTCCTTTGGTAAGGATGTTTTAGAAGAAGATATATCCAAGTTGCTAGATGGAGAAAGGGATTCATTTAAATTCAAAGCATCAAAATTAAGATCATCATCAAAATTATTTTTCTTAACTTCACAAACTTCATTAAAAACCACATGAATTGATTCTTCTATAACCATAGTTCTTTTGTTAAAGATACGAAAAGCCTTAGAAATAGAAGAATAACTAAGATAAATTCCTTTATTGGATTTTGCATTAATCATTCCTAAGGTATCTTTTTCATTCAAAATAAAACATTCACAATTGAGCATCATGTTAACCGATGCTTACTTTGTATGCAACAAGAAGAAACTATTAACCACCTTTATTTTGCTTGTGACTATACTAAATGGATTTGGAAGGAGATTCTCCAGCGATTTGAACTCAATAGGCTGCCGCAACAAAACTTGCTTCAAGAATTAGGTGACCTCATGCAATATTTCTCAAGAAAAGGGCCTCTTACACAACTAGCAAAGATTACTTTCTGATGTGCTATTTGGTGGATGTGGAAGGAGAGATATAGCAGAATCTTTAAGTGTCAACACACAAACAATGCTCAGCTCTTGACAAAGATTATTAGAGACTCAAGATCATGCATGGAGCACGATCTCAAAATGGAGCACTTTACATGAAGAGAAAAAGATATTTTTGTCAAATTCCATTTTGTTCTTAGCTAAAAAACTTGGGCATGATGTTAAATGCAATACCCACAGGTAGTCTTAGCATGACATGTTGGCTATAAGTCTACAGCATGTGTAGTCATGACTATCGTATGTGTACTTAATGAGTTACTTGGCTTCGTCTATGACTTGTATAGACAAAGCTATTTGTAGAAATTTTATACATAATCAATTTACTTTTACTTACCAAAAAAAAAAATTTAAAGTATGAAACGTTAGGTTTTTTATTGTTCCACAACTTATAAGGAGTTTTGGAAAGTAGTAGTTTTACTAGAACTCTATTCATAATATAGCATGTTGTATTTATGGCTTCGGTCTAAAAATATTTGGGTAGGCTATGTTTGTTTAACATGGTTCTTACAATTTCTTGTAAGTTTCTATTCTTTCTTTCTACTACCCCATTTTGTTGAGGATTTCTCGAAGTAGAGAAATTGTGGTTGTATCCATTGGATTCACAAAAGTTTTGGAAATCATGGTTTTGAAATTCACCACCATGATCACTTTGAATTGATGAAATCATAAAACCCTTTTCATTTTGAACAAATTTACAAAACTTGAATAAATACCTAAAGCAATCACTTTATGTGCCAAAAAGTAAGTCCATGTATATCTACTATAATCATCCACGATGACAAATGCGTATTTGCTACCTCCTAGGCTTGATATAGCAATTGGTCCAAATAAGTCCATATAGATGAATTACAAAGGTCTAAAGGTGCTTATTTGGTTCTTAGGTTTGAAGATACCCTTTATTTGTTTTCCTAGTTGACATGCATCACAAACATTATCTTTGATGAACTTAATATGAGGAATTCCTCTTATAAGTTCTTTAGATGAAATTTGAGAGATTAGTTTCATGCTAGCATGACCTAATCTCCTATGCCAAAGCCTTGCATTATCATTCAAAACTGAAAAACATATTTCATTACAAAGATCATCAATGTCGATGGTGTATACATTATTTTATTTTATGGCAATCATAGATGTGTTTTTGTATGGTTTTTCAATGATGCAAGCATTGGATTCAAATATAATAATGTATCCTTTACTATACAATTGACTAATGCTTAAGAGATTATGCTTTAAGCCATCAACCAATAACACATTTTTAATAAAGAAGTTGGATTTGTTACCTATGGTTCCTTTGCCAATTATTTTACCTTGTTGTTGTCTCCGAAGGTGAAATATCTTTCGTCTAGGCTAGTGAGCTTAGAGAATTGAGATGGATCTTCGGTCATATGCCTTAAGCATCCACTATCATTGTACCATCTCTTGCTCTTAGCTTGTGATGGTAAACATTTCTACAAAAAAGAATGATTTTTTAGGTACCCATTTGACCTTGGGTGCCTCAAAAATTGATCGGCTTAACTTATCATTTTACATGAAGTTTTTTATGGTTCCTTTAGGAACTGAAATCAATTTGTGTGGACTACATTTCTTGAATGGACAATGATAAGCTACATGCCCAAGTTTGCAACAAAAGTTACATTTGTTTTGGGGTGAGACATGCAAAGTAGGACCTTTAACAAAGGTGGTTAGATTTTTGTTAGAGCTACTCACAAATCTGATTCCGCCTTTTCTATGAATGTGACCCTTGTTGGCAAAGATCATGTTCAAGGACTTGCTACCAACATCAAATTTTTCTATGGTTTCTTAAAGTAGCAAGTTTTCCTTTTGAAGTATTTATAGTTCATCACATTTCGTACATGGAGCTAAACTATCATTGTGCTCAACTTTTAATCGATCAAAATCATGTTCAAGGACTTGCTACCAACATCAAATTTTTCTATGGTTTCTTAAAGTAGCATGTTTTCTTTTTGAAGTATTTATAGTTCATCACATTTCGTACATGGAGCTAAACTATCATTGTGCTCAACTTTTAATCGATCAAAATCGCTAACAAGAGAAGCATGTTACTTTTTTAAAGAGTTATACTCTTTACTCAAGGTTCTACATTCATCAAATAATTCATAAAAATCACTTGAAAGCTCATCAAAAGATAAATTTACGTCTAATGAACTTGTTACCTCATCTTCAATAGCCATTAGTGCATGAGCAACTTGCTCGGGGTTGGTTGGCTCCTCTTCTTCAGATGCACTTGAGTCGTCCCATGTTGCTTTAAGAGCCTTCTTCTTCTTTAATTGCTTCTTCTTTGCTAGGGGACATTCGCTCTTGTAATGTCTCGGCTTCTTGCATTCGTAGCATATTATTTGATCTTTCTTGGGTTCAAATTTATTTTTAGTATCATTTTTAAATTTATTCCATTTTATGAATTTTTTAAACTTTCTTATCAAGAGTGCCAAGTCATCATCAAAGTCCTCATCACTTGAATTTTCTTTCAAGTGGTCTTCTTATTTTCTTAGTGCTATATCCTTCCTGTTCTTTGGAAAGGTGTCCTCAAGCTCTTCATGAGCTTTACAAGTCATCTCATAGGTCATTTGTGACCCAATTAGTTCTTCGAGAGGAAAATTATTTGAATCTTTGGCCTCTTGAATGGTTATTACTTTAGGGTCCCACTTCATTGGAAGAGATCTTAAGATTTTATTAACAAGTTCAAAATCCAAGAAACTTTTACCAAGTCCTTTTAGACCATTGACAACATCTATAAATCAGGTGTATATGTCTCTAATGGTCTCACTCGGTTTCACTCGTAACAACTCATAAGTGTACACTAAAAGATTAATTTTTAACTCCTTTACTCTACTAGTGCCTTCATGAGTCACTTCGAGTGTGTGCGAAATATCAACAACCGATTCACAAATAGACACACAATTGAACTCGTTTTTATCTAAGGTATAAAACAAGGCATTCATAGCTTTGGTGTTTAAGGTAAAAGTCTTCTTCTCCAACTCATTCCAATTGTTCATTAGAAGAGAAGACTTTTGAAACCCATTTTTTATAATATTCCATAATTCAAAATCTATTGAAATTAGGAAGATCCTCATTCTAATCTTCCAATATATGTAATCCGTCCCATTGAACATGGGTAGACGTGTAATTGAATGACCCTCTTGGTTACCGGCAAATGTCATCTCTTTTGGGTTTTAAACCAAATGAGAGTGAACCTTGCTCTGATACCAATTGTTAGGATCAAGAGCGGCACTAAGAGGGGGGGGTGAATTAGTGCAATGGAAATTTTTGAGGAGGGGGTTCCTTTAAATCCAAATTTTCAAAACCAATATCATCATCAAAATCATTTTTCTTTAACTCGAAAATTTCATTAAAAATTACATGAATAGATTCTTCTATAACTAAGGTTCTTTTGTTAAAAACACGAAAAGCCTTAGAAACGGAAGAGTAACCAAGAAAGATGCCTTCATTGGATTTAGCATCAAATTTTCCTAAGGCATCCTTTTCATTTAAAATAAAGCATTTGCAACCGAAAACTTTAAAATAAGAAACATTTGGTGTTTTGTTATTCCATAATTCATAAGGATTTTTTGATAGAGATGGTCTTATTAAAACCCTATTCATGATGTAGCAAGCCGTATTCACGGCTTCGGCCCAAAAGTACTTGGGTAGACTATGTTCATTCAACATAGTTCTTGCCATTTCTTATAGATTTCTATTTTTTCTTTCTACTACTCCATTTTGTTGCGGGTTTCTTGGAGTAGAGAAGTTGTGGTTATATCCGTTAACTTCACAAAAATTTTGAAAATCGCGGTTTTGAAATTCGCCACCGTGATCACTTCGAATTGATGAAATCATGAATCTTTTTTCGTTTTGAGTGAGTTTACAAAATTTAGAGAAACATTTGAAACAATCACTTTTGTGAGCCAAGAAATAGGTCCAAGTGTATCTAGTATAATCATCTACAATCACAAAAGCGTATTTGCTTCCTCCTAGACTTGTCGTGTCAATTGGTCCAAATAAGTCCAAATGGATCAATTGTAATGGTCTAGTGGTGCCAATTTGGTTTTTTGGTTTGAAACTAGTTTTTATTTGTTTACCTAGTTGACACGCATCGCATACTTTGTCCTTAACAAACTTCATATTGGGAATCCCTCGTACTAATTCTCTAGAGGAGATCTTAGATATTAGTTTCATGCTTGCATGGCCTAATCTCCTATGCCAAAGCCAAGCATCATCTTTTAGCGGAGAGGCACATTTCATTACCTAGTTCATCAAGATCGATGGTGTAGACATTATTTTGTTTTAATGCAATCATAGTCATGTTATTGTTTGGTTTTTCAATAATACACACATTTGATTCAAATCTAACGATATAACCTTTATCACATAATTGACTAATACTCAAGAGATTATGTTTCAATCCATCAACTAGTAATACATTATCAATAGAAAAGTTTAATTTGTTACCTATGGTTCCCTTGCCAATGATTTTGCCTTTGTTGTTGTCTCCGAAGGTGACATAGCCTTCGTCTATGCTAGTGAGCTTGGAGAATTGGGATGGATCTCCGGTCATATGCCTTGAGCATCCACTATCAAGGTACCATCTCTTGCTCCTAGCTTGTGATGGTGTATGTTTCTACAAGAAGGGATTATTTTTAGGTACCCATTTACTTTTGGGTGCCTCAAAAACTAATCTAACTTGTTTATCATTTTGCATAGACTTGATCATGGTTCCTTTAGGAACCCAAATCAATTTGTTCGGACTAATTTTCTTGAATGGACATTAATAAGTTTTATGTCCATATTTGCAACAAAAGTTGCAATTGCTTTGGTATTGAACATGTAAGATAGGACCTTTAATGAAGGTGGTTAGATTTTGGTGAGAACTTCTCACAAATCCGATTCTACTTCTTTTAGGAACGTGACCCTTATTTGTAAGGATCATATTCAAAGACTTGCTACTGACCTCAAATTTCTTCAAGGTGTCCTTAAGTAGCAAGTTCTCCTTTTGGAGAGTTTCTAGATCATGGCATTTTATGCATGGAGCTAAACTATAATGATATTCAGTTTTTAATTTATCAAAATTACAAGTAAGACTATCATGCTCCTTTTTTAACAATTTATATTTTCTACTAATTGTTTTGCATTCATCAAATAACTCATGGAAGGCATTTAATAATTCATGATAAGATAAATCTGCATCAATTAAATTCGTTACCTCCTCTCCGATGGCCATTAGGGCGTAATGAGCAACTTGCTCGGTGTTGGACTCCTCTTCTTCGGATGTGCTTGAATCATCCCACGTTGCTTTGAGCGCCTTCTTCTTTGATGTTCTCTTTTTGGCTTGGGGACATTCATTTTTGAAATGCACCGGCTTCTTGCATTCATAGCATATCACTTGGTCCTTTTTATGTTCAAGTTTGTTTTTGGTGTTATTTTTAAATTTGTTCTTTCTTATAAATTTTTTAAATTTTTGAGTCAAAAGTGCAATGTCATTGTCACTGTCCTCATCACTTGATGTTCCTTTCAAGTGGTCTTCTTGTGATTTGAGTGCCATATCCTTCCTGTTCTTTGGAAGGGGGTTCTCGAGCTCGTCATGAGCTTGACATGTCATTTCGTAGGTCATTAGAGACCCAATAAGTTCTTCAAGAGGGAATGTTTTAAGGTCCTTGGCCTCTTGAATGGCAGTAACTTTTGGATCCCAACTTTTAGGAAGGGATCTTAAGATTTTAGTTACTAATTCAAAGTTAGAAAAATCTTTACCAAGAGCTTTGAGTCCATTGATGACATCCGTGAAACGGGTGTACATGTCTCCGATGGACTCACTTGGTTTCATTCGAAAAAGCTCGTAAGAGTGCACAAGAATATTGATTTTGGACTCTTTCACTCGGCTAGTGCCTTCATGAGTGACCTCAAGAGTTCTCCAAATATCAAAAGCAGAATCACAAATTGAAATGCGATTAAATTCATTTTTGTCTAGTGCACAAAACAAGGCATTCATAGCCTTTGCGTTTAAAGCAAAAACTTTCTTCTCCGATTCATTCCATTCGCTCATCGGAAGAGAAGATTTTTGAAATCCATTTTCAACAATAGTCCAAAGCTCGAAATCCATAGAAATTAGGAAGATTCTCATACGTGTCTTCCAATACGTGTAATTCGACCCATTAAACATAGGTGGACGTGTAATGGAGTGTCCCTCATGCATGCCGGAGTAAGCCATCTCTCTTGGGTATTAAACCAAATATGAGAGTGAGCCTTACTCTGATACCAATTGTTAGGATCAAGAGCATTAAGAGGGGGGGGGGGGGGGGGTGAATTAGTGCAGCGGATTAAAACGTCGGTTTTGATAAATCTTTCGTATGGTAAAAATTGAACTTGAAAGCGTATTCGTATAGTAGAGCAGCTAAGGTAATGAGTAAATAAAGCAAGTAAGAAAGTTTGCAGTAATGTGAATAGCAACAATGAAATGCAAACCAGAGATTACGCCGTTTTTAAAGTGGTTCGGTCAAATGACCTACATCCACTTGCGAGGCCCCTCTTCGACCAGGCTCCCACCTTCCACTAGCAAATCTCTTGAAATGGAAGGGTAAATACCCCTCTTACAACTCTTTACAAGCAGTTCACGCTCTTATAGATTTTCAAGAAAGAAGGAGGTGAACACTAGCAAATTGAAAACCAAGGATTGCTAAGACTTTTCTAAGACCTTTCTCTCAATCACTTGCTGCTGAAAAAGTTGTTCTCTCTGCTGAGAATTGAGGGGTATTTATAGGCCTCAAGAGGATTCAAATTTGGGCTCCAAAAATTTGAATTCTCTTATGTTCCCGAAGCTAGCGGTGCCACCGCCTGTCAGTGGCGGTGCCACCGCTTGTCAGTTTTGACACTGACAGTGTACTGGGCGGTGCCACCGCCCAGTCCAGCGGTGCCACCGCTTGGCTCTCGGGTGCTGGGCGGTGCCACCGCCCAGACCGGCGGTTCCATCGCCTAGCTCTCGGGTGCTGGGCGGTGCCACCGCCCAGACCGGCAGTTCCACCGCCCGACCTTGCTAGTCACTGGTTGGGCTTTAAGTCCGGCCCAAACCAGGTTTCATTTTGGGCCCAGTTGGCCCCTAATCAAGATATAGGATTATTTCTTAATCCTAACCTTAATTACATTCAAACTACATAACTAAAGACATACTCCTAAGCAAGTTTTAAATCGGCGAACTTCAAGTCTTGTTCCGGCGAGCTTTCTGGCGATCTTCCGACGGACTTCCGATACGCCCTTGGATTTCTTCCAACGGACTCCCAGTTGGCTCCCAATTTTGTGGCGAAGTCAACGAGTAGCCGAGCCTTCTCGGTGATCTCTACGAACCTCCGATGATCTATTCGGTGGACTTCCGAAAACTTCGATAAGTCCCCGATTTCTTCTCGATTGGTTCCGGCAGCAACTCCGACGAATCTTCGGACTCTCAACGGACTCTCGAACACCCATCGAACTTGACTCCGGTAGACTTGCTTTATGTCTTCAAGCTGTCGTAGTAAATCTTGCATACTTATCTCAACATATGGATTAGACAAAACATGACAATTGAATTCATCATCAAAATCCGAGATTCAACATGCTCAAGGCATATGGCTGGAGATCCATCTCAATTCTCTAAGCTCACTAGCATAGATGAAGTTTATATCACCTTCGGAGACAACAACAAGGGTAAAATCATTGGCAAAGGAACCATAGGTAACAAATCTAACTTCTTTATTGATGGTTTAAAATATAACCTCTTGAGCATTAGTCAATTATGTGATAAAGGATATATTGTCAAATTCGAATCTAATACTTGCATCATTGAAAAACCACACAAAAACACATCTATGATTGCATTAAAACAAAATAACGTATACACCATTGACATCAATGATCTTTGTACTGAAATGTGTTTTTCGGTTTTGAATGAGGATGCTTGGCTTTGGTATAGGAGATCAGGTTATGCTACCATGAAACTAATCACTCAAATATTATCCAAAGAACTTGGAAGAGGAATTCCTCATATCAAGTTCATCAAAGATAATGTGTGTGATGCTTGTCAATTAGGAAAACAAATTAAGGTTAGTTTCAAATCTAAGAATCAAATAAGCACCTCTAGGTCCTTACAATTGATCCATATGGACTTGTTTGGACCTATCTCTACATTAAGCCTAGGAGGTAGCAAATACGCCTTCGTTATTGTAGATGACTTGACTATAGTAGATACACATGGACTTATTTCTTAAAACACAAAAATGAATGCTTTAGATATTTTACTAAGTTTTGCAAACTTGTCCAAAATAAAAAGGGTTCTATGATTTCGTCAATTAGAAGTGATCATGGTGGTGAATTTCAAAACTGTGATTTCCAAGAAATTTGTGAATTTAATGGATACAATCACAACTTCTCTTCTCCAAGAAATCCTCAACAAAATGGAATAGTAGAAAGAAAAAAATCAAAATTTACAAGAAATGGCAAGAACCATGTTGAATGAACATAGCCTACCCAAATATTTTTGGGCCGAAGCCGTAAACACTGCATGCTATATTTTGAATAGAGTTCTAGTAAGACCCTTACTCACCAAAACTCCCTATGAGTTGTGGAACAACAAAAAACCTAATGTTTCATATTTTAAAGCTTTTGGGTGTAAGTGTTTTATCTTGAAGGAAAAAGATGCCTTAGGAAAATTTGATGCTAAATCCGATGAAGGAATTTTCCTTGGTTACTCTTCGTTTTCTAAAGCTTTTTGTATCTTCAATAAAGAACTTTAATTATAGAAGAATCCATTCATGTTGTTTTCGATGAGATTTTCGAAATCAAGAAAAATGATTTTGATGATGATGTTAATTTTGATTCTTTGAATTTAAATGAAACCCCTTCTCCAACTAGCAACTTGGATGCATCCACTTCCGAAAAATCCTTACCCAAGTATTGGAAGTATGTAGATGCTCATCCTAAGGAGCTAATCCTAGGAGACACATCTAAGGGGGTTCAAACACGTTCTTCTCTTAAAAGTTTTAGTGCCAACGCCGCTTTTCTCTCCCAAATTGAACCTAAATATATTGATGAAGCCATGAAAGATGATTCATGGATTATCGCAATGCATGATAAGTTAAATAAATTTGAGAGAAATGAGGTGTGGAAGCTTGTTCCTAGGCCAAATGACCATTTAGTTATTAGTACTAAATGGGTCTTTAGAAACAAGCAAGATGAATATGGTATCGTGGTTAGACACAAGACTAGATTAGTAGCCAAAGGTTTCAATCAAGAAGAAGGTATCGATTACGAAGAAACCTTCGCTCTTGTGGCTAGATTAGAAGCTATAAGAATGCTCCTTGCCTATGCTAGTAATAATAATTTTAAATTATTTCAAATGGATGTTAAAAGCGCTTTTCTTAATGGCTTTATTTCCGAAGAAGTTTATGTTGAACAACCTCCCAGATTTAAAAATAATAGCCTCCCTAATCATGTGTTTAAATTAACTAAAGCTCTCTATGGTTTAATACAAGCCCCAAGGGCTTGATATGAGAGACTTAGTTCTTTTCTTATTGAAAATAATTTCACAAAAGGCAAGGTCGATGCTACATTGTTTATCAAGAATTTTGATAACAATTTTCTTATTGTTCAGATTTATGTTGATGATATTATCTTTGGTTCTATAAATGAATCTCTTTGTGAATCTTTTGCTAAAACCATGAATCTCAAATTTGAAATGAGTTTGATGGGAGAATTAACCTTTTTCTTAGGCTTACAAATTAAGCAACTATGAAATGACATCTTTATTAGTCAAACTAAATATACTTTATATTTGCTAAAAAGATTTAATATGGAAAGCTCAAAAGCTATTAACACTCCTACGAGCACCTCCACTAAGTTAGAAGTTGATGAAAGTGGAGAAAGCTTCGATCAAAAAACTTATAGGGGTTTGATAGGAAGTTTACTTTACCTCACTATAACTAGACCAGATATCATGTTCAGTGTAAGACTTTGTGCTACATTTCAATCGAACCCTAAGATATCTCATCTCAAAGCGGTTAAAAGAATACTTAGATATCTTAAAAGTACCACAAATCTAGGATTATGGTATCCAAAAACCAAGAATTTTTAGTTAATTGCTTATGCTGATGCGGATTTTGCTAGGTGTAGACTAGATAGAAAAGGCACATCAGGAACATGTCAATTTTTGGGACATGCCCTTGTTTCTTGGTCATCTAAGAAACAAAACTCGGTTTCACTATCAACAACCGAAGCTTAGTATATTGTAGCTAGTGCATGTTGTGCACAAGTTGTGTGGATGAAAAACACCTTAGAAGATTATAAAGTTCATCTTAAAAATATTCCCATTAAATATGATAACACAAGTGCTATATGTTTAACAAAGAATCCCATTCAACACTCAAGAATAAAACTTATTGATATTAGACATCACTTTATATAAGATCAAGTCACTAATCATGATGTAGTTATAGAGTTTCTTGATACTAAACATCAACTAGCTAATATTTTTATAAAGCCTTTAAGTGAAGAACAGTTTGATTTCATTAGAAGAGGATTAAGTATGCTAATGTGTCCGAATGCTTGAACTCATTAAATTTATTTTTTGGACTTTCTTGATTCAATGATCAAATCACTTAATTGCTATGATGATTTTACATGATTACATTCCTTAGTAACATGTTGGAAATTATGTGTTTTGGATACAAAAATTTTCATGATAATAAGCATGTTTATCTTCTTGATTGTATTTAAAAATCTATAGCAAAACCTTGTCCAAATGCATGAAAGTGTTAAATTTTATTTTCGGATTTTCTTGATACATTATTCTCTTTCAGACTTAATAAGCATATGTCATATCGAGTTTGATTCATATCATTGATTTTTGACATATGGAATCAACTAGCAAATGTATCTCTCATAGACTTATCATGTGAAAAATATTTTTCGAGAAATGGATTTGATGATTCCTTCTTATAAACTCCTTAAAAGAGGGAAGATATTTTTTACTTGCAAGGATTTGATTCACATACATATCTTGATCCTTGTAAAAATGAAGAGTGCTTTAAATCTCTTATCAATTTTAATTTCATTCGAGTAATCTTACAAATAGCTTTCCTCCTTCATGCAAAAAGATAATACCAAATAAAATGGAAGAAGTAATCTCCATGTCATATTTTCTTTGGGATGTTTGTATAATTGGTATCCTATCACTCATTGTTGAAAAATGATATGAACCTAGTTATGGCATGAATCATTACCGCACTTATGTTTTAAATTTGCTTATATCGTTCTCCTTTTTGTTGATGACAATGGGGGAGAAATATATGAATTGATACTATGAGTGTCATATTTGAATTTGAATTATGTTAAGATATCAAAAGAAGCTTGCCATATTTTAATTTGAATTATGTTAAGATATCGAAAGAAGCTTGCATCGAAATATATGGTAAATTATGATAGAAATGCTATGATTGCCATATTTGCATTATCCAGGTTCTTGATATCTTAACATGATGCATATATGGCATATGGCATAATGCAATATGGCAATCATAGCATTTCTATCATCAATTTACTATATATTTCGATGTAAGCTTCTTTTGATATCTTAACATAATTCAAATTCAAATATGGCAAGATTCTTTTGATATCTTAACATAATTCAAATTCAAATATGGCACTCATAGCATCAATTCATATATTTCTCCCCCTTTGTCATCAACAAAAGGAGAACGATATAATCAAATTTTAAACATAAGTGCGGTAATGATTCATGCCATAACTAAGTTTATGTCATTTTTCAACAATGAGTGATAGGATACCAATTATACAAACATCTTCAAGGAAAACATGACATGGAGATTACTTCTTTCTTTTTATTTGGTATTATCATTTTGCATGAAAGAGGAAAGCCATTTGTGAGATTACTCGAATGAAGTTAAAATTAATAAGAGATTTAAATCACGTTTCATTTTTACAAGGATCAAGATATGTATGTGAATCAAATCCTTGCTAAAAAAAATCTTCCTTTTTCAAGAAGGAATTTATAAGAAAGAATCATTTCATCCAATCCATTTCTCAAAAAAAATATTTTTCACACAATAAGTCTATGAGAGATGCATTTGCTAATTGATTCTATATGTCAAAACTCAATAATATAAATTAAACTCTATATGACATATGCTTATGAAAGATGCATTAAGTCCGAAAGAGAATAATGTATCGTTAGGATCAAGAAAATCCGAAAATAAAATTTAACACTTTCATGCATTCGGACAAGGTTTTGCTATAGATTTTCAAACACAATCATGAAGATAAAACATGCTTATTATTATGAAAATTTATGTATCCAAAATACATAATTTCTAACATGTTATTAAGGCATGTAATCGTGTAAAATCATTATAGCAATTAAGTGATTTGATCATTGAATCAAGAACATCCAAAAAATAATTTTAATAATTCATGCATTCGAACACATTAACATACCTAATTCTCTTCTAATGAAATCAAATTGTTCTTCACTTAAAGGTTTTGAAAAAATATTAGCTAGTTGATATTTAGTATCAATGAACACTAACTATATCATGATTAGTGACATGATCTCGTATAAAGTGATGTCTAATATCAATATGTTTTGTTCTTGAGTGTTGAATGGGATTCTTTGTTAAACATATAGCACTTGTGCTATCAAATTTAATAGGAATATTTTTAAGATGAACTTTATAATATTCTAAGGTGTTTTTCATCCACACAACTTGTGCACAGCATGCACTAGTTGTAATATACTCAGCTTCGGTTGTGGATAGTGCAACCGAGTTTTGTTTCTTAGATGACCAAGAAACAAGAGCATGTCCCAAAAATTGATATGTTTCTGATGTACTTTTTCTATCTAGTTTACACCCAGCAAAATCCGCATCAGCATAAGCAATTAACTCAAACTTCTCGGTTTTTGCATACCATAATCCTAGATTTATTGTACCTTTAAGATATCTAAGTATTCTTTTAACCGGTTTGAGATGAGATAAATAGGGTTTGATTGAAACCTAGCACAAAGTCCTACACTGAACATGATATCTGGTCTAGTTGTAGTAAGGTAAAGTAAACTTCCTATCATACCCCTATAAGTTTTTTGATCAAAGTTTTCTCCACTTTCATCAAATTCTAACTTAATGGAGGTGCTCATAGGAGTGTTAATAGCTTTTGAGCTTTCCATATTAAATCTTTTTAGCAAATCTAAAGCATATTTAGTTTGACTAATAAAGATGTCATTTTTTAGTTGCTTAATTTTAAGCCTAAGAAAAAGTTTAATTCTCCCATCAAACTCATTTTAAATTCAAGATTCATTGTTTTAGCAAAAGATTCACAAAGAGATTCGTTTGTAGAATCAAAAATAATATCATCAACATAAATCTAAACAATGAGAAAATTATTTTCAAAATTCTTGATAAACAATGTATTATCGACCTTGCCTTTTGTGAAATTATTTTCAATAAGAAAATAACTAAGTTTCTCAAACCAAGCCCTTGGTGCTTGTTTTAAACCATAGAGAGCTTTAGTTAATTTAAACACATGATTAGGGAGGCTATTATTTTCAAATCTGGGAGGTTGTTCAACATAAACTTCTTCGGAAATAAAGCCATTAAGAAAAGTGCTTTTAACATCCATTTGAAATAACTTAAAATTATTATTACTAGCATAGGCAAGGAGTATCCTTATGACTTCTAATCTAGCCACAGGAGCAAAGGTTTCTTCATAATCGATACCTTCTTCTTAGTTGAAACCTTTGGCTACTAATCTAGCCTTGTTTCTAACCACGATACCATATTTATCTTGCTTGTTTATAAAGACTCA
This sequence comes from Musa balbisiana, assembly GCA_004837865.1. Taxonomy (NCBI): domain Eukaryota; kingdom Viridiplantae; phylum Streptophyta; class Magnoliopsida; order Zingiberales; family Musaceae; genus Musa; species Musa balbisiana. The sequence goes on along the minus strand of CM017194.1, from coordinate 17,681,559 downwards.
TTTAGTACCAATAACTAAATGGTCATTTGGCCTAAGAACAAGCTTCCATACCTCATTTCTCTCAAATTGATTTAACTTATCTTGCATTGCGATAATCCATGAATCATCTTTCATGGCTTCGTCAATACATTTAGGTTCAATTTGGGAGAGAAAAGCAGCGTTGGCACAAAAATTTTTAAGAGAAGAACATGTTTGAACCCCCTTAGATGTGTCTCCTAGGATTAGCTCCTTAGGATGAGCATCTACATACTTCCAATCCTTGGGTAAGGATGTTTCGGAAGTCAATGCATCCAAGTTGCTAGTTGGAGAAGGGGTTTCCTTTAAATTCAAAGAATCAAAATTAACATTATCATCAAAATCATTTTTCTTGATTTCGAAAATCTCATTGAAAATAAAATGAATGGATTCTTTTATCATTAAAGTTCTTTTATTGACGATATGATAAGCTTTAGAAACTAAAGAATAACTAAGGAAAATTCCTTCATCAGATTTAGCATCAAATTTTCCTAAGGCATCTTTTTCATTCAAGATAAAACACTTACACCCAAAAACTTTAAAATATGAAACATTGGGTTTTTTGTTGTTCCACAACTCATAGGGAATTTTGGTGAGTAAGGGTCTTACTAGAACTCTATTCAAAATACAGCATGTAGTGTTTACGGCTTCGGCCCAAAAATATTTGGATAGGCTATGTTCATTCAACATGGTTCTTGCCATTTCTTGTAAATTTCTATTTTTTCTTTCTGTTACTCCATTTTATTTAGGATTTCTCGAAGTAAAGAAGTTGTGATTGTGTCCATTAAATTCATAAAATTCTTGACAATCATGGTTTTGAAATTCACCACCATGATCACTTCTAATTGACGAAATCATAGAACCCTTTTCATTTTGGATAGGTTTGTAAAACTTGGTAAAATATCTAAAGCATTCATTTTTATGTTTTAAGAAATAAGTCCATGTGTATCTACTATAGTCATCTACAATGACGAAGGCGTATTTGCTACCTCCTAGGCTTGATGTAGAGATAGGTCCAAACTAGTCCATATGGATCAATTGTAAGGGTCTTGAGGTGCTTATTTGATTCTTAGATTTGAAACTACCCTTAATTTGTTTTCCTAATTGACAAGCATCACACACATTATCTTTGATGAACTTGATATGAGGAATTTCTCTTACAAGTTCTTTGGATGATATTTGAGTGATTAGTTTCATGCTAGCATGACCTAATCTCCTATGCCAAAGCTAAGCATCCTCATTTAAAACTGAGAAATACATTTCATTGCAAAGATTATTGATATAAATGGTATATACGTTATTTTGTTTTAATGCAATCGTAGATGTGTTTTTGTATGGTTGTTCAATGATGCAAGCATTAGATTCGAATTTAACAATATATCCTTTATCACATAATTGACTAATGCTCAAGAGGTTATGTTTTAAACCATCAACTAACAAAATATCTTCAATAAAGAAGTTGGATTTGTTACCTATGGTTCCTTTGCCAATGATTTTACCCCTGTTGTTGTCTCCGAAGGTGACATAACCTTCGTCTATACTAGTGAGCTTAGAGAATTGAGATGGATCTCTGGTCATATGCCTTGATCATCGACTATCAAGGTACCATCTCTTGCTCCTAGCTTATGATGGTATATGTTTCTACAAGAAAGGATGATTTTTAGGTACCCATGTACTTTTGGGTGCCTCAAACACTGATCTAAATTGTTTATCATGTTGCATAGAATTTATCGTGGTTCCTTTAGGAACCCAAATCAGTTTGTACGGACTAACTTTCTTGAATGGACAATGATAAGTTCTATGTCCATGTTTGCAACAAAAGTTGCATTTACTTTGTTGTCGAACTTGTAAGATAGAGCCTTTAATGAAGGTGGTTGGATTTTGGTGAGGACTTCTCACAAATCCAATTCTACTTCTTTTAGGAACATGACCCTTTTATTTGTAAGGATCATATTCAAAGACTTGCTACCAATCTCGAATTTCTTCAAGGTGTCCTTAAGTAGCAAGTTCTCCTTTTGGAGAGTTTCTAGATCATAGCATTTTTTACATGGAGCTAAACTATCATGATATTTAATTTTTAATTTATCAAAATTACAAGTAAGACTATCATGCTCTTGTTTTAGCAATTTGTATCTTCTATTAATAGTTTTGCATTCATCAAATAAGTCATGGAAGGCATTTAGTAATTCATCAAATGATAAATCTGCATTAATTAAATTTGTTACCTCATCTCTGATGGCCATTAGGGCGTAATGAGCAACTTGCTCGGTGTTGGACTCCTCTTCTTCAGACGCGCTTGAGTCATCCCACGTTGCTTTGAGCGCCTTCTTCTTTGGTGTTCTCTTCTTGGCTTGGGAACAATCACTTTTGTAGTGTCCCGACTTCTTGCATTCGTAGCAAATAACTTGGTCCTTTTTGGGTTCAAATTTATTTTTTGTATCATTTTTAAATTTGTTTCTTTTAATGAATTTTTTGAATTTCCTTGTTAGAAGTGCCAAGTCATCGTCACAGTCTTCATCACTTGAGTTTTCTCTCAAGTGGTTTTCGAAAGTTCTAAGTGTCATATCCTTCCTGTTCTTTGGAATGATGTCTCTTGCTTTTCATGAGTATTGTAAGTCATTTCGTAGGTCATTAATGGCCCGATTAACTCTTCAAGAGGGAAGTTGTTTAAATCTTTAGCCTCTTGAATAGATAGCAGTGACTTTAGGGTCCCAACTCTTAGGAAGGGATCTTAGAATCTTATTTACGAGCTCAAAATCTGAAAAACTTTTGTCGAGTCCTTTTAGACCATTGACGACATCCGTGAAACGGGTGTACATGTCGCCAATAGTCTCGCTCGGTTTCATTCGGAAAAGTTCAAAAGAATGTATCAAAAGATTGATTTTTGACTCTTTCACTCTACTTGTGCCTTCATGAGTCACTTCGAGTGTATACCAAATATCAAATGCGGTTTCACAAATTAAAACACGATTGAACTCGTTTTTATCAGCGCACAAAATAAGGCATTCATAGCCTTTGCATTAAGAGCGAAAGTCTTATTCTCCAATTCATTCCAATCGATCATTGGAAGAGAAGACTTTAAAAATCCATTTTTGACAAGATTCCAAAGTTCAAAATCCATTGAAATAAGGAAGATCCTCATTCGAGTCTTCCAATAGGTGTAGTCCGTCCCATTGAACATGGGTGGACGTGTAATAGAGTGGCCCTCTTGATTTCCGGTGTATACCATTTTTCTTGGGTTTTAATCCGATTGAGAGTTAACCTTGCTCTGACACCAATTGTTAGGATCGATAGTCAAAGGTTGGCACTAAAAGGGGCGGGTGAATTAGTGCAGCGGTAAGATAATGACGGTTTAAAATGACGTTCGTACGATAAAAACGAGTTCGATGCGAAAGCCGATTTGGAAAGTACCTCAACTTAAGATTAAGCATAAGTAGAGTTGAAGTAAAGTAATGGAGGCAGTTTGCAGTTTAAGATAGAGAGCAGAACGTAAATGCAAACTGAGATTTAGAGTGGTTCGGTCAATCTTGACCTACATCCACTTTTGGCTTCCTCCTCCGACAAGGTCACTAACGTCCACTAGAGGCCTTCCTTTAATAGGCGAAGGCCAACCACTCTTTTAAAGCTTTACTCCTTTTGACGGGGTTTGGAGACAACCCTTACAGATTTTTCACTCCTCTCTTGAATGATCAAAACTTAGAAGAAATGAGGGAGAAGAACTTCTATCCTTTTACAACACTATTAAGCTCTCAAAATCTCAAAATAAATGCTATGTTTCGATGCTCTTTCATGCATGAAAGGGTGGGGTTTATATAGGCCCCAAACTGGTTTGAATTTGGAGTTAAAAAATGTCATATCTCGGATTTCCAGGGTCCTGGCGGTACTACAGCCATAACTGGGTGGTACTACCGCCTGACAGAGCTCGAAGACCGAGCTCAGGTGGTACCACTGCCTGACAAGGGCGGTACCACCGCCCAGCCTCACTCGGAGACCGAGCCCAGGTGGTACCACCACTTGACATGGGCGGTTCCACCGCCCAGCTTTCTTGGGAGACCAGGAAATCCTGGTGCCACTGCCGACTCAAGCGGTGCCACCACCGATCAGGAAATCTGGGTCCGAATGGGCTAATCCATTGTGCCCAATTTGGGTCTGTCAAGGGCTCAATTGCCCCAAGATTAAGTTAATGGGATCACCTCCCATTTCTAACTTAATTATCATGCTAACTATGATATTTTCAAGACATTTATTGTAACTTGCTCCGGTGCGTCAATCGCTTCTTCTGGCGAACATCCGACGAACACTCGGCGATGCTTCGGCGGACTTCTGGCAAACTCCTGGACTTGCAACGATCCACTTGGTGAGTTCCGATGAGCTTCTTTGGCAAGCTCTTGGACTTCTCAGATTTGTTCCTACAGAACCTCCGACGACCGTCCGGACTTCCGTTGAACTCTCTAACCCCCAACGTGATCATAGTCTTGACTCCGGTGCAACTGCTGCTGCATGTCTTACTTTCATCGTAGTTAATCCTATACACTTATCTCAATATATGGATTAGATAACAAATGACAATTGATTTCATCATCAAAATCTAAGATTCAATAGTGCTACCATTACTATCATTCACACTTGAAATGTAAGACTTGAAAATGGATGTCAAGCCTTGACATCATTTTCAGAGAGATACATCATGATAGGAATCATGATGGGAGTATTGATAAGGTTAAACGATCTTGACTTATCAATATAACTTATCTCGAGTATGGCTAATACATAGGGGTAGTTAAGGTTAACTCCGTTATCAAATGATTGTCATCATCAAAAAGAGGGAGATTGTTGAATCTCGGATTTTGATGATGAAGTCAATTATCATTTGTTATCTAATCCATATGTTGAGATAAGTGTGCAGGATTAACTACGATGAAAGTAAGATATGTAGTAGGAGTTGTGCCGGAGTCAAGACTATGATCACGTTGGGGGTTCGAGAGTTCGACGGAAGTCCGGACGGTCGTCGGAGGTTCTGCAAGAACAAATCCGAGAAGTCCAGGAGCTTACCAAAGAAGCTCATCGGAACTTGCCAAGTGGATCGTCGCAAGTCTAGGAGTTCGCCAGAAGTCTGCTACAGCATCGCCGAGGGTTCGTCGGATGTTCGCTGGAAGTTCACCGGAAGCTCACTAGAAGAAGCGATTGATGCACCGAAGCAAGTTGCAGTAAATGTTTTAAAAATATCGTAGTTAGCATGATGATTAAGTTAGAAATGGGAGGTGATCCCATTAACTTAATCTTGGGGCAATTGGGCCATTGACAGACCCAAATTGGGATGAATGGATCAGCCCATTCGGACCTAGATTTCCTTGCCGGTGATGGCACCGCCCAAGAGCTCAGTCTCCTAGGAAAGCTAGGCGGTGGAACTGCCCATGTCAAGCAGTGGCACTGCCTGGGCTTGGTCTCCGAGTGAGGCTGTGTGGTGGTACCGCCCTTGTCAGGCGGTGGTACCGCTCGAGCTTAGTCTTCGAGCTCTGTTAGGCGGTAGTACTACCAAGACCCCGAAATTCTAGGAGTTGACACTTTTGAGCTCCAAATTCAAATCAGTTTGGGGCGTATATAAACCCCACCCTTTCATGCATGAAAGGGCACCGAAACTTAGTATTTATTCTGAGATTTTGAGAGCTTAAAAGTGGTGTAAAAGGCTAGAAGTTTTTCTCCCTCTTATCTTTTAAGTTTTAATCATTCAAGATAGGAGTGAAAAATCTATAAGGGTTGTCTCCTTAGCCTGTCAAAAGGAGTAAAGCTATAAAAGGGTGATTGGCCTTCGCCTATTGAAGGAAGGCCTCTAGTGGACGTCGGTTACCTTATCGGAGGAAGAAGCCAAAAGTGAATGTAGGTCAAGATTGACCGAACCACACTAAATCTCGGTTTGCATTTATATTCTGCTTTCTATCTTAAACTACAAACTGCCTCCATTACTTTACTTCAACTCTACTTATGCTTAATCTTAAGTTGAAGTACTTTCCGAATCGGTTTTTGCATCGAAATCATTTTTATCGTACGAATGTCGTTTTAAACCGTCGTTATCTTACCGCTACATTAATTCACCCCCCCCTCTTAGTGCCGACCTTTGACTCTTGATCCTAACATCATATGCCATTGGTATATTCCAAAGCATTTCATCCGCCAATGATATATTCAGAAATATTTTATCCACCATTGATATGCTCCGAAATTCTTCCTATGCCATTGATATACTCCGAAATGCTTCATATACCATTGATATATTCCGAAGCATTTTATCTGCCATTGATATTTTTTGAAATGTTTCATTCGCTATTGATATGTTACGAAATGTTTCATCAGCCATTGATATGCTCAGAAATATTTCATATGCCATTTATATATTTCGAAAAATTTTATATGCCATTGATATGCTTCAAAATATTTCATCTGCTATTGATATGATCCAAAAATATTTCTTATGCAATTTATATGTTCCGAAACATTTCATATGCCATTGGTATGCCCCGAAATGCTCTTTACATCAATGATTTGCTCCAATTAGTTTTTACTCCTTTGTTATAAACAAAACATGCTTCGAATGAAATGACATTGTAATTCTGCATTCGTTGAGTGGCTGTCTATGAACTCTTGTATCCTTGCCTTGTATTTGGTACCTTATTTGTTTTGAAAACTATCCTCTTTCGCAATCCATGTTAGTCACTTGCTGAGCTCTATGTGCTCACCCCGTTGCTATATAAATTTTTTAAGATAGCTTTTACTTGCTAAAATGTTTAAATTGGGCTGAGTCATTGGAGAACTAGGAGACTTTAGGCAAAACTTTTATGGATGATATGTTTTTGTTGTATAAGTACACCTGGTGTCTGGTGGAATGTTTGATGGTAAATCTAAACTTATAAGTTTTGTAAAAGTTTAAAGAACCTCTCATAGGATTTTGGAGTGTTAAGTAAATTTGTGTAATGATATGAATATGTGGTAAACATTGGTTTTTATGATTGCATATGTTGAATCTCGGATTTTGATGATGAAGTCAATTGAGAAAAGTGTGCAGGATTAACTACGATAGTAGTAAGACATAAATCAAGTGTTATGCCAGAGTCAAGATCGAGATCATGTTGGTAGTTCGAGAGTTCACTGGAAGTCCGGATGTTCATCGGAAGTTCTACCAGAACCAACCGAGTAGTCCAGAAGCTTGCCAAAGAAACTCATCAAAGCTCGCCAAGAAGATCATCATAAAGTCCGGGAGTCTACCGAAGCATTGCCGAGAGTTCGTCGGATCGTCGGAAGCTCGTCGAAGCTCGCCGGAATAGCAATTGACGCACCAGAACATGAAGTGTTGTAATTATGTCTTAATTATCATAGTAGAGCGTAAATTAAGTTAGGATTTAGAGGTAATCCCACTAACTTAATTAGGGGCCAATTGGGCCTGAAGTTAGGCTGGTTTGGGCCAGATTCAAGGCCCAAAAAGGATGCTAAAAGCCTACCCGGCAATGGCACCGCTAGGGCCGACGGTGGCATTGCTTGGGAAACAACACCCTAGGAATTCTGGGCGGTGGTACCGCCAGCAGTTTTTGCTGCCCGCGGTGGTACCACCCTTGTCAAGCGGTGGTACCGCCAGAGCTCAGTCTCTGAGCTCCGTCGGGTGATCGTACCACCCAGATTGGGTGGTGATACCGCCAAGTGTCAGGTGTCAAGTGGTAGTATTGCCCAATAATGGCGGTGGTACCACTAGTACCCTAGAAATCCGGGATAAGATACTTTCTGGCTCCATTTTTGAAGTCATTGGGGCCTATAAAAACCCCACCCTTTTTTGCATGAAAGGGCACGAAAAGTATTGAGACAATCTTGAGTTATTGGGGTGTTAAATTGTTGCAAACAAGTGCGAGAGTCCTCCTCCTCCCTTTCTAAGTTTTGAGATCATTCAAGAGACGTGTGAAACTTGTAAGGGTTCTCCCCTAAACCCGTGAAAAGGAGAAAGCACTGTAAAAGAGGTGGTTGGTCTTCACCTATTGAAGGAAGGCCTTTAGTGGATGCTGGAGACCTCGTCGGAGGAGGAATCCGAAAGTGGATGTAGGTCACGTTGACCGAACCACTCTAAATCTTGGTTTGCTTTTCATTTGAGCAATTTACATTATTGTAAATCTCCTTAATCCTCTCTTGCACTTTTACGAAAGCTTTCAAGTTCTTAATCTCTCCGAAATGGATTGAATCGAAATCATTTTCGCCGGAATTAGTTTTAATCGAAATAAACATTTTTATGAAATTGTGAAAATTTTCCACTACACTAATTCACCCCCCCTCTTAGTGCCGCTCTTTATCCTAATAATTGGTATCAAAGCAAGGTTCACTCTCATGTGGTTTAAAAGCCAAGAGAAATGGCATTTGCCGGCAACCAAGAGGGTTATTCAATTACACGTCCGCCTATGTTCAATAGGACAGATTACACATATTGGAAGACTTGAATGAGGATCTTCCTAATTTCAATGGATTTTGAATTATGGAATATTGTAGAAAATAGCTTTCAAAAGTCTTCTCTTCCAATGAATGATTAGAATGAGTTGGAGAAGAAGACTTTTGCTTTAAACGCAAAAGCTATGAATGCCTTGTTTTATGCATTAGATAAAAACGAGTTTAATCGAGTATCAATTTGTGAAATGGCTTTTGAAATTTAGTACACACTCGAAGTGACTCATGAAGGCACTAGTAGAGTGAAGGAGTCAAAAATCAATCTTTTAGTATATTCTTATGAGTTGTTTCGAATGAAACCGCGTGAGACCATTGGAGACATGTACACCTGATTTACGGATGTCGTCAATGGTCTAAAAAGACTTGGTAAAGGTTTCTCAGATTTTGAACTTGTTAATAAGATTTTAAGATCTCTTCCAAAAAGTTGGGATTCTAAAGTAACGACCATTCAAGAGGCCAAAGATCTAAATAATTTTCCTCTTAAAGAACTAATTGGGTCACTAATTACCTATGAAATGATATGTAAAGCTCATGAAGAGCTTGAGGACACCCTTCCAAAGGACAGGAAGGATATAGCATTAAGAACACAAGAAGACCACTTGAAAGAAAACTCAAGTGATGAAGACTTGGCACTATTAACAAAAAAATTTAAAAAATTTATAAAAAGAAATAAATTTAAAAATGATACTAAAAATAAATTTAAAATAAAAAAAGAACAAGTGATATGCTATGAATGCAAGAAGCTAAGATATTACAAGAGCGAATGTTCCCTAACCAAGAAGAGGCAACCAAAGAAGAAGACTCTTAAAACAACATGGGACGACTCAAGTGCATCCGAAGAAGAGGAGCCTACCATCACCCAGCAAGTTGCTCACTATACGCTATTGGCTATTGGAGATGAGGTAACAAGTTTATTAGATGCAAATTTAACTTTTGATGAGCTTTCAAGTGCTTTTCATGAATTGTTTGATGAATATAGAATTTTGAGTAAAAAGTATAATTCTTTGAAAAAGGAACATGCTTCTCTTATTAGCAATTTTGATAGGGTAAAGATTGAGCTTGAAAATAGCTTAACTCCTTATACAAAATGCTATGATATAGAAATACTTCAAAAGGAAAACTTGTTCCTCAAAGATACCTTGAAGAAATTTGAGGTTGGTAGCAAGTCCTTGAATATGATCCTTGCCAACAAGTGTCACGTTCATAAGAGAGACAGAATCGAATTTGTGAGTAGTTCTCACCAAAATCCGACCACCTTTGTTAAAGGTCCTACTTTGCATGTTTCATCCCGAAACAAATGCAACTTTCTTTTGTTGCAAACTTGGACATGTTGCGTACAAATGTCCATTCAAGAAATATAGTCCACATAAATTGATTTGGGTTCCTAAAAAAAATCTCAAATGACTCAATGCAATATGATAAGCTATGTAGATCGATTTTTGAGGCACCCAAGGTCAAATGGGTACCTAAAAATCATCTCTTTTTTTAGAAGATTATACCATCATAAGCTAGGAGCAAGAGATGGTATCTTGATAATGGATGCTCAAGGTATATGATTGGAGATCCATCTCATTTCTCATAAAGCTCTCTAGCCAAAATAATAAAAAGGGGATAATAAAAATTAAAATTGTTAGTTACAAAATGATACCTATAAGATCATGATGCAATAATTATTTGAAATCTTGTGTGATAAATACTTGATCTTGATCTCTCAAACCTGAAAATTCTTATGCATAAGTTCCCTTTCTAACTTCTTCCGGATCTCTAAATTTCTAGGATGCACTCCTTTCTAACTTGCATAAGATCGCCCAGCTAGTGGTGCCACCACCAGCAATTTATCCTATAAAAAGGCACTTAGGGCCAGTGGTAGAACCGACCCCAAGCCCTCCTACATCCCTTTCTCACACCTCTAAACATCTCTCCCCCCCTCATTCTCCTTGATCCTCCTCTAGAAACAAAAAAAAAAAACCTTCCTCTTCTTCAAATCCAAGGATCAATCTTATCCTTTCAAGAAGATTACTACAAGGGTAATTCTCAAACTTCTTCTCTTAATTTGTTGATAGATCTTGCCTCTTATATGTAGTTCTCTTATCATTTATGTGTTTAGTCTTATGGCTTCAAGAAGATCCTCTAGGGACAAAGGGAAGAGGAGATTAAATGAAAATTATGACTCCCTACTTTTCGATTATAATCAACATGCCCTAAAATTTTCATCCATAGAGTCTAGACATGTTCATAAGGGAAAATATGTTGATTTAGATGAATTAAGTGATTTGGAACCTATTCAATGGTTTGCAAATCTAGACATTCTTCTAATTCTTCAAATAAGTGAACCTATCTACCCTAGACTTATTAGGCTATTTTACAACAATTTACATGTAGATGAAGAAGAAAGGGTATCTACCTATCTATTAGGACATCATATACCCATTACGGATAGATCAATTTGCAACATCATAGGAATTCCAGTAAAAGAAAGAGGATGTTATTTTAGAGGACAATGGGATGAAGAATCGGTTGGGACTACTTACGTTGATGCTTTAGGAAAATTTTTTGGTAATCCTAAATTGACTATTATTCCAAAAAGCTATGAACATTTATTACCTTTAAGCACAAAAATACTTCATCATATCCTATAAGCATCATTCTCCCAAAATAATATCATCATGATGAAGTAAGCCAAATGAAATTAGGAACCATGTATTGGATTATAAAGGGATACAACAATTATTTTAGTTACCTAATCCAATAGAAAATGATTGAACTATCAAAAAAGGACATGATGCTTCCATATGGTGGCTTAATCACAAGACTACTCCATGCCTATGATATTACTATTTCACCTGACGAAGATGTTATAAAACTAGACAGATTTAGTATCATAAATAGAAACCTGCTTCGACGGATGAGATGTAAATTTTAAAATGAATGGATTAGAATGCCTAGAAGGACTGATCCCCTTCAACCTGAACCAAAATCTGAAACACCAATATTTAGGGGTAATCAATCTCCTCCAACTGGTCCCTTTAAGGCATCACCTCCAGTAGAGCAAGCACCTCCCTTATCTATCTATGACATAGGAACTCGGATGGATCATTTTAAACAACGACAAGATTGACTTGAATAATGCCATGATCAAATTTTGACTAAATTGCAGCAGATTCATCAATAGTTTAATACTTTGTTTAGACATTTTAACTTTCCACCACCTAAATAAGCTATGTTTTAGGGGAGAAGTGGACACAATTCCTCTTTGTTATGTTGTAATCCTATGTTGTTTACCTTAATGTTGTAAACTTAAAATGCTACTTACTTTGATGATCGTAATACTGTGCTTTAATGCTTAAAGTGCTATTTACTTTGATAGTAAAATTCCGTGCTAACTATCTTGATGGTTAAACTCTGTGCTTACTTTAATAAATGTATCATTCTAAGAATTAGACTTGATAAATCTTTTGAATGGATAAATTCCTTGATACATTTAACTGATGGTATCTATAACTTGATGTATTTTTTTGATGATCATTTACGGAGTTAGGAATGTTAATTTTGTTGGGAAATCTTAGGGGGTGACATCATATACGCAATGGAAGAATAAGAAAACAAAATCTCCAATTTCCCAAAAAGATGTTCGTCATCGTGTGAAGATTAGTGCATAAAAATCCGTGAAACAAACTGCGTATAGAATAGATTATGTTACCTAGGGAGATCGTATATCCCTATTTCCTTGTAGATCTCTAGGAGAGGGTAAAGGAGGTCAAGCGTCCTCCTCTTTAGTGGTGATCCACACAGCAAAGCTATGACTACACTCCTCAAAACTCCAGGCTTGCTCTGAGGTGGAGAGGGGGAGGAGAATAGGAGAGGCAAGCAAAGGCTCTAGCCTATGAACCATTGAATCCCTCCTATCTATAGAGATCCTCTATCAAAACCCTAATGGATCCTCCTGTTGGGAAATCTTGGGGGCGACATCACATGTGTAGTGGAAGAATAAGAAAAACAAAATCCCCAATTTCCCAAAAGGATGTTCATCATCGTGCGAAGATTGGTATGTAAAATCCACGAAATAAACTGCATATAGAATAGATTGTGTTACCTAGGGAGATCGTATATCACTGTTTCCTTGCAGATCTCTAGGAGAGAGTGAAGGAGGTCAAGCATCCTCCTCTCTAGCGGTGATCCACACAACAGGGCTATGACGACGCTCCTCAAAACTCTAGGCCTGCTCTGAGGTGGAGAGGAGGAGGAGAATAGGAGAGGCAAATAAAGGCTCTAGCCTATGAGGCTTTGAATCCTCCTATTTATAGAGACCCCTTGTCAAACTCTAATAGATCCTCCCCTAGTGGGTATTGGATCTACATCCAATTACCCAAGCCTTTTAGATTAGTGGATCTCTATCCAATAATCTCTCATGGGATCTTATTGGATCTCGTCCATGGGATCCAATAATTCAGGGGCTTATTGGATATCCAATAAGATAGGGGCTCCGGCGGATATCTCATATCCGAACCTCTACTCATCGCAATGCTTACTATATGTGTGTGACCCTCTAGGCCCAATATCGAGCTGGCCGTGAGTCATAGCTGTCAGACCTCATTCTAACTTAGTGAATTATTATCTCCGTAATAATTCACTCGACTCATCGACTACGGACGTACTAGGCCACTACGTCGTAGTCCCCGAACGATACAAGGGAATCCAATCCATTGGACTTGTCTGTCCTCAATTACCGTGTACCTATAGTCTCTTATCCATTTAATATCCCAAAGACTATATATTGGGTATGGTGTTGTCAGACCCATATGATTTCTACTCGAGTCTTGCTCTAATTGGATTCTCCCGGAGAACTCTTTGTCTCTCAACCCGAATGACCCTACCTAGGGATTTGTTTGAGCCAGTATACATGGGATATTCCTCTCACGATGCCAAGAGTGGATGATCCTCTATCGACACTCAATAGCCCTCGTAAGATCGACTGCCACTCCCAATGACCAGTTGTACTAAATCTAAGACATCCAAACCTATAAGTTTGGTATCAAAGAGTGGAGCACTCATATAGGACATCCTTGGTATCTTAAGTCTAAGGACCAGATACACCACTAGGACTATGGAATCATTGTCTAACAATAAGGCATCATCAACCATCCAGTATTCCATAAGCGGATCAATCAGTGAACTCATTCTCCAATGAGTACTTGTACTGTATCCCTAGTGTCCCCACACGAGCAGCTATAAGACCAATTGAATCCATCATATGGACGGGTATACAGCATACCAGTCTATCTGGTTATCACGATGTCCCTCTCGAGTAACCTATGACCGGGATTATTTAGGATTTGTGTTTAAAGGTGAATCGGTCTCATTATCGTAATCTCATCACGATTCAATTCCCATTGCACGAATCCAAGGACATCACAATATATGTATATATATGCATATATGCAATAGACAATATAAAGTGATAAATGCCAAAATATAATAAGCAAAATGATTCCATGTCAAGTCACACGTGCCATCACTCACGTGATTGGCTTGTTGGGTAGCTATGACTAACAATCTCTATTGAATCTCGGATTTTCATGATGAAGTCAATTGTCATGTTTTATCTAATCCATATGTTGAGATAAGTACGCAGGATTAACTACGAAAGCTTGAAGACATAAAGCGAGTCTACCGGAATCAAGTTCAATGGGTGTTTGAGAGTCCGAAGATTCGTCGGAGATGCTGCCGGAACCAATCGAGAAGAAATCGGGGACTTGTCAGAGTTTTTGAAAGTCCGCCGAAGAGATCATCGGAGGTTCGCAAAGATCACCGAGAAGGCTCGGCTACTTGTTGATTTCGCCACAAGATCGGGAGCCAGTTGGGAGTCCGTCGAAAGAAATCCAAGGGCGTATCGGAAGTCCGCCGGAAGATCGCCGGAACAAGACTTGAAGTTCGCAGGTTAAAAACTTGCTTAGGATTATGTTTTTTAGTTATGTAGTTTGCATGTAATTAAGGTTAGGATTAAGAAATAATCCTATATCTTGATTAGAGGCCAATTTGGCCCAAAATGAAACATGGTTTGGGCTGGACTTACAGCCCAACCAGTAACCAATAATGCTGGGCGGTGGAACCGCCCAGCACCCAAGAGCCAGGCGGTGGCACTGCCCAGCACTTGAAGAGCTAGGCAGTGGCACCGCTAAACTGGGCGGTGGCACCGCCCAGTACACTGTCAGTGTCAGAACTGACAAGCGGTGGCACCGCTAGCTTCGGGAACCGAAGAGAATTCAAATTTTGGAGCCCAAATTTGAATTCTCTTGAGGCCTATAAATAACCCTCAATTCTCAGCAGAGATTACAACTTTTGAGAAGCAATAGAGTAAAAAAAAGGTCTTAGCAAAGCCTTAGCTAGTCTTACTTTCAAATTGCTTGAGTGTTCATCTCCCTTTCTTTCTTGTTGAAATTTTGTAAGAGTGTGAACTATTTGTAAAAGTTGTAAGAGGGGTGTTTGTCCTTCCCCTTCAAAGTGATTTGCTAGTGGAAGTTGGGGGCCTCATCGAAGAAGGCTTCGCAAGTGGATGTAGGTCATTTTGACCGAACCACTTTAAATCTACGTGTTCCTTGAATGTGTGAGTTGTTATTTTTCTATAATCATTATCTACATAGAAGCAAGTTTTTGTTCTTCACTTTACTCTAGTTACTATCGAACGAAATATCCTCACATTTTACGGAATCGGTTTCAAACCTACTAGTTTTAATCCGCTGCACTAATTCACCCCCCCCCCCCCCCTCTTAGTGCCGCTCCGATCCTAACAATTGGTATCAGAGCAAGGCTCACTCTCATATTTGGTTTAATACCCAAGAGAGATGGCTTACTCCGGTATGCATGAGGGACATTCTATTACACGTCCACCTATGTTTAATGGGTCGGATTACACGTATTGGAAGACACGTATGAGAATCTTCCTCATTTCCATGGATTTCGAGCTTTGGACTATTGTTGAAAATGGATTTTAAAAATCTTCTCTTCCGATGAGTGAATGGAATGAATTGGAGAAGAAAGTTCTTGCTTTAAACGCAAAGGCTATGAATGCCTTGTTTTGTGCACTAGACAAAAATGAATTTAATCGCGTTTCAATTTGTGATTCTGCTTTTGATATTTGGAGAACTCTTGAGGTTACTCATGAAGGCACTAGCCGAGTGAAAGAGTCCAAAGTCAACATTCTTGTGCACTCTTACGAACTTTTCCGAATGAAACCAAGGAGTCCATCGAAGACATGTATACCCGTTTCACGGATATCATCAATGGACTCAAAGCTCTTGGTAAAGATTTTTCTAACTTTGAACTAGTAACTAAAATCTTAAGAACTCTTCTTAAAAGTTGGGATCCAAAAGTTACTGTCATTCAAGAGGCTAAGGACCTTAAAACGTTCCCTCTTGAAAAACTTATTGGGTCTCTAATGACCTACAAAATGACATGTCAAGCTCATGACGAGCTCGAGAACCCCCTTCCAAAGAACAGGAAGGATATGACACTCAAATCACAAGAAGACCACTTGAAAGGAACATCAAGTGATGAGGACAGTGACAATGACATTGTACTTTTGACTCAAAAATTTAAAAAATTTATAAGAAAGAACAAATTTAAAAATAACACCAAAAACAAACTTGAACATAAAAAGGACCAAGTGATATGCTATGAATGCAAGAAGCCGGGGCATTTCAAAAATGAATGCCCCAAGCCAAAAAGAGAACATCAAAGAAGAAGGCGCTCAAAGCAACGTGGGATGATTCAAGCGCATCCGAAGAAGATGAGTCCAACACCGAGCAAGTTGCTCATTACGCCCTAATGGCCATCGGAGAGGAGGTAACGAATTTAATTGATGCAGATTTATCTTATCATGAATTATTAAATGCCTTCCATGAGTTATTTGATGACTTCAAAACAATTAGTAGAAAATATAAATTGTTAAAAAAGGAGCATGATAGTCTTACTTGTAATTTTGATAAATTAAAAACTGAATATCAT
Source organism: Musa balbisiana (assembly GCA_004837865.1). NCBI lineage: Eukaryota > Viridiplantae > Streptophyta > Magnoliopsida > Zingiberales > Musaceae > Musa > Musa balbisiana. The sequence continues at coordinate 17,665,065 of CM017194.1, read as the reverse complement.
GATAGTTTAGCTCCATGCATAAAATGCCATGATCTAGAAACTCTCCAAAAGGAGAACTTACTACTTAAGGACATCTTGAAGAAATTCGAGGTCGATAGCAAGTCTTTAAACATGATCCTTACAAATAAGGGTTACATTCCTAAAAGAATTGGAATCAGATTTATGAGAAGTTCTCACCAAAATCCAACCAGCATCATTAAAGTTCCTATCTTACATGTTCAACACGAAAGCAATTGCAACTTTTGTTGCAAATATGGACATAGAACTTATCCATGTCCATTCAAGAAAATTAGTCCGAACAAATTGATTTGGGTTCCTAAAGGAACCATGATCAAGTCTATGCAACATGATAAACAAGTTAGATCAGTTTTTGAGGCACCCAAAAGTAAATGGGTACCTAAAAATAATCCCTTCTTGTAGAAACATACAACATCACAAGCTAGGAGCAAGAGATGGTACCTTGATAGTGGATGCTCAAGGTATATGATCGGAGATCCATCCTAATTCTCCAAGCTCACTAGCATAGACGAAGGCTATGTCACCTTCGGAGACAACAACAAAGGCAAAATCATTGGCAAGGGAACCATAGGTAACAAATTAAACTTTTCTATTGATAATGTATTACTAGTTGATGGATTGAAACATAATCTCTTGAGTATTAGTCAATTATGCAATAAAGGTTATATTGTTAGATTTAAATCAAATGTGTGTATTATTGAAAAACCAAACAATAACATGACTATGATTGCATTAAAACAAAATGTCTACACCATCAATCTTGATGAACTAGGTAATGAAATGTGCCTCTCCGCTTTAAAAGATGATGCTTGGCTTTGGCATAAGAGATTAGGCCATGCAAGCATGAAACTAATATCTAAGATCTCATCTAGAGAATTAGTATGAGGGATTCCAAATATGAAGTTTGTTAAGGACAAATTATGCGATGTGTGTCAACTAGGTAAACAAATAAAAACTAGTTTCAAACCAAAAAATCAAATTAGCACCACTAGACCATTACAATTGATCCATTTGGATTTATTTGGACCAATTGACACGACACGTCTAGGAGGAAGTAAATACACTTTCGTAATTGTAGATGATTATACTAGATACACTTGGACCTATTTCTTGACTCACAAAAGTGATTGTTTCAAATGTTTCTATAAATTTTGTAAACTCACTCAAAACAAAAAAGGTTTCATGATTTCATCAATTCGGAGTGATCACGGTGGTGAATTTCAAAACCGTGATTTCTAAAATTTTTATGAAGTTAACGGATATAACCACAACTTCTCTACTCCAAGAAACCCTCTACAAAATGGAGTAGTAGAAAGAAAAAATAGAAATCTACAAGAAATGACAAGAACTATATTGAATGAACATAGTCTACCCAAGAAGAAGGTATCGACTACGAAGAAACCTTCGCTCCTGTGACAAGATTAGAAGCCATTAGGATGCTCCTTGCCTATGCTAGTAGTAATAATTTTAAACTATTTCAAATGGACGTCAAAAGTGCCTTCTTGAATGGTTTTATTTCGGAAGAAGTATATGTCAAACAACCTCCTAGATTTGAAAATTCTCTTCTTCCTAATCATGTATTTAAATTGACTAAGGCTCTCTATGGTTTGAAACAAGCTCCTAGAGCTTGGTACGAAAGGCTTAGTTCCTTTCTTATTTTAAATAATTTTACCAAAGGCAAGGTTGATACTACATTATTTATCAAATATTTTGAAAATAATTTTCTTATTGTGTAAATTTATATTGATGATATTATTTTTGGTTCTTCGGATGAATCACTATGTGAATCATTTGCCAAAAATATGAGTCATGAATTTGAAATGAGTTTAATGGGTGAATTAACATTCTTTTTAGGATTGCAAATCAAACAACTTAATGACTGTATATTTCTTAACCAATCTAAATATACATTACAATTGTTAAAATGATTTAACATGGATAATTCAAAAGCAATAAACACCCCTATGAGTACTTCGACTAAGTTAGATATGGATGAAAACAACAAAAATTTCGATCAAAAAACGTATAGGGGAATGATAGGTAGTCTACTCTACCTCACCACGACTAGACCGGATATTATGTTTAGTGTGGGACTTTGTGCTAGGTTTCAATCTAATCCTAAATTATCTCATCTCAAGAGTGTTAAAAGAATATTTAGATATCTTAAAGGAACTCCAAATTTAGGACTTTGGTATCCAAAATCAGAAAAATTTGATTTAATAGCTTATGTAGATGCCGATTTTGACGGATGTAGGATAGATAGAAAAAGTACATCCGGAACATACTAATTTTTAGGACATGCACTTGTTTCTAGGACTTCTAGGAAATAAAATTCAGTTGCACTATCTACGGCGGAAGCCGAATACATCGCTGCAAGTGCATGCTGTGCACAAATTGTTTGGATGAAAAATACATTAGAAGACTATGGAATTCACTTGAAAAATATTCCCATAAAATGTGATAATACAAGTGCCATATGTCTTACCAAAAATCCAATTCAGCACTCTAGAACTAAGCATATCGACGTTAGGCATCATTTCATACGCGATCATGTCCTTAACAATAATGTTGTTCTAGAATTCATTGACAGAAAGCATCAATTGGTAGACATCTTTACAAAAGCCTTAAATGAAGACCAATTTGAATTTATTAGAAGGGAACTAGGCATGTTAAATTGTCCCTAAGAATGTACTTTCCGAAAAGTTTTTCATCCTCTTTCCGTTCCTTGGTGGATTTGATCCTTCTCTTTCAATTCCAAAAGAAATGTTTATCCTAACATTTCAGAAAAATAAAAAATAAAAAAAAGGGGGAAGGAATGAAAATTTTTTCGCGGCATGCTAGCGGTGGCACCATCAGAACCGGCGGTAGCACCGCCTTCCTTCCGCGGCATGCCAGCGGTGGCACTGCTAGAACCAGCGGTAGCACCGCCTGAGCGTTCGGTCGCTAGGCGGTGGCACCGATCGGTTTGGCTGTGGCACCGCCCGAAAGCCCCTATATAAATCTAAGGGTTAGGGCCGGCGATGACACCGCCCCCAACCCGTGAGAACCTGCCTCAACCCTCCCCAACCTCTCTAAAGCCTCATTCCAACATTTAGAAGCCTTGGAAAGGGAATCTTGTTGGTCCAAGCTCTCCATCTTTCAAGAAATTCTCCATAAGGTAACACCTGAAATTTTCTTCTTCCTCTTTTCATTATTTTCCCTACCCTTTACAGTTTCATATTTTGGATCCATCATCTTGTCTAGATAATGGCTCCTAAGAGATCAAAAGGGAAAAGGATTGTAGGAGATTCATATGACCAAAATCTTTTTAAATATAAAGAAGTAGCACTTAGATTTTCAAATTTTGAAACAAGAACTATACATAAGGGTAAACACGTTGATCTAACTGAACTAGGAAACCTAGAACCCATTAGGTGGTTTGCACATTTAGATGCCTTACCTCTCCTACAAATCAATGAACCAATTTATCCTAGGTTAGTTAGGCTATTTTATGCAAACTTGTGTGTGGACAACGAAAGCCTAAGTACTTACTTTTTAGGAACATAGATTAGAATCTTTGATAGTACTATTTGTGAACTAATTGGAATTACTGAAAAGGATAATGGTTGTTACTTTAGAAACAAATGGGATGTCAATATGATCGGAGCAACTTACTCCGAAGCCTTAGAAACTATCTTTGAAAATCCGAACCTAGGCATGATACCTAAGAGTTGCGAGCACCTACTACCCTTTAACTCTAAAATTCTTCATCATATCATGACTAGCATACTACTTCCCAAGTAATTTCATCTTGATGAAATGAGTCAAATAGAGCTCAACACCATGTACTGGATTATAACCGGACAAAATAATTGTTTTGGATACTTAATCCGGCAACACATGTAGGATATAATAGCTAAAGACACTATATTACCATATGGGGGGTTAATTACTCGATTAATACTTACCCATAATATTAGTGTTTCACCTGATGAAGAAATTATTCAAGTTGATCGTTTTAACACCATCAATAAGAATCTATTGAAAAGACATAGGTGCACTTTTAGCAATGGTATATGGGTGAGGCAACCCAGAAGGACTGATTCAATTCCCCCACTAGTAGAACACCTTGAAACACCAATTCTTAGGGGAAATGAATCTCCTGCTCCTAGTCCTTTTGGCACAGCACCTTCAGCTCTTGCTTCATCCTTTGAAAAACTCATTTTGGTAGAATTGTATCAGATCAAATCACAACAAGACCAACTCAAAATCAGCAAGAGCAGATTCAAACTTAGCAATTTGAAAGTTTGCAAGAACTACGCTAAATGAATCAAAAAATAGATGTCCTGTATCAGCACTATGCATTTCCTCCTAAAGATTAATCGATGTATCTTTTATCTTGACATACGATCTTTGTCATCTTCTTTCCTTGAATGATGTTGAACCTTCTTTTGCGATGTATTTTGAATGAAAGATAAAGTTTTGATTCTGGATTATTATTTTTTAACTAAATTCTATAGTAATGTTGAATTCCTTTGATTTAATAATCACAAATTATACACTTAAAGATGCTCTCCTTTTTGTTGATGACAAAGGGGGAGAAATATGGTAAATTGATAATTGCTATGCTATGATTGCCATATTTTCACTATGAAATGTTTGCATTATGTTAAGATATCAAAAGCTTAAATCATAATTTTATATGTTGATATCTTGCTATGATCACTATCATTCACGTTTGAAATGTAAAACTTGAAAATGATTGTAAATTGATAATTGCTATGCTATGATTGCCATATTTTCACTATGAAATGTTTGCATTATGTTAAGATATCAAAAGCTTAAATCATAATTTTATATGTTGATATCTTGCTATGATCACTATCATTCACGTTTGAAATATAAAACTTGAAAATGGTTGTCAAGTCTTGACATCATTTTCAGAAAGATACATCATGATAGGAATCATGATGGGAGTATTGATAAGGTTTGACTTATCAATATGTATCTTGAATTCAAAGGCTTCAAATTCAAGAATGACTTATCTCAAGTATGGCATATAGATAGGGGGAGTTAAGGTTAACTCCATTATCAATTGATTGTCATCATCAAAAAGGGGGAGATTGTTGAATCTCGGATTTTGATGATGAAGTCAATTGTCATGTTTTATCTAATCCATATGTTGAGATAAGTATGTAGGATTAACTATGAAAGCTTGAAGACATAAAGCGAGTCTACCGAAATCAAGTTCGATGGGTGTTTGAGAGTCCGAAGATTCATCGGAGATGTTGCCGGAACCAATCGAGAAGAAATTGGGGACTTGTCGGAGTTTTCGGAAGTCTGCCGAAGAGATCATCGAAGGTTCGCAGAGATCACTGAGAAGGCTCGGCTACTCGTTGATTTCGCCACAAGATCGGGAGCTAGTTGGGAGTCCGTCGGAAGAAATCCAAGGGCGTATCGGAAGTTCGTCGGAAGATTGTTGGAACAAGACTTGAAGTTCGTCGGTTAAAAACTTGCTTAGGATTATGTTTTTTAGTTACGTAGTTTACATGTAATTAAGGTTAGGATTAAGAAATAATCATACATCTTGATTAGGGGCCAATTAGGCCCAAAATGAAACCTAGTTTGGGCCGGACTTAAAGCCCAACCAGTAACCAATAATGCTGGGCGGTGCCACCGCCCAGCACCCGAGAGCCAGGCGGTGGCACCGCCTAGCACCCGAAGAGCTAGGTGGTGGCACCACTGGACTGGGCGGTGGCACCGCCCAGTACACTATCAGTGTCAGAACTGACAAGCGGTGGCACCGCTATTTTCGGGAACCGTAGAGAATTCAAATTTTGGAGCCCAAATTTGAATCCTCTTGAGGCCTGTAAATACCCCTCAATTCTCAGTAGAGATTACAACTTTTGAGAAGCAATAGAGTAAAAAAAAGGTCTTAGCAAAGCCTTAGCAAGTCTTACTTTCAAATTGCTTGAGTGTTCACCTCCCTTTCTTTCTTGCTGAAATTTTGTAAGAGTGTGAACCACTTGTAAAGGTTGTAAGAGGGGTGTTTGTCCTTCCCCTTCAAAGTAATTTGCTAGTGGAAGTTGGGGGCCTCATCGAAGAAGGCTTCGCAAGTGGATGTAGGTCCTTTTGACCGAACCACTTTAAATCTGCGTGTTCCTTGAATGTGTGAGTTGTTATTTTTCTGCAATCATTATCTACATAGAAGCAAGTTTTTGTTCTTCACTTTACTCTAGTTACTATCGAACGAAATATCCTCACATTTTACGGAATCAGTTTCAAACCTACTAGTTTTAATCCACTGCACTAATTCACCCCCCCCCCCCCCCCCCCTCTTAGTGCCGCTCCGATCCTAACAATCTCTCACTTGACCTAAAGTCAATAACCTATGTATCTGATCCCCATCATACTCCGATGACACTCAAAGACAATCTGAGATAACAGCTTTGTTAGTGGATCTGCAATGTTATTTTTGGATGGAACTCTTTCCACTACTATATTTCCTCGGGTCATGATCTCTCTAATAAGTTAGAACCTCCTCAGAACACTTTTGATGAGACCCGGGTTCCCTTATTTGAGTAATCGCCTCGTTGTTGTCGCAATATAAGGAAATCGACTCCTCGCTATCTAGCACAACTCCCAATTCTGTAATGAACTTTTTCATCCAGACTCCCTCTTTTGCTGCATTTGCTGCAGCAATGTATTCCGCCTCTGTGGTCGAGTCAGTAGTAGTATCTTGCTTGGAACTCTTCCAGCATACTGCTCCTCCATTCAAGGTGTACACATACCCCGAATTCGACTTGCTATCATCGACATCAAATTGAAAACTTGAGTCTGTGTAGCCTTCAACCTCGAGGCGACTACCTTCATATACTAGTAAAAGATTCTTAGTCCTTCTCAAGTACTTAAGGATACATTTTACTGCTTTCCAGTGCTCCAAGCCTGGATCCGCCTGATACCTGCTCATGACACTAAGAGCATGCGCTATATCAGGCTTAGTACATAGCATGGCATACATGATAGACCCTATCACCGAGGCATAAGGTATCATATCCATGTTTCCCCTTTCTTCTGGAGTCTTTAGGGACATACTCCTAGAAAGCGATATCCCATGTCTCATCAATATGAGACCTCTCTTGGAATTTTCCATGGCAAATCTTTTGACAATGGTTTCTATATACCTAGATTGGGATAAGCCAAGCATCCTCTTGGATCTATCTCCATAGATCTGAATCCCCAAGATATAAGATGCTTCCCCTAAGTCCTTCAAGGAGAAGTGTCTAGATTACCAAGTCTTTACTGTGGATAGCATTCCTACGTCATTCCCAATGATCAGGATATCATCCATATATAACACCAAAAAGGTGATAGCACTCCCACTTACCTTCCTGTACACACAAGGCTCTTCTTCATTCTTAACGAAGTCATAAGATCTGATTGCCTCATCAAATCTTATGTTCCAACTTTGGAAAGCTTGCTTTAGTCCATAAATAGATCTAAGCAACCTGCACACCTTATCTAGGCAGTCCTTGGACATGAATCCCTCAGGTTGTATCATATACACCTCCTCATCGAGGTTCCCATTGAGGAATGCAGTTTTCACATCCATCTGCCATATCTCATAATCATAATGTGTTGTAATAGCCAATAGAATTCGGATAGATTTTAGCATTACTACGGGTGAGAAGGTTTCGTCATAGTCAACACCTTGCCTTTGATGATACCCTTTAGCCACTAGCGTTGCTTTATAGGTCTCTACCTTTCCATCTACTCCAATCTTTTTCTTGAAGATCTACTTGCAACCGATGGGTATAATACCTTTGAGCGCATCAACTAGGTACCAACCATTGTTGGAGTACATAGAATCCATCTTAGAATTCATGGCTTCTTGTCACTTCCCGGAGTCTATACTCATAATAGCCTCCTCGTAGGTCTGAGGATCAATCAATATCCTCAACATCTTCTCCTCTAATATGTCCCACATATCTCTCAGGAGGATGGGATACCCTACCGGACCTACGTAAAGTTGAAACTTGTGTGTTAGGTACCTGAACATACTTGTGTTGTAGAGTGGTGCTTGAGCTTGGTTCTCCAACCTTGCTAAACCCTATCATGCACTCACTATCTCCGCCAAGAATGTGTTCCTTCTCAAGGAATACTACTCTCTTGGCTACAAAGACCTTTTGGTCCTCGGATTATAGAAATAATACCCACAAGTTTCCTTGGGGGTATCCCATGAATTTGCACCACTCTGTTCTCGATTTCAACTTATCGGGTTTGTGTCTTTTAACGTGGGCAGGGCAACCCCAAATCTTAACAATTGTAAGATCGAGCTTCTTCCCTTTCCATATCTCATATAGTATAGACACTACCGACTTAGTTGGAACTCTGTTCAGAAGGTAACCTGTGGTCTCTAGGGCATATCCCCAGAATGAGATGGGTAGGTTAGCGAAACTCATCATGGATCGTACCATATCTAACAACATACGATTTCTCCTTTCAAACATACCATTGAGCTGAGGTGTATAACGAGTTGTCCATTGGGATATTATCCTATAGTCCTTGAGGAATTGAGTAAACTTTGTACTTAAGTACTCACCTCTTCGATCTGATCGAAGAGTTTTGGTACTCTTTCCAGTCTGGTTCTCCACCTCATTCTTATACTCTCTGAATTTCTCAAAGGCCTCGGATTTGTACTTTATTAAGTACACATATCCATACCTTGAGAAATCATCAGTAAAGGTAATAAAGTAGGAGTAACCACCAATGGCATGAGCTAACATGGGTCTACATACATCACTATGTATGAGTTCCAACAGCTCAGTGGCTCTCTCTCTAGTTCCACTAAATAGAGAGTTGATCAGTTTTATATAAAGGCATGACTCGCAAGTTGCATATGACTCATAGTCGAATAGATCTAGATATCCATCATTTAGCAACTTTTGAATCATTTCTTCATGGATGTGACCTAGCCTACAATGCCACAGGTATGTACTTTTCATCTCATCTCGTTTCCTCTTGGACACACTTATATTCATGATATGTGGAGTAGTGTCTAGTATAAATAAACCATTATGCAATGTTCCTTTCGTGATAATCTCATCATCTAATAATATCAAACAACCATTGTTCTCAAAAACTAATTTATATCCACTAACTGTCAAACATGAAATGGAGATAATATTTTTGATAATAGAAGGAACAAAATAACATACATCTAATGCACTAAAAGCTCCACCAAGCAGATGTAGGGCGACCTCGCCAATGGCTACTACAGCAACTTTTGCTCCATTACCCATCTTGAGATCCATCTCGCCTCTCTCTAGTCTCCTAGGCTTTGCCAGAACCTGCAATAAATTGTATATATGATAAGCACTACCGGTATCCAATACCCATGTGTTATCATAAGAGTCTAACAAATGGAGACTGATCATGAATGTCCCTGAAGCTTCACCAAGCTTCTGTTTCGCCTTTTCTGCAAGGTACACTTGGCAGTTCCTCTTCCAATGCTCATCTTTGCTAAAGTGGAAGCACTAGCCTTTGTCCTTTACAAGGTCTTTCTTAGCAACCTTTTGCTAGGACTCTAGCTAGGAGAGTCCTAATTGATAGGGGCATTCATGTAAAACCTACCTAAGCCGACCCTTATTAAAGAGGTGAAGAGGCCCGCTAGGGTTTGGAGGTTATTTCTTAGAGAAGAATTAGGAGTTGTAAAGGAATAAGAGTCTTGAGTAGGAGTCCTATTAGGAGTCTTGAATAGGAGTCCTATTAGGAGTTGGTTACAAGTAGGAGTCTTGAGTAGGAGTCCTATTAGGAGTTAGGGTTTAGAAGCCCTATAAATAGCTATGTATTCCTCCTCTTTTCATAAGCAATAGATGAATCTTTTCTGTAGCCTTTGAGTAGCAACTTGGAGGAAGGAACCCCTATAGAGTTCCAGGAGGCCGATCCCCTAAAGAGATCAACCCCAAGCTTAGAATCTGCAAGGGTTCTACCAAATGGTATCAGAGCAGCGTTCTTGGCATCTCGCTGCCCTTCCACAGCCATCCATCATCTCTCCACAGTCGCCCAAAGCAATTCCCACAATTGCTTAAAAGATCGTCGCTAAATTCCACCATCATCTCCACCACCGCAGATCATCCTTTGATCTCCCAGTGAATTGCAACAGGTTCTAGTTTCCTACCTTACTGCTGCTGCAATTTAGTTATCCTTATTCAAAAATCTAAAAAAAAATTTGTTCCTATATTGCTGCATAAACTTTTGGTCGTAAAGTTTTCATCTCTACGACGAAAGATACATTGCAGAATTCTAACCGCATAACATAGTCTGTTTGATCTTGCTATTGTGTTTTTTCTATCCAAATCTCTACGAACTTTTTATGACAGATTTGACACTTCCTAACAGCAGATTTCCCTTTGGTTTTATCAAAAAATTCTCAATATAAACCATTGATCTTTTACATCTAATCTGTTGTACTTGAAAATCTGCACTGTAAAATATCAACCGCACAACACAGTTTGTTTGATCTTGCTACTACATTTTTTCTATCCAAATCTCTACGAAATTTTTATGACAGCTTTGAAACATCCTAATAGCAGATTTCCCTTTGGTTTTGTCAAAAAATTCTTAATATAAACTATTAATCTTTTACATCTAAACTGCTATACTTGAAAATCTGCACTGTGAAATTCCAACCGCATAGTACAAATTGTTTAATCTTGCTACTATATTTTTCTATCCAAATCTCTGTGAAATTTTTATGATAGCTTTGGCACCTCCTAACAGTAGATTTCCCTTTGGTTTCGTCAAAAAATTCTCAATATAAACAACTGATATTTTACATCCAATCTATGACACTTGAAAATCTGTGCTGTAGAAAATTTCAGTAGCATATTGTTGCCTTAACCGATCTATTTGTAATCTTTTTGAACAAAATTTCTTATATATTTCATAGATCATCTTGGCTTCCATCTAAGATTGATCTATTAAGCAATTCACCTCTAAAAATGATTTTGTGTTGCTGTAAATTTTCGTCGTAAACCGCTGAAATTTTTCGACGAGAATTCTGCTATCGCAACTTGCACCAATTTCTTTGCTGTTATACTACCTAAATTGGACATACTTACTATCATATACACTGAGATTTTGCTATCAATTCCCTCCTCAAATCTCTCAAGTTTTTTGTGGAAATTTTGTTGAGAAACCGCTGTTTCTTCGACGACAATTTTGCTCTTACAAGACAATACAATTCTGCAGCAAACTTCCACTGATTTCTATTAAACCTTTGCTGCCATCTACCACAGATCCACAGCCCTAAAACTTTCATCCATAGCCCTAAAACTCTACCAAACCACACCCTCAAACTACACCCAAAACAGCCACAAAACAAGCCTAAACCGTAGCCTACATCCACCAATCCACCAACCCTTTCGACCACCACTTCTCTCAACCTATATATGCCTTTAACCTGACAACAAAAGAGAGATCTTAACATCATAGATTTGGAGGCATGTACTATGGCATCTGAGTAGCAATCAATGCTAAATTCAAAGCCTTCGAGGAGCAAATGGAGGATAAGATTCGGACGCTCTTTACCGAACTCAGATTGGGCAGACCACCAAGCCCGAAGAAATCACATCAAGGAGAGAGCTCTGCCCAATCGTACCAAGCCCAAAAAGATGACTTCCAAGGGAGGGGAGGCTCTATGATTGATCCCAACTATCCACGCATGAGGGTGGACTTCCCTAGATGGGAAGAAGGAGACCCGATTGGTTGGATCTCGCGCGCGGAGCAATATTTTCGGTACCACAAAACTGCGGATGCATCTATGGTGGAAATTGCAGCTATACATCTTGAAGGAGATGCCATACAGTGGTTTGACTAGTTTAAATATACTCATGGAGTCCTCTCATGGTGACAATTCAAAGAAGGACTATTGATCCACTTCGGACCAATCGATTATGAGAACATTGACGAACAACTAGCAAAGATCCGACAAACCTCTACCGTTCAGGAGTACCAAACCAGGTTTGAAAGGTTATCTAATCAAACTTGTGATTGGTCTCAAAAATAGCTATTGGGGACCTTCATTGAGGGCTTGAAGCCAGAGATCCGGGGAGAAGTTAAAGCACGACAACCGTACACGCTTATGGCGGCCATCTCTTTCGCACGACATCAAGAGGAGTGATTGAACCATGAAGCTTGGAGGACTAGGATCGCTTTTCGACTTGCAATGCAGAAGCCCTCAGCCCCCTCTACTATCAACCGAGTCCCGACACCAAAAATGATGACAAGAGAAGAGCTTTGGGAGCAATCTACGAAGGAGTTATGTTTGCACCAGGATGAACCGTGGAGCCGCGAGCATCACTATAGAAAAGGGAGACTTCTTATGATTAAACCAGTAGAAGAAGAGGTCATTGAATATCTAGAAGAGAGCCTTGATAATGAAGAAGAAGATGTAGAAGAAGAGCTACAACCGACCAAAGTTATGGTACATGCACTAACCAGCTACTCAAACCCGCAAACGATGAAAGTTGAAGGCCTTCTCAAACAACAATCGATCACTGTTCTCATCGACACAGGCAGCACTAATAACTTCCTAAATAGTAAAGTTGCTGTTCGGACGGCCTTACCTATCGAGTATTACAGTAGGTTTAACGTTAAGTTCACCGACGAACGGATTTTGAAGTGTGATCGTAGGCGCCCGTGGGAGAAACTATTACTGCAGGAACAAGAGATAATTGCATATTTCTTCCTCCTCCCTCTTGATGATCATGAGGCCATGCTTAGAATTGAATGGTTGATGACATTAGGTGATGTTTCCTAGAATTTTATGAAACTAATTTTGAGATTTTACAGTAAAGGGAAACAGGTGATTATATACGGGAAACGTGGGGGCGACGCAACGAGGATTTGCACACAACAAATGGAGAAGGTTTTGCATAAAGCATGCAGCGACTTTTTGGTACAACTTGAGCAGCAAACTAAGGGAGAGCCAATAGAATTTGAAGATCCAAATCTACTTCCTTTGCTTGCTGAATTTTTAGATATATTTGACGACCCATGCAACCTACCTCTTACCCGTCGGCATGATCATTATATAACGATTCTTCCAGGCAAACCTCTAGCAGATACTCAGCCATATCAATATCTACATCTCCAGAAGGATGAAATAAAAAGGATTGTAAAAGAGATGCTCGAAATAGGAGTTATTCGGCCAAGTTGCAGCCTTTACTCTTCACCGGTGCTACTTTACGCAAGAAGGATGGAACATGGCAAATATGCTTTGATTACCGAGCTCTCAATGGCATAAACATCAAGGATAAATACCCTATTCAAATAGTAGATGAATTACTAGATGAAAGGAAGCACAAATCTTCACAAAGCTGGACCTTCGATCGAGGTATCATCAAATACGAGTGTGCAAAAAAGACATACCGAAAATCGACTTTCGAACACACAACGGCCACTACGAATTTTTGCTTTCTTCAACAAAAGGTGGAATATCTTGGGCATATCATACTAGAGGAAGGTGTGATGGTGGACCCCTCCAAAATAGAAGCAATGCAGAACTGGCCGACCCCGAGGAACATAAAATTGCTATATGGTTTTCTGGGTTTAACAGGCTACTACTGCAAGTTCGTGAAAAACTATGGAAAGATCAGTGCACCACTTACTTCCTTACTAAAAAAAGATGTCTTCCAATGGTTGGACAAAGCCTCTGCTGCCTTCGACAAACTTAAGGTAGCCATGACGACGACGCCGGTGCTAGCACTACCAGATTTTAACCGGCCCTTCATTATTGAGGCCAACGCATCTGGAGTTAGAATTGAAGCCATTCTCATGCAAGATGGTCGACCACTCGCATACACTAGCAAGGCATTATCTCCCTCCCATCAAAACATGTCAACATATGATAAGGAGATGCTTGCCATTGTGCACGCAGCAACGAGGTGGAGACCCTACTTGATCGGTCGATGATTTCAAATTAAAACCGACTATAAAAGCCTCAATTACTTTTTGGAGCAGAAGACATCATCTCCCGAGCAGCAAAAATGGGTAATAAAACTTCTTAGATTTGATTATGAAATAATTTACAAAAAGGGAAAAGAGAATGTTGTTACAGATGCGCTTTCGCAGCTAGCCGAGCAAGCTGAACTTTCGGCCGTTTCACTTTCAACCAGTGACTTCCTTGGGGATATTAAGATGGAATGGCAGGAAGATCCGGAGACCAGTAAGATCATAAAAAAATTGGAGGAAGCATCAAGCTCCGTGGCTCATTACAATTGGGACTCAAAAGAATAACACTATAAAGGACGCATTGTGCTTATGACAAATTCTACTTGCATCTTCACGAATAGATTTTGGACAAAGTTATTCCATATGCAGGGTACTAAATTGAAAAGGAGTATGCAATATCACTCACAAACCGATAGCCAGACGAAAGTTGTAAATAGGTGCTTGGAGACAGCCCAAAGCCACCCACCAAATATGACTACTCAAGGAGAACTCCAAATCCAGCCAAGTGCCATTATTGATCGACCGAACATGACTCGACGACGATGACCCACTACTGAAGTGCCAATATAGTGGGCGAACCTACCGACAGAAGATGCCACTTTGGAGAACTATGACGACTTAAAGATCAAATTCCCAAAATTCATGAATCGTCAGCCTCGAGAACAAGGCTGATTTGAAGAGGACGGGTCTGTTAGGACTCTAGCTAGGAGAGTCCTAATTGATAGGGGCATTCATGTAAAACCTACCTAAGCCGACCCTTATTAAAGAGGTGAAGAGGTCGGCTAGGGTTTGGAGGTTATTTCTTAGAGAAGAATTAGGAGTTGTAAAGGAATAAGAGTCTTGCGTAGGAGTCTTGAATAGGAGTCCTATTAGGAGTTGGTTACAAGCAGGAGTCTTGAGTAGGAGTCCTATTAGGAGTTAGGGTTTAGAAGCCCTATAAATAGCTATGTATTCCTCCTCTTTTCATAAGCAATAGATGAATCTTTTCTACAGCCTTTGAGTAGCAACTTGGAGGAAGGAACCCCTATAGAGTTCCAGGAGGCCGATCTCCTAAAGAGATCAACCCCAAGCTTAGAATCTGCAAGGGTTCTATCACCTTTGCTTTTCCTAGTCTGCCCTTGCCCTTTCCTTTCTTAACGGACTTTTCTGTTTTCCTTTTCTTTCTGGTCTCACTAGTGTAGAGAACTAGCTTCTCTTTCTTAATAGTACTCTCTGCCTCCCTCAATATATTGAGGAGCTCTGGGAGAGTCACCTCAAACTTGTTCATATTAAAATTCATTATGAATTATGAAAAGGAATCTGGTAAGGACTGAAGCACAATGTCCACACACAAGTTATCCTCTAGGACCATTCCTAGACCTGTGAGTTTCTTCATCCACTCAATCATCTTCAGGACATGGTTCTGAACTGGTGTCCCTCAGTCATCCTAGTGCGGAAGAGGCTCTTGGATATCTCATATCATTGAGTCCTTCCCTGTTCCTCAAATAATTTGTGGACATGTAGGAGAATAGATCTAGCATCCATCTTTTCATGTTGTCTCTGTAACTCAGGAGTCATAGAGCCCAACATATAGCACTGAGCAAGAGTGGAGTCATCAATGTACTTCATGTAGCGAGTGATCTCATCCTCGCTTGCCCCTTCCTCGGGTGTAGGTATTATTGTATCAAGGACGTATGCGATTTTCTCCGCCGTGAGAACAATTCTCAAGTTGCGGAGCCAATCCGTATAATTTGGACCAGTGAGGCGGTTGACATCAAGTATGCCACGTAAGGGATTTGAAAGTGACATTTTTTGAAAATAAAGATGCAGCGGAAATGAATAACATGCAGATTTTACAAGAAATAAACTATCAAGATATAGACTTCTATCTTAATATGCTCCCACTATTTTACTAGCGAGTCACGCGACACCCTCAACACGTGAAACGGAAGTCTCCAACAGACTTCTAATGGGGATTAGGATCTAATCAACGTCTTAGTGTAACCTTGAGGGACTCAACCAATCACACTAAGCCCAAAAGTGAGGCAACTCTTGTCGATCACAACTCCTTGTGATTTCCATCCTGTTCGGCCTCCGTATCACCATGGTCTCGAGGGACTCGACCAACCATGATGTTCGGTTAA
This sequence comes from Musa balbisiana, assembly GCA_004837865.1. Taxonomy (NCBI): domain Eukaryota; kingdom Viridiplantae; phylum Streptophyta; class Magnoliopsida; order Zingiberales; family Musaceae; genus Musa; species Musa balbisiana. Next base: position 17,648,929 of record CM017194.1, on the reverse strand, counting down.
GTCAACACCTTCATTACAAGATGAGTCTGATTTGATGATATACCCTTAAGGGACTCGACCAAGCATACCATACCCTCAGGTCACCGGTGAGATCTCTATGTCGTAGATAAGATAGCGAATCGCGATATAGGTGAGCCTCAAGGGACTCGACCAACTCAACCTACACCGGGAATCGGTTCCTACCCATAACGATGGAAGGCCACGTGGGTCAATCTAATTGTCTCACGTTTACCGACTTAATATTATCGAGAGAGATGTTTCTATAATTTGGTCTCCTAATATGATATGTCACACATATACATATTTAATATATATCTACATTACATACAAATATACATACATATCTAGTATGTGTATAAGCAATCACACTAGATGATCATAGACCACAACCTAAGGTGATCAGGCCCGAGCTAATAGGCCTAATCACTCACATCAAGATTTGTGTGTAGCGGTGCATCTCCATGCCGTATGATCATCCATCTCGTTCTCGTCGGTTCCGTCGACATCTCGATGCATCTCCATGCATCGCAATTGTTCGTCTCGTGAGTCCCGTTATCGCATCCACGTTCCCGCTGCGCCTTTTCATATGATTACAACTTAATCATAGGCACACAAGCCTGACAATAAATGAGAAATATAATGAAGGCTCGCAGACCCCAAAAATAATAATCACAAGTACACACATCACACGGTCCATTATCAGCCGTCCACACTTCAAAAATCACATGTATAAATCATTGTCATGTAAGACTACTAGATAATAATAAAAATAATAATCAACTAAACCTTTTAATTAGTTAATATTTTCTAAAATCAGGGACATGTAGAGAATTTTTTGAATTTTAAGGGGCATTTTCATAATTTGGTCAAAGGATAGTAATTGAAATTTCTCAAATTCTGAGGGGCAAAACTATCTTTTCTCGCTGCCGTCACTGCCACACTGCTGGCGGCGGCAGTGGTTGTGTGGCGGAGGGTGGGGCGCTGCCCTCGCTTGCGGGCGGCACGCCCGCTGGCGGTGTTGCCCTTGCAGGTGGGGGCCCCCGCGGGCGCCGCCGCCTCCACGAGCAGTTCTGCCCCCATGGTAGCTCTCGTAGGCGGTGCTACCCCGCTAGGCGGCCACCCCTACATGGGGGTTTTGCTCGCGGGAGCAACGACCACAGGCACCACTATCTTGCGACGCCTCACCCTACGGGAGAAGCGGCCACAGGCGCAGCTACCCTACGGTGCCCTTGCCCTCGAGCGCAGCGGCCATAGGAACCTCTGCTCGTGGGTGCAGCGGCCACAGGCGCCGCTGCCCGCGGGTCCAACACTCACTGCGCGCAGGGGCCTGGCCGCACGCCGCCGACCTTGCGGTTGCCGCTGCAGGCGGCCTGCCTGCACGCAGATGCCAACACTGCCATCTGCGATGACAAAATGGGCAGCAATAGTTGCTACCTTTTTTGCTTTTGTGTCAATGATTTTGACGTCAAAATTCTTCTTAAACACAACACACGCAGTCCAAAAACCAATCATTCGCACGAACAACTTGGCTCTAATACCACTATTGGGAAATCTTGGAGGTAACATCATATGCGCAGTGGAAGAACAAGAAAAATAAAATCCCCAATTTCCCAAAAGGATGTTCGTCATCGTGCGAAGATTGGTATGCAAAAATCTACGAAACAAACTATGTAAAGAATAGATTATGTTACCTAGGCAGATTGTATATCCCTGTTTCCTTGCAGATCTCTAGGAGAGGGTGAAGGAGGTCAAGCATCCTCCTCTCAAGCAGTGATCCACATAGCAAGGCTATGATGACGCTCCTCAAAACTCTAAGCTTGCTTTGAGGTGGAGAGGTGGAGGAGAATAGGAGAGGCAAACAAAGGCTCTAGCCTATGAGGCTCTGAATCCCTCCTATTTATAGAGGCCCCCTGTCAAACCCTAATGGATCCTCCCTTAGTGGGTATTGGATCTACATCCAATTATGCAAGACTTTTAAATTAGTGGATCTCTATCCAATAACCTCTCATGGGCTCTTATTGGATCTCGTCCATGAGATCCAATAATTTAGTGGCTTATTGGATATCCAATAAGATAGGGGCTCCGACGGATATCTCATATCCGAACCTCTACTCATCGCAATGCCTACCATATGTGTGTGACCCTTTAGGCTCAATATCGAGCTGGCCATGAGTCATAGATGTTAGAACTCCTTCTGGCTCAATGAATTATTATCTCTGTAATAATTCACTCAACTCATCGACTACGAACGTACTAGACGACTACGCCGTAGTACCCAAACGATACAGGGTAATCTAATCCATTAGACCTATTTGTCCTCAGTTACCGTGTACCTATAGTCTCTCATCCATCTAATATCCTAGAGACCGTATATCGGGCATGGTGTTGTCAAACCCATACGGCTTCTACTCGAGTCTCGCTCTAATCGGATTCTCTCGAAGAACTCTTTCTCTCTCAACCGAATGACCTAAGCTAGGGATTTGTCTAAGCAAGAACATATGAGATATTCCTCTTATGACACCGAGAGTGGATAATTCTCTATCGAAACTCAATAGCCCTCGTAAGGTCGACTACCACTCCCAATGACCAGCGATACTAGATCTAGGACATCCAAACCTATAGTCTGGTATCAAAGAGTGGAGCAACTTATATAGGACATCCTTGGTATCTCAAGTCTAAGGACTAGATACACCACTAGGACTACGGAATCATTGTTTGACAATAAGGCATCATTTACCATCCAGTATTCCATAAGCAGATCAATTAGTGAACTCATTCTCCAATGAGCACCTGTACTATATCCCTAGTGTCCCCACACGATCAACTATGAGACCAGCTATATCCATTATATGGATGGGTATAAAGCACACAAGTCAGTCCGGTTATCACGATGTCCCTCTCGAGTAACCTATGACCGGGATTATTTAGGATCTATGTTTAAAGGTGAATCGGTCTCATTATCATGATCTCATCACGATCCGATTCCCATTGTACGGATCCAAGGACATTACAATATATATATATATATATATATATATATATATATATATATATATATATATATATATATATATATATATATATATATATATATATATATGCATATATGCAATAGACAATATAAAGTGATAAATGCCAAAATATAATAAACAAAAAGATTCCGTGTCAAGTCAGATGTGCCATCACGTGGGCACCTATGACTGGCACCTCCCCGATTGGATATTGAATCTGCATCCAATTACCTAAACCTTTTAGAGTAGTGGATCTCTATCCAGTAACCTCTCATGGGCTCTTATTAGAACTCGTCCATGGGATCCAATAATTCAGGAGCTTATTGGGTATCCAATAAGATAAGAGCTCAAGCGGATATCTTATATCCGAACCTCTACTCATCGCAACGCCTACCATATGTGTGTGACCCTCTAGGTCCAATATCAAGCTGACCGTAAGTCATACCTATCAGAACTCCTTCTGGCTTAGTGAATTATTATCTCCATAATAATTCACTCGACTCATCGACTACGGACGTTCTATGCTACTACGTCGTCGTCCCCAAATGATATAGGGGAATCTAATCCATTGGACTTGTCTATCCTCAATTACTGTGTACCTATAGTCCCTCATCTATCTAATATCCTAGAGACTGTATATCGGGCATGGTGTTGTCAGACATATACGATTTCCACTCGAGTTTCGCTCTAATCGGATTCTCCCGGAGAACTCTTTCTCTCTCAATCTGAATGACCGTGGCCAGAGATTTGTTTGAGCAAGAACTTATGGGATATTTCTCTCATGACGCCGAGAGTGGATGATCCTCTATCGACACTCAATAGCCCTCGTAAGGTCGATTACTACTCCCAATGACCAACTACATCCATCATATGGACGGGTATACAGCACACTAGCAGCACACTAGTCTATCCGGTTTATCTTAAAGTCCCTCTCGAGTAACCTATAATCGGGATTATTTAGGATCTGTGTTTAAAGGTGAATCGATCTCATTATTGTGATCTCATCACGATCCGATTCCCCTTGTACAAATCCAAGGTCATCATAATATATACATGCATATATGCAATAGTCAATATAAAATGATAAATACCAAAATATAATAAGCAAAAAACATTCCGTGTCAAGTCACATGTGCCATCACTCATGTGATTGGCTTATTGGGCATCTATGATTAGCAATCTCCCACTTGACTTAAAGTCAATCACCTACGTGTCTGATCCCCATTAGACCCCTATGACGCTCAAAGATAATTTTAGAAATCGACTTTGTTAGTGGATCTGTAATGTTATCTTCACATGGAACTCTTTCCACTACTATATCTCCTTGGGTCATGATCTCTCTAATAAGCTGGAACCTCCTCATAACACTTTTGATAGACCCAAGATCCCTTATTTGAGTAATTGCCCTGTAGTTGTCACAATATAAGGAATCAGCTCCTCACTAGTTGGCCCGACCCCTAAATCTGTGATGAACTTCTTCATCCAAACTCCCTCCTTTGCTACATCTACTACAGTAATGTGCTCTGCCTTTATAATCAAGTTAGCAGTAGTATCTTACTTGAAACTCTTCTAGCACACTACTCTTTCATTCAAGGTGTACACATGCCCCGAATTCGACTTACTATCATCGACATTAGACTAAAAACTTGAGTCTGTGTAGCCTTCAACCCTGAGGCTACTACCTCCATATACTAGTAAAAGATCTTTAGTGCTTCTCAAGTACTTAAGGATACATTTTATTGTTTTCCAAAGCTCCAAGCCTGGATCCGCCCAATACCTACTCGTGACACTTAGAGCAAGCACTATATCAGGCCTAGTACATAGCGTGGCATACATGATAGACTCTATCGCGGAGGCATAAGGTATCATATCCATGTTTGCCCTTTCTTTAGGAGTCTTTGGGGATATACTCCTAGAAAGTGATATCCCATATCTCATCGGCATGAGACCTATCTTAGAATTTTTCATGCCAAAACTTTTGACAATGGTTTCTACGTACCTGGGTTGGGATAAGCCAAGTATCCTCTTAGATCTACCTCTATAGATCCGAATCCCCAAGATATAGGATGCTTCCCCTAAGTCCTTCATGGAAAAGTTTCTAGATATCCAAGCCTTTACTATGGACAGCATTCCTATGTCATTCCCAATGATCAGGATGTCAACTACATATAACACCAAAAAGGTGATAGTGCTCCCACTTACCTTCTTATACACACAAGGCTCATCTTCGTTCTTGACGAAATTATAAGATCTGATTGCTGTTAGGATCAAGAGCACTAAGGGGGGGGGGGGGGGGGGGGGGGTGGGGGGGGGGGGGGGGGGGTGAATTAGTGCAATGGAAAACTTTCAACGATTTAAAACGACGTTCGTATGATAAGAACGATTTCAGTATGAAAGTCGAATCGAAAATTGCTTTAACTTAAGATCAAGTAAAGTGCAGTTAAAGTAAAGCTATGGAAGTAGTTGCAGTTAAGATAGAGAACAAAATGTAAATGCAAACGAGATTTCGAGTGGTTCGGTCAATCTTGACCTACATCCACTTTTGGCTTCCTCCTCCGATGAGGTCACCGACATCCACTAGAGGCCTTCCTTCAATAGGCGAAGGCCAACCACCCTTTTATAGTTTCACTCCTTTTGACGGGCTTAGGAGACAACCCTTACAGATTTTTCACTCCTCTCTTGAATGATCAAAACTTCGAAGAAAAGAGGGAGAAGAACTTCTAGCCTTTTACAATACTTTTAAGCTCTCAAAATCTTAGAATAAATACTAAGTTTCGGTGCCCTTTCATGCATGAAAGGGTGGGGTTTATATAGGCCCCAAACTGATTTGAATTTGGAGCTCAAAAATGTCATTTCCCATGTTTTCGGGGTTTCTGGCGGTACTACCGCCATAAATGGGTGGTACTATCGCCTGACAGAGCTCGGAGACCGAGCTCGGGCGGTACCACCGCTTGACAGGGGTGGTACTACCGCCCAGTCTCACTCGGACTAAGCCCAAGCGGTGCCACCGCTTGACAGGGGTGGTACTACCGCCCAGTCTCACTCGGAGACTAAGCCCAAGCGGTGCCACCGCTTGACAGGGGCGGTGCTACCGCCCAGTCTCACTCGGAGACTAAGCCCAAGCGGTGCCACCGCTTGACAGGGGCGGTGCTACCGCCCAGTCTCACTCGGAGACTAAGCCCAAGCGGTGCCACCGCTTGACAGGGGCGGTGCTACCGCCCAGTCTCACTCGGAGACTAAGCCCAAGCGGTGCCACCGCTTGACAGGGGCGGTGCTACCGCCCAGTCTCACTCGGAGACTAAGCCCAAGCGGTGCCACCGCTTGACAGGGGCGGTGCTACCGCCCAGTCTCACTCGGAGACTAAGCCCAAGCGGTGCCACCGCTTGACAGGGGCGGTGCTACCGCCCAGTCTCACTCGGAGACTAAGCCCAAGCGGTGCCACCGCTTGACAGGGGTGGTACTACCGCCCAGTCTCACTCGGAGACTAAGCCCAAGCGGTGCCACCGCTTGACAGGGGCGGTGCTACCGCCCAGTCTCACTCGGAGACTAAGCCCAAGCGGTGCCACCGCTTGACAGGGGTGGTACTACCGCCCAGTCTCACTCGGAGACTAAGCCCAAGCGGTGCCACCGCTTGACAGGGGTGGTACTACCGCCCAGTCTCACTCGGAGACTAAGCCCAAGCGGTGCCACCGCTTGACAGGGGCGGTGCTACCGCCCAGTCTCACTCGGAGACTAAGCCCAAGCGGTGCCACCGCTTGACAGGGGCGGTGCTACCGCCCAGTCTCACTCGGAGACTAAGCCCAAGCGGTGCCACCGCTTGACAGGGGCGGTGCTACCGCCCAGTCTCACTCGGAGACTAAGCCCAAGCGGTGCCACCGCTTGACAGGGGCGGTGCTACCGCCCAGTCTCACTCGGAGACTAAGCCCAAGCGGTGCCACCGCTTGACAGGGGTGGTACTACCGCCCAGTCTCACTCGGAGACTAAGCCCGGCAGCTGGGCGATGCCACCGCCGGCCAGGGAATCTAGGTCCGAATGGGCTGATCCATTCGGCCCAATTTGGGTTTGTCAAGGGCCCAATTGCCCCAAGATTAAGTTAATGGGATCACCTCCCATTTCTAACTTAATCATCATGCTAACTATAATATTTTTCAAGACATTTATTGTAACTTGCTCCAGTGTGTCAATCGCTTCTTCCGTCGAGCTTCCGGCGAACTTCCGACGATCATCCGACGAACCCTCGGCGATGCTTCGGCGGACTTCCGGCAAACTCCTGGACTTGCAACGATCCACTTGGCGAGTTCCGATGAGCTTCTTTGGCAAGCTCCTGGACTTCTCGGATTTGTTCCCGTAGAACCTCCGATGACCGTCCGGACTTCCATCGAACTCTCGAACCCCCAATGTGATCATAGTCTTGACTTCGGCGCAACTCCTACTGCATATCTTACTTTCATCGTAGTTAATCTTGCACACTTATCTTAATATATGGATTAGATAACAAATAACAATTGACTTCATCATCAAAATCCGAGATTCAACAATCTCCCCCTTTTTTATGATAACAATCGATTGATAACGAAGTTAACTTTAACTCCCCCTATCTATATGCCATACTCAAGATAAGTCATTCTTGAATTCAAAGCCTTTGAATTCAAGAGACATAATGATAAGTTAAGATTGATTAACCTTATCAATATTTTCATCATGATTCCTATCATGATGTATCTCTCTGAAAATGATGTCAAGGCTTGACATCCTTTTTCAAGTTTTACATTTCAAATGTGAATGATAGTAATGGTAGCAATTCATCATATGGTAAGATATCAACATGTGAAATTATGATGCAAGTTCTTGATATCTTAACATAATGCAAATATTTCAAGTGTTTAGCAATCATAGCATTTCTATCATCAATTTACCATATATTTCGATGCAAGCATTTTTAACATAATTCAAATTCAAATATGGCACTCATAGCATCAATTCATATATTTCTCCCCCTTTGTCATCAATAAAAAGGAGAACGATATAAGCAAATTTTAAACACAAGTGAGTGATAGGTAATTTTTCAACAATGAGTGATAGGATACCAATTATACAAACAACTCAAGGAAAGATTAAATCACGCTTCATTTTTACAAGGATCAAGATATGTATGTGAATCAATATCCTTGCAAGTAAAAAATCTTCCTTTTTTTCAAGAAGGAAATTATAAGAAGGAATCATTTTATCAAATCCATTTCTCGAAAATATTTTTCACATTATAAGCCTATGAAAGATGCATTTGCTAATTGATTCCACATGTCAAAAATCAATGAATCAAACTCGATATGACATATGCTTATGGGAACTACATTAAGTTCGAAAGAGAATAAGGTATCAAGAAAATCCGAAAATAAAATTTAACACTTTCATGCATTCGGACAAGGTTTTGCTATAGATTTTCCAATACAATCATGAAGATAAAACATGCTCATTATCATGGAAATTTTTATATCCAAAACACATAATTTCCAACATATTATTAAGGCATGTAATAATGTAAAATCATCATAGCAATTGAGTGATTTGATTATTGAATCAAGAAAGTCCGAAAAATAGATTTAATGAGTTCAAGCATTCGGACACATTAACATTCCTAATTCTCTTCTAATGAAATTAAATTGTTCTTCATTTAAAGGCTTTGTAAAAATATCAGCTAGTTGATGTTTAGTATCAATGAACTCTATAACTATATTATGATTAGTGACCTGATCTCGTATAAAGTGATGTCTAATATCAATATGTTTTGTTCTTGAGTGTTGAATGTGATTCTTTGTTAAACATATAGCACTTGTGTTATCACATTTAATGGGAATATTTTTAAGATGAACTTTATAATCTTCTAAGGTGTATTTCATCCACACAACTTGTGCTCAGCATGCACTAGCTGCTATATACTCAACTTCGGTTGTTGATAGTGCAACCGAGTTTTGTTTCTTAGATGACCAGGAAACAAGAGCATGTCCCAAAAATTGACATGTTCCTGATGTGCTTTTTCAATCTAATCTACATCCAGCAAAATCTGCATCAGCATAAGCAATTAACTCAAACTTCTCGATTTTCGGATACCATATTCCTAGATTTGTGGTACCTTTAAGATATCTAAGTATTCTTTTAACTACTTTGAGATGAGATATCATAAGGTTCAATTGAAACCTAGCACAAAGTCCTACACTGAACATGATATCTGGTCTAGTTGTAGTGAGGTAAAGTAAACTTTCAATCATACCCCTATAAGTTTTTTGATCAAAGCTTTCTCCACTTTCATCAACTTCTAACTTAGTGGATATGCTCATAGGAGTGTTAATAGCTTTTGAGTTTTCCATATTAAATCTCTTTAGCAAGTCTAAAGCATATTTAGTTTGACTAATAAAGATGTCATTTCTTAGTTGCTTAATTTGTAAGCCTAAGAAAAAGGTTAATTCTCCCATCAAACTCATTTTAAATTCTAGACTCATGGGTTTAGCAAAGGATTCACAAAGAGATTTGTTTATAGAACCAAAGATAATATCATCAACATAAATCTGAATAATGAGAAAATTATTTTCAACATTCTTGATAAACAATGTAGTATCAACCTTGCCTTTTGTAAAATTATTTTTAATAAGAAAATAACTAAGTCTCTCATACCAAGCCCTTGGGGCTTGTTATAAACCATAGAGAGCTTTAGTTAATTTAAACACATGATTAGTGAGGCTATTATTTTCAAATCCGGGAGGTTGTTCAACATAAACTTCTTCAGAAATAAAGCCATTAAGAAAAGCACTTTTAACATCCATTTGAAATAACTTAAAATTATTATTACTAGCATAGGCAAGGAGCATCCTTATGGCTTCTAATCTAGCCACAGGAGCGAAGGTTTCTTCGTAATCGATACCTTCTTCTTGGTTGAAACCTTGGCTACTAATCTAGCCTTGTTTCTAACCATGATACCATATTCATCTTGCTTGTTTCTAAAGACCCATTTAGTACCAATAACTAAATGGTCATTTGGCCTAGGAACAAGCTTCCACACCTCATTTCTCTCAAATTGATTTAACTCATCTTGCATTGCGATAATCCATGAATCATCTTTCATGGCTTCGTCAATACATTTAGGTTTAATTTGGGAGAGAAAAGCGGCGTTGGCACAAAATTATTTAAGAGAAGAATGTGTTTGAACCCCCTTAGATGCGTCTCCTAGAATTAGCTCCTTAGGATGAGCATCTACATATTTCCAATCCTTGGGTAAGGATGTTTCGGAAGTGGATGCATCCAAGTTGCTAGTTGGAGAAGGGGTTTCATTTAAATTCAAAGAATCAAAATTAACATCATCATCAAAATCATTTTTCTTGATTTCGGCAATCTCATTGAAAACAACATGAATGGATTCTTCTATAATTAAAGTTCTTTTATTGAATATACAAAAAGCTTTAGAAACCGAAGAATAACCAAGGAAAATTCCTTCATTGGATTTAGCATCAAATTTGCCTAAGGCATCTTTTTTATTCAAGATAAAACACTTACACCCAAAAACTTTAAAATATGAAACATTGGGTTTTTTGTTGTTCCACAACTCATAGGGAGTTTTGGTGAGTAAGGGTCTTACTAGAACTCTATTCAAAATATAGCATGTAGTGTTTACGGCTTCGGCCCAAAAATATTTGGGTAGGCTATGTTCATTCAACATGGTTCTTGCCATTTCTTATAAATTTCTATTTTTTCTTTCTACTACTCCATTTTGTTGAGGATAGGATTTCTTGGAGTAGAGAAGTTATAATTGTATCCATTAAATTGACAAAATTCTTGAAAATCATGGTTTTGAAATTCACCCTTGAGTTTTGAAATTCTTGAAAAGCATTTATTTTGAGATTTTGAGAGCTTAAAAGTGTTGTAAAAGGCTAGAAGTTCTTCTCCCTCTTTTCTTCGAAGTTTTGATTATTCAAGAGAGGAGTGAAAAATTTGTAAGGGTTGTCTCCTAAGCCCATCAAAAGGAGTGAATCTGTAAAAGGGTGGTTGGCCTTCGCCTATTAAAGGAAGGCCTCTAGTGGACGTCGGTGACCTCATCGGAGGAGGAAGCCAAAAGTGGATGTAGGTCAAGATTGACCGAACAACTCTAAATCTCGGTTCGCATTTACATTCTGTTCTCTATCTTAACTGCAACTACTTCCGTAGCTTTACTTTAACTGCACTTTACTTGATCTTAAGTTAAAGCAATTTCCGATTCGACTTTCATACTGAAATCGTTCTTATCATACGAACGTCGTTTTAAATCATCGAAAGTTTTCCGCTACACTAATTCACCCCCCCCCCTCTTAGTGCTCTTGATCCTAACAATTGGTATCAGAGTGGGGTTAACTCTCAATCGGATTAAAACCCAAGAGAGATGGCATATGTCGGAAATCAAGAGGGCCACTCTATTACACGTCCACCCATGTCCAATAGGACGAACTATACCTATTGGAAGACCCGAATGAGGATCTTTCTTATTTCAATGGATTTTGAACTTTGGAATCTTGTCGAAAATGGATTTTCGAAATCTTTGTTGAATCTCAGATTTTGATGATGAATTCAATTGTCATGTTTTATCTAATCCATATGTTGAGATAAGTATGCAGGATTAACTACGACAGCTTGAAGACATAAAGCAAGTCTACCGGAGTCAAGTTCGATGGGTGTTCGAGAGTCCGTTGAGAGTCCGAAGATTCGTCGGAGATGCTGCCGGAACCAATCGAGAAGAAATCATGGACTTATCGGAGTTTTCGGAAGTCCGCCGAAGAGATCATCGGAGGTTCGCAGAGATCACCGAGAAGGCTCGGCTACTCGTTGACTTTGCCATAAGATCGGGAGCCAGCTGGGAGTCCATCGGAAGAAATCCAAGGGCGTATCGGAAGTCCGTCGAAAGATCGCCGGAAAGCTCGCCGGAACAAGACTTGAAGTTCGCCGGTTAAAAACTTGCTTAGGAGTATGTCTTTAGTTACGTAGTTTGAATGTAATTAAGGTTAGGATTAAGAAATAATCCTATATCTTGATTAGGGGCCAACTGGGCCCAAAATGAAACCTGGTTTGGGTCGGACTTAAAGCCCAACCAGTGACTAGTAAGGTCGGGCGATGGAACCGCCGGTCTGGGCGGTGGCACCGCCCAGCACCCGAGAGCTAGTCGGTGGCACCGCTGGACTGGGCGGTAGCACCGCCCAGTACACTGTCAGTGTCGAAACTGATAGGCGGTGGCACCGCCATTGATAGGCGGTGGCACCGCTAGCTTCGGGAACCGAAGAGAATTCAAATTTTGGAGCTCAAATTTGAATCCTCTTGAGGCCTATAAATACCCCTCAATTCTCAGCAGAGATTACAACCTTTGAGGTGTAAGAAATTGAGATAAAGCCTTAGGAAAGTCTTTAGCAAGTCTTGCTTTCAATTGCTTGAGTGTTCACCTCCTTCTTTCTCTTTGAAAACTTATAAGAGTGTGAACCACTTGTAAAAGGTTGTAAGAGGGGTATTTGTCCTTCCCCTTCAAAGAGATTAGCTAGTGGAAGTTGGGAGCCTCATCGAAGAAGGCTTCGCAAGTGGATGTAGGTCATTTTGACCGAACCACTTTAAATTGGTGTGTTCCTTGAATGTGTGAGTTCTTACTTTTCTGCAATCATTATCTACATACCAAGTTCTTACTTTTCAGCAATCATTATCTACATAGCAGCAAGTTTTCGTTTTTCACTTTACTTAAGTTACTATCGAAACGAAATCTCCTTGCATTTTACGAAATCGTTTTCAAACTCACAAGTTTAATCCACTGCACTAATTCACCCCCCCCTCTTAGTGCCGCTCCGATCCTAACAATTTGTATCAGAGCAAGGCTCACTCTCATATTTGGTTTAATACCCAAGAGAGATGGCTTACTCCGGCATGCATGAGGGACACTCCATTACACGTCCACCTATGTTTAATGGGTCGGATTACACGTATTGGAAGACACGTATGAGAATCTTCCTAATTTCCATGGATTTCGAGCTTTGGACTATTGTTGAAAATGGATTTAAAAAATCTTCTCTTCCGATGAGCGAATGGAATGAATCGGAGAAGAAAGTTTTTGCTTTAAACGCAAAGGCTATGAATGCCTTGTTTTGTGCACTAGACAAAAATGAATTTAATCGCGTTTCAATTTGTGATTCTGCTTTTGATATTTGGAGAACTCTTGAGGTCACTCATGAAGGCACTAGCCGAGTGAAAGAGTCCAAAATCAATATTCTTGTGCACTCTTACGAACTTTTTCGAATGAAACCAAGTGAGTCCATCGGAGACATGTACACCCGTTTCACGGATGTCATCAATGGACTCAAAGCTCTTGGTAAAGATTTTTCTAACTTTGAATTAGTAACTAAAATCTTAAGATCCCTTCCTAAAAGTTGGGATCCAAAAGTTACTGCCATTCAAGAGGCCAAGGACCTTAAAACATTCTCTCTTGAAGAACTTATTGGGTCTCTAATGACCTACGAAATGACATGTCAAGCTCATGACAAGCTCGAGAACCCCCTTCCAAAGAACATGAAGGATATGACACTCAAATCACAAGAAGACCACTTGAAAGGAACATCAAGTGATGAGGACAGTGACAATGACATTGCACTTTTGACTCAAAAATTTTAAAAATTTATAAGAAAGAACAAATTTAAAAATAACACAAAAAATAAACTTAAACATAAAAAGGACCAAGTGATATGCTATGAATGCAAGAAGCCGGGGCATTTCAAAAATGAATGTCCCCAAGCCAAAAAGAGAACATCAAAGAAGAAGGCGCTCAAAGCAACGTGGGATGATTCAAGCGCATCCGAAGAAGAGGAGTCCAACACCGAGCAAGTTGCTCATTACACCCTAATGGCCATCGGAGAGGAGGTAACGAATTTAATTGATGCAGATTTATCTTATCATGAATTATTAAATGCCTTTCATGAGTTATTTGATGAATGCAAAACAATTAGTAGAAAATATAAATTGTTAAAAAAGGAGCATGATAGTCTTACTTGTAATTTTGATAAATTAAAAACTGAATATCATGATAGTTTAGCTCCATGCATAAAATGCCATGATCTAGAAACTCTCCAAAAGGAGAACTTGCTACTTAAGGACACCTTGAAGAAATTCGAGGTCGGTAGCAAGTCTTTGAACATGATCCTTACAAATAAGGGTCACGTTCCTAAAAGAAGTGGAATCAGATTTGTGAGAAGTTCTCACCAAAATCCAACCACCTTCATTAAAGGTCCTATCTTACATGTTCAACACCAAAGCAATTGCAACTTTTGTTGCAAATATAGACATAAAACTTATCAATGTCCATTCAAGAAAATTAGTCCGAACAAATTGATTTGGGTTCCTAAAGGAACCATGATCAAGTCTATGTAACATGATAAACAAGTTAGATCAGTTTTTGAGGCACCCAAAAGTAAATGGGTACCTAAAAATAATCCCTTCTTGTAGAAACATACACCATCACAAGCTAGGAGCAAGAGATGGTACCTTGATAGTGGATGCTCAAGGCATATGACCGGAGATCCATCCCAATTCTCCAAGCTCACTAGCATAGACGAAGGCTATGTCACCTTCGGAGACAACAACAAAAGCAAAATCATTGGCAAGGGAACCATAGGTAACAAATTAAACTTTTCTATTGATAATGTATTACTAGTTGATGGATTGAAACATAATTTCTTGAGTATTTGTCAATTATGTGATAAAGGTTATATCGTTAGATTTGAATCAAATGTGTGTATTATTGAAAAACCAAATAATAACATGACTATGATTACATTAAAACAAAATAATGTCTACACCATCAATCTTGATGAACTAGGTAATGAAATGTGCCTCTCCGCTTTAAAAGATGATGCTTGGCTTTGGCATAGGAGATTAGGCCATGCAAGCATGAAACTAATATCTAAGATCTCCTCTAGAGAATTAGTACGAGGGATTCCCAATATGAAGTTTGTTAAAGACAAAGTATGCGATGCGTGTCAACTAGGTAAACAAATAAAAACTAGTTTCAAACCAAAAAATCAAATTAGCACCACTAGACCATTACAATTGATCCATTTGGACTTATTTGGACCAATTGACACGACAAGTCTAGGAGGAAGCAAATACGCTTTTATGATTGTAGATGATTATACTAGATACACTTGGACCTATTTCTTGGCTCACAAAAGTGATTGTTTCAAATGTTTCTCTAAATTTTGTAAACTCACTCAAAACGAAAAAGGATTCATGATTTCATCAATTCGGAGTGATCACGGTGGCGAATTTCAAAACCACGATTTCCAAAATTTTTGTGAAGTTAACGGATATAACCACAACTTCTCTACTCCAAGAAACCCACAACAAAATGGAGTAGTAGAAAGAAAAAATAGAAATCCACAAGAAATGGCAAGAACTATTTTGAATGAACATAGTCTACCCAAGTACTTTTGGGCCGAAGCCGTGAATACGGCTTGCTACATCATGAATAGGGTTTTAATAAGACCATCTCTATCAAAAACTCCCTATGAATTATGGAATAACAAAACACCAAATGTTTCTTATTTTAAAGTTTTCGGTTGCAAATGCTTTATTTTAAATGAAAAGGATGCCTTAGGAAAATTTGATGCTAAATCCGATGAAGGCATCTTTCTTGGTTACTCTTCCGTTTCTAAGGCTTTTCGTGTTTTTAACAAAAGAACCTTAGTTATAGAATAGTCTATTCATGTAATTTTTAATAAAATTTCTGAGTTAAAGAAAAATGATTTTGATAATGATATTGGTTTTGAAAATTTGGATTTAAAGGAACCCCCTCCTCAAAATAGCTACTTGGATGCATCTTCTTCCAAAATCTCCTTACCCAAGGAATGGAAGTATGTAGATGCTTATCCAAAAGAGCAAATTATAGGAGATACATCACAAGGGGTTCAAACTCGTTCTTCTTTCAAGAATTTTTGTGTTAATGCTGCCTTTCTCTCTCAAATCGAACTTAAATGCATTGACGAGGCCTTGAAAGATGATTCTTGGGTCATTGTAATGCAAGAGGAATTGAATCAATTTGAGAGGAATGAGGTATGGAAGTTTGTTCCTCGACCTAGTGACCATTTAGTCATTGGTACTAAATGGGTCTTTAGAAACAAGCAAGACGAATGTGGTATCGTGGTTAGAAACAAGGCTAGATTAGTGGCCAAAGGTTTCAACCAAGAAGAAGGTATCGACTACGAAGAAACATTCGCTCCTGTGGCAAGATTAGAAGCCATTAGGATGCTCCTTGCCTATGCTAGTAGTAATAATTTTAAACTATTTCAAATGGACGTCAAAAGTGCCTTCTTGAATGGTTTTATTTCGGAAGAAGTATATGTCGAACAACCTCCTGGATTTGAAAATTCACTTCTTCCTAATCATGTATTCAAATTGACTAAGGCTCTCTATGGTTTGAAACAAGCTCCTAGAGCTTGGTACGAAAGGCTTAGTTCCTTTCTTATTTTAAATAATTTTACCAAAGGCAAGGTTGATACTACATTGTTTATCAAACATTTTGAAAATAATTTTCTTATTGTGTAAATTTATGTTGATGATATTATTTTTGATTCTTCGGATGAATCACTATGTGAATCATTTGCCAAAAATATAAGTCATGAATTTGAAATGAGTTTAATGGGAGAATTAACCTTTTTCTTAGGCTTACAAATTAAGCAACTAAGAAATGGCATCTTTATTAGTCAAACTAAATATGCTTTAGATTTGCTAAAGAGATTTAATATGGAAAGCTCAAAAGCTAATAACACTCCTATGAGCACATCCACTAAGTTAGAAGTTGATGAAAGTGGAGAAAACTTCGATCAAAAAACTTATAGAGGTATGATAGGAAGTTTACTTTTTCTCACTGCAACTAGACCAGATATCATGTTCAGTGTAGGACTTTGTGCTAGGTTTCAATCGAACCCTAAGATATCTTATCTCAAAGCGGTTAAAAGAATACTTTGATATCTTAAAGGTACCACAAATCTAGGATTATGGTATCCGAAAATCGAGAAGTTTGAGTTAATTGCTTATGTTGATGTAGATTTTGCTGGATGTAGATTAGATAGAAAAAGCACATCAGGAACATGTCAATTTTTGGGACATGCTCTTGTTTCCTGGTCATCTAAGAAACAAAACTCGGTTGCACTATCAACAACCGAAGCTGAGTATATAGCAGCTAGTGCATGCTGTGCACAAGTTGTGTGGATGAAAAAGACCTTAGAAGATTATAAAGTTTATCTTAAAAATATTCCCATTAAATGTTATAACACAAGTGCTATATGTTTAACAAAGAATCTCATTCAACACTTAAGAACAAAACATATTGATATTAGACATCACTTTATACGAGATCATGTCACTAATCATGATATAGTTATAGAGTTCATTGATACTAAACATCAACTAGTTGATATTTTTACAAAACCTTTAAGTGAAGAACAATTTGATTTCATTAGAAGAGAATTAGGAATGTTAATGTGTCCGAATGCTTGAATTCATTAAATTTATATTTCGGACTTTCTTGATTCTATGATCAAATCACTTAATTGCTATGATGATTCTACGTGCCTTAATAACATGTTGGAAATTTTGTGTTTTGGATATAAAAATTTCCATGATAACAAGCATGTTTTATCTTCGTGATTGCGTTTTGAAAATCTATAGAAAAACCTTGTCCGAATGCATGAAAATGTTAAATTTCAGATTTGGTATCTTCTTGATCCTAACAATCAGATTTTCTCGATACATCATTCTCTTCCAACTTAATGTAGCTTTCATAAGCATATGTCATATCGAGTTTGATTCATATCATTGAGTTTTGACATATGGAATCAATTAGCAAATGCATCTCCAATCATGTAAAAAAATTAATAATAATAATAACAAATAAAAAGGAAGAAGTTTTCAAAGCTATCTCCATGTCATGTCTTCCTTGAGATGCTTGTATATTTGGTATCCTATCACTCCTTGTTGAAAAATGACATGAACTTGCTTATGGCATCTCACTTATATTTAAAATTTGCTTATATTGTTCTCCTTTTTGTTGATGACAAAGGGGGAGAAATACATGAATTGATGCTATAATTGTCAAATTTGCATTATGCCATGATTGCATCATGTTAAGATATCAAGAACTTGCATTGCAATCTTACATGTTGATATCTTACCATATGATGAATCGCTTCGATTACTATCTTTTACACTTGAAATGTAAAAATTGAAAATGAATGTCAAGCCTTGACATCATTTTCAGAGAGATACATCATGATAGGAATCATGATGGAGTATTGATAAGGTTAAGCATCTTAACTTATCAATATGTCTGTTGAATTCAAAGGCTTTGAATTCAATAATGTCTTATCTCAAGTATGGCATATAGATAGGGGGAGTTAAGGTTAACTCCGTTATCAATTGATTGTCATCATCAAAAAGGGGGAGATTGTTGAATCTCGGATTTTGATGATGAATTCAATTGTCATGTTTTATCTAATCCATATGTTGAGATAAGTATGCAGGATTAACTACGATAGCTTGAAAACATAAAGCAAGTCTACCGGAGTCAAGTTCGATGGGTGTTCGAGAGTCCGTTGAGAGTCCGAAGATTCGTCGGAGATGCTGCCGGAACCAATCGAGAAGAAATCGGGGACTTATCGGAGTTTTCGGAAGTCCGCCGAAGAGATCATCGGAGGTTCGCAGAGATCACCGAGAAGGCTCGGCTACTCGTTGACTTTGCCACAAGATCGGGAGCCAGCTGGGAGTCCATCGGAAGAAATCCAAGGGCGTATCGGAAGTCCATCGGAAGATCGCCGGAAAGCTCGCCGGAACAAGACTTGAAGTTCGCCGGTTAAAAACTTGCTTAGGAGTATGTCTTTAGTTACGTAGTTTGAATGTAATTAAGGTTAGGATTAAGAAATAATCCTATATCTTGATTAGGGGCCAACTGGGCCCAAAATGAAACCTGGTTTGGGCCGGACTTAAAGCCCAACCAGTGACTAGTAAGGTCGGGCGGTGGCACCGCCCAGCACCCGAGAGCTAGGCGGTAACCTTTGAGGTGTAAGAAATTGAGATAAAGCCTTAGGAAAGTCTTTAGCAAGTCTTGCTTTCAATTGCTTGAGTGTTCACCTCCTTCTTTCTCTTTGAAAACTTATAAGAGTGTGAACCACTTGTAAAAGGTTGTAAGAGGGGTATTTGTCCTTCCCCTTCAAAGAGATTTGCTAGTGGAAGTTGGGAGCCTCATCGAAGAAGGCTTCGCAGTGGATGTAGGTCATTTTGACCGAACCACTTTAAATTGGTGTGTTCCTTGAATGTGTGAGTTCTTACTTTCTGCAATCATTATCTACATACCAAGTTCTTACTTTTCAGCAATCATTAGCTACAGAGCACCCGAGAGCTAGGCGGTGGCACCGCCCAGCACCCGAGAGCTAGGCGGTGGCACCGCCCAGCACCCGAGAGCTAGGCGGTGGCACCGCCCAGCACCCGAGAGCTAGGCGGTGGCACCGCCCAGCACCCGAGAGCTAGGCGGTGGCACCGCCCAGCACCCGAGAGCTAGGCGGTGGCACCGCCCAGCACCCGAGAGCTAGGCGGTGGCACCGCCCAGCACCCGAGAGCTAGGCGGTGGCACCGCCCAGCACCCGAGAGCTAGGCGGTGGCACCGCCCAGCACCCGAGAGCTAGGCGGTGGCACCGCCCAGCACCCGAGAGCTAGGCGGTGGCACCGCCCAGCACCCGAGAGCTAGGCGGTGGCACCGCCCAGCACCCGAGAGCTAGGCGGTGGCACCGCCCAGCACCCGAGAGCTAGGCGGTGGCACCGCCCAGCACCCGAGAGCTAGGCGGTGGCACCGCCCAGCACCCGAGAGCTAGGCGGTGGCACCGCCCAGCACCCGAAGTCTTTAGCAGTCTTGCTTTCAATTGCTTGAGTGTTCACCTCCTTCTTTCTCTTTGAAAACTTATAAGAGTGTGAACCACTTGTAAAAGGTTGTAAGAGGGGTATTTGTCCTTCCCCTTCAAAGAGATTTGCTAGTGGAAGTTGGGAGCCTCATCGAAGAAGGCTTCGCAAGTGGATGTAGGTCATTTTGACCGAACCACTTTAAATTGGTGTGTTCCTTGAATGTGTGAGTTCTTACTTTTCTGCAATCATTATCTACATACCAAGTTCTTACTTTTCAGCAATCATTATCTACATAGCAGCAAGTTTTCGTTTTTCACTTTACTTAAGTTACTATCGAAACAAAATCACCTTGCATTTTACGAAATCGTTTTCAAACTCACAAGTTTAATCCGCTGCACTAATTCACCCCCCCCTCTTAGTGACGCTCCGATCCTAACAATCTTCTCTTCCAATGATTGATTAGAATGAATTGGAGAAGAAGACTTTCGCTCTTAATGCAAAGGCTATGAATGCCTTATTTTGTGCGCTTGATAAAAATGAGTTCAATCGTGTTTCGGTTTGTGAAACCGCATTTGATATTTGGCATACACTCGAAGTGACTCACGAAGGCACAAGTAGAGTGAAAGAGTCAAAAATCAATCTTTTAATACATTCTTTTGAACTCTTCCGAATGAAACCGAGCGAGACTATTGGCGATATGTACACCCGTTTCACGGATGTCGTTAATGGTCTAAAAGGACTTGGCAAAAGTTTTTCAGATTTTGAGCTCGTAAATAAGATTCTAAGATCCCTTCCTAAGAGTTGGGACCCTAAAGTCACTGCTATTCAAGAGGATAAAGATCTAAACAACTTCCCTCTTGAAGAATTAATCGGGTTATTAATGACCTACGAAATGACTTGCAAAGCTCATGAAGAGCAAGAAGAGATCCTTCCAAAGAACAGGAAGGATATGGCACTTAAAACTTTCGAAGACCACATGAGAGAAAACTCAAGTGATGAAGACTGTGACTAGAATTTTGTGAATTTTATGATTTTCAAGAATTTTCAAGGGCTTGGTATGAGAGACTTAGTTCTTTTCTTATTAAAAATAATTTTACAAAAGGCAAGGTTGATACTATATTGTTTATCAAGAATTTTAAAAATAATTTTCTCATTGTTCAGATTTATGTTGATGATATTATCTTTGGTTCTACAAACGAATCTCTTTGTGAATCATTTGCTAAAACCATGAGTCTAGAATTTGAAATGAGTTTGATGGGAGAATTAACCTTTTTCTTAGGCTTACAAATTAAGCAACTAAGAAATGACATATTTATTAGTCAAACTAAATATGCTTTAGACTTCCTAAAGAGATTTAATATGGAAAGCTCAAAAGCTATAAACACTCCTATGAGCACATCCACTAAGTTAGAGGTTGACGAAAGTGGAGAAAGCTTCGATCAAAAAACTTATAGGGGTATGATAGGAAGTTTACTTTACCTCACTACAACTAGACCAGATATCATGTTCAGTGTAGGACTTTGTGCTAGGTTTCAATCGAACCCTAAGATATCTCATCTCAAAGTGGTTAAAAGAATATTTAGATATTTTAAAGGTACCACAAATCTAGGATTATGATATCCGAAAACCGAGAAGTTTGAGTTAATTGCTTATGTTGATGCAGATTTTGCTGGATGTAGATTAGATAGAAAAAGCACATCAGGAACATGTCAATTTTTGGGACATGCTCTTGTTTCCTGGTCATCTAAGAAACAAAACTCGGTTGCACTATCAACAACCGAAGCTGAGTATATAGCAGCTAGTGCATGCTGTGCACAAGTTGTGTGGATGAAAAACACCTTAGAAGATTATAAAGTTCATCTTAAAAATATTCCCATTAAATGTGATAACACAAGTGCTATATGTTTAACAAAGAATCTCATTCAATACTCAAGAACAAAACATATGGATATTAGACATCACTTTATACGAGATCATGTCACTAATCATGATATAGTTATAGAGTTCATTGATACTAAACAGCAACTAGCTGATATTTTTACAAAGCCTTTAAGTGAAGAACAATTTAATTTCATTAGAAGAGAATTAGGAATGTTAATGTGTCCAAATGCTTGAACTCATTAAATCTATTTTTCGGACTTTCTTGATTCAATAATCAAATCACTCAATTGCTTTGATGATTTAACATGATTACATGCGTTAGTAATATGTTGAAAATTATGTATTTTGGATATAAAAATTTCCATGATAATGAGCATATTTTATCTTCATGATTGTATTGGAAAATCTATAGCAAAATCTTGTCCGAAGGCATGAAAGTGTTAAATTTTATTTTCGAATTTTCTTGATACATTATTCTCTTTCGAACTTAATGTAGCTCTCATAAGCATA
The DNA here is from genome assembly GCA_004837865.1 of Musa balbisiana. Classification (NCBI taxonomy): domain Eukaryota; kingdom Viridiplantae; phylum Streptophyta; class Magnoliopsida; order Zingiberales; family Musaceae; genus Musa; species Musa balbisiana. The sequence goes on along the minus strand of CM017194.1, from coordinate 17,626,592 downwards.
TGTTATATCGAGTTTGATTCATTGATTTTTGACATGTGGAATCAATTAGCAAATGTATCTTTCATAGGCTTATAATGTGAAAAAATATTTTCATATACATATCTTAAAAAAAAAAAAAGGGAAGATTTTTTACTTGCAAGGATATTGATTCACATACATATCTTGATCCTTGCAAAAATGAAGCGTGATTTAATCTTTCCTTGAGATGTTTGGTATCCTATCACTCATTGTTGAAAAATTACCTATCACTCACTTGTGTTTAAAATTTGCTTATATCGTTCTCCTTTTTGTTAATGACAAAGGGGGAGAAATATATGAATTGATGCTATGAGTGTCATATTTGAATTTGAATTATGTTAAAAAAGCTTACATCGAAATATATGGTAAATTGATGATAGAAATGCTATGATTGCTAAACACTTGAAATATTTGCATTATGTTAAGGTATCAAGAACTTGCATCGTAATTTCACATGTTGATATCTTACCATATGATGAATTATTACTATTACTATCATTCACATTTGAAATGTAAAACTTGAAAAAGGATGTCAAGCCTTGACATCATTTTCAGAGAGATACATCATGATAGGAATCATGATGAAAGTATTGATAAGGTTAAACAATCTTAACTTATCAATATGTCTCTTGAATTCAAAGGCTTTGAATTCAAGAATGACTTATCTTGAGTATGGCATATAGATAGGGGGAGTTAAAGTTAACTCCGTTATCAATTGATTGTTATCATCAAAAAGGGGGAGATTGTTGAATCTCGAATTTTGATGATGAAGTCAATTGTCATTTGTTATATAATCCATATGTTAAGATAAGTGTGCAGGATTAACTACGATAAAAGTAAGACATGCAGCAGGAGTTGCGCCGAAATCAAGACTATGATCACGTTGAGGGTTCGAGAGTTCGACGGAAGTCCGGACAGTCATCGGAGGTTCTGCGGGAACAAATCCGAGAAGTCCAAGAGCTTGCCAAAGAAGCTCATCGGAACTCGCCAAGTGGATCATCGCAAGTCCAGGAGTTTGCCGGAAGTCCACCGGAGCATCGCCGAGGGTTCGTCGGATGATCGTCGGAAGTTCGCCGGAAGCTTGACGGAAGAAGCGATTGATGCACCGGAGCAAGTTGTAGTAAATGTCTTGAAAAATATTGTAGTTAGCATGATGATTAAGTTAGAAATGGGAGGTGATCCCATTAACTTAATCTTGGGGCAATTGGGCCCTTAACAGACACAAATTGGGCCAAATGGATCAGCCCATTCGGACCCAGATTCCCTAGCCGGCGGTGGCACCGCCCAGCAGCCGAGTCTCGGAGTGAGGCTGGGCGGTGGCACCGCCCCTGTCAGGCAGTGGTACCACCTAGGCTCAGTCTACAAGTGAGACTGGGTGGTAGCACCGCCCTTGTCAAGCGGTGGCACCGCCTGGGCTCAGTCTCCGAGTGAGATTGGGTGGGCGGTAGCACCGCCCCTATCAGGCAGTGGCACCGCCTGGGCTCAGTCTCCGAGTGAGACTGGGTGGTAGCACCGCCCCTATCAGGCAGTGGCACCGCCTGGGCTCAGTCTCCGAGTGAGACTGGGTGGTAGCACCGCCCCTATCAGGCAGTGGCACCGCCTGGGCTCAGTCTCCGAGTGAGACTGGGTGGTAGCACCGCCCCTATCAGGCAGTGGCACCGCCTGGGCTCAGTCTCCGAGTGAGATTGGGTGGGCGGTAGCACCGCCCCTATCAGGCAGTGGCACCGCCTGGGCTCAGTCTCCGAGTGAGATTGGGTGGGCGGTAGCACCGCCCCTATCAGGCAGTGGCACCGCCTGGGCTCAGTCTCCGAGTGAGACTGGGTGGTAGCACCGCCCCTATCAGGCAGTGGCACCGCCTGGGCTCAGTCTCCGAGTGAGACTGGGTGGTAGCACCGCCCCTATCAGGCAGTGGCACCGCCTGGGCTCAGTCTCCGAGTGAGACTGGGTGGTAGCACCGCCCCTATCAGGCAGTGGCACCGCCTGGGCTCAGTCTCCGAGTGAGACTGGGTGGTAGCACCGCCCCTATCAGGCAGTGGCACCGCCTGGGCTCAGTCTCCGAGTGAGATTGGGTGGGCGGTAGCACCGCCCCTATCAGGCAGTGGCACCGCCTGGGCTCAGTCTCCGAGTGAGATTGGGTGGGCGGTAGCACCGCCCCTATCAGGCAGTGGCACCGCCTGGGCTCAGTCTCCGAGTGAGACTGGGTGGTAGCACCGCCCCTATCAGGCAGTGGCACCGCCTGGGCTCAGTCTCCGAGTGAGACTGGGTGGTAGCACCGCCCCTATCAGGCAGTGGCACCGCCTGGGCTCAGTCTCCGAGTGAGATTGGGTGGGCGGTAGCACCGCCCCTATCAGGCAGTGGCACCGCCTGGGCTCAGTCTCCGAGTGAGACTGGGTGGTAGCACCGCCCCTATCAGGCAGTGGCACCGCCTGGGCTCAGTCTCCGAGTGAGATTGGGTGGGCGGTAGCACCGCCCCTATCAGGCAGTGGTACTGCCCAAGCTCGGTCTCCGAGCTCTGTCAGACGGTAGTACCGCCCATTTATGGCGGTAGTACCGCCAAGACCCCGAAAACATGGGAATTGATATTTTTGAGCTCCAAATTCAAATCAGTTTGAGGCCTATATAAACCCCACCCTTTCATGCATGAAAGGGCACCAAAACTTAGCATTTATTCTGAGATTTTGAGATCTTAAAAGTGTTGTAAAAGGCTAGAAGTTCTTCTCCCTCTTTTCTTCGAAGTTTTGATCATTCAAGAGAGGAGTGAAAAATTTGTAAGGGTTGTCTCCTAAGCCCGTCAAAAGGAGTGAAACTGTAAAAGGGTGGTTAGCCTTCGCCTATTGAAGGAAGGCCTCTAGTGGACGTCGGTGACCTCATCGGACGAGGAAGCCAAAAGTGGATGTAGGTCAAGATTGACCGAACCACTCTAAATCTCGGTTTGCATTTACATTCTGTTCTCTATCTTAACTGCAACTACTTCCATAGCTTTACTTTAACTACACTTTACTTGATCTTAAGTTAAAGTAATTTCCGATTCAACTTTCATACTGAAATTATTCTTATCATATGAACGTCGTTTTAAAATCGTCAAAAGTTTTCCGCTGCACTAATTCACCCCCCCCCCTCTTAGTGCTCTTGATCCTAACACCAACTTTATTGTTCACAATGCCCTTTTGTACTTTAGTGTTTGTGAGATTATTTGGACCTTTACTAGAAATAGTAAAGGGAATAGATAGACCTTTGCTAGAAATAGTAAAGGGATTATTTGGACCTTTTCCAAAAATGGTAAAGGGTATGTGGTTAGAGTTTGCGATGCTTTAGATTATGTTTTATAGTCATTCAGAAATAGATAGACCATATTATGTTATGATCTCACTTTACCTTCTGTCTATTTGATATGGTATCCAAAGCTTTGGTTATATGCTTCTATGTATGCTTTGGATAAGAATGAAATGTATACAACATCAAATGCGATGTTTGAGCTTCTGTTTCGTATTTATTCTTTGATATGTTCTGAAATGCTTCTTATGCTTTCGAAACATTCCATATGCCATTGATATGTTCCAAAATGCTTCATAGATATATTTCAAAGCATTTCATCCACCATTGATATGTTTCGAAATGTTTCATCCACCATTGATATGCTCCGAAATGCTTTCTATGCTATTGATATACTCTAAAATGTTTCATATGCCATTGATATGATTCGAAGCATTATCATTCGCCATTGATATGTTCTGAAATGTTTCATCCGCCATTGATATGTTATAAAATATTTCATCCGCCATTGATATGCTCCAAAATGCTTCATATGCCTTTGATATACTCCGAAATGCTTCATATGCCATTGATATGTTTCGAAGTATTTCATTTGCTATTGAAATGTTCCGAAATGTTTCATCTGCTATTGATATGTTACTAAATGTTTCATCCGCCATTGATATGCTTCGAAATGTTTCATATGCCTTTGATATTCTCCGAAATGCTTCATATGCCTTTGATATTCTCCGAAATGCTTCATATGCCATTGATATGTTCTGAAGCATTTTATCCGCCATTGATATGTTCCGAAATATTTCATCTACCATTGATATGCTCTGAAATGCTTCCTATGCCATTGATATACTCTGAAATGCTTCATATGCCATTGATATGTTCCGAAGCATTTCATCCGCCATTGATATGTTCCGAAATATTTCATTCGCTATTGATATATTACGAAATGTTTCATCTGCAATTGATATGCTCCGAAATGTATCATATGCCATTGATATATTCCAAAACATTTCATACGTCATTGATATGCTCCAAAATATTTCATCCACCATTGATATGATCCAAAATATTTTTTGTGCCATTAATATGTTTCAAAACATATCATATACCATTGATATGCCCCGAAATACTCCTTACATCAATGATTTGCTCCAATTAGTCTTTACTCCTTTGTTATGAACAAAATATGCTTCGAATGAAATGGCATTGTAATTCTTGTTGAATCTAAGATTTTGATGATGAAATTAATTGGTAAAATATTTAAGCTAATCCTTTGCTGAGATATGTGTGCAGGATTAACTACGATATTAGTAAGACGTAAAACAAGTGTTGTGCCAGAGTCAAGATCGAGATCTCGTTGGGAATTTGAGAGTTCGTCGGAAGTCTGGACGTTTATCGGAAGTTCTGGCAGAACCAACCAAGAAGTCTAGGAGTTTGCCAAAGAAACTTATCAAAGCTCGCCAAGAAGATTGTCATAAAGTCCGGGAGCTTGTTGGGAGTCCGCTAGAGCATTGTCGAGAGTTCGTTGGATGTTTATCGGAAATATGCTAAAAGCTTGCCGGAAGAGAAATTGATGCACAGGAACATGAAAAGCCTTAATCATGTCTTAATTATTGTAGTTAAAGCGTAAATTAAGTTAGGATTAGGAGGTAATCCTACTAACTTAATTAGGGGCCAACTGGGCCCTAAGTTGTACTGGTTTGGGCCGGATTCAAGGCTCAACCAGGATGCTAAAAGCTTGGCCGGTGGTGGCACCACCTAGGAAATAGCACCCCAGGAATTCTAGGTGGTCGTATCGCCGGTAGTTATTGCTGCCAGCGATGGTACCACCCTTGTCAAGCGGTGGTACCACTAGAGCTCAGTCTCTGAGCTCTATCAGGCGATGGTACTGCCTAATGTCAAGTGTTAGACGATGGTACCGCCTAGTAATGGCGGTGGTACTGCTAGTACCTCGGAAATCTGGGATGAGATACTTTTTAGCTTCATTTTTGAAGCCATTGAGGCCTATAAAAACCCCACGCTTTTCTACATGAAAGGGCATGAAAAGTATTAAGATAATCATCAGCTATTGGCGTGTAAAAGTGTTGTAAATAGGTGCTAGAGTCCTCCTCCCTTTCTAAGTTTTGAGATTATACAAGAGAGGTGTAAGACTTGTAAGTGTTCTCTCCTAAACTCGTGAAAAGGAGAAAGCACTATAAAAGAGGTGGTTGGTCTTCACCTATTAAAGAAAGGCCTTTAGTGGACACCGGAGACCTCGTCGGAGGAGAAATCCGAAAGTAGATGTAGGTCACGTTGACCGAACCACTCTAAATCCTTATTTGCTTTTCATTTAAGTAATTTACATTACTGCAAATCTCCTTAATCCTCTCTTGCACTTTTACGAAAGCTTTCAAGTTCTTAATCTCTTCGAAACGGATTGAATCGAAACCATTTTTGTCGGAATCGATTTTAAATGAAATGAATAATTTTCTAAAATATTGAAAGTTTTTTGCTACACTAATTCACCCCCTCTTAGTGCCGCTCTTGATCCTAACAATTGGTATTAGAGCAAGATTCAGTCTCATTTGGTTTTAAACCCAAGAGAGATGGCATTTGCCGGCAACCTAGAGGGTCATTCAATTACACGTCTGCCCATGTTCAATAGGACGGATTATAAATATTTGAAGACTAGAATGAGGATCTTCCTAATCTCAATGGATTTCAAATTATGGAATATTGTAGAAAATGGCTTTCAAATGTCTTCTCTTCTAATGAATGATTGGAATGAGTTGGAGAAGACGACTTTTGCTTTAAACACAAAGGCTATGAATGCCTTGTTTTGTACATTAGATAAAGATGAGTTTAAGCATCAATTTGTGAAATGGCTTTTGACATTTGGCACATACTCGAAATGACTCATGAAGGCACTAGTAGAGTGAAGGAGTCAAAAATTAATTTTTTAGTGTATTCCTATGAGTTATTTCGAATGAAATCGAGTGAGACCATTGGAGACATGTGCACCCAATTTACGGATGTCATCAGTGGTCCAAAAAGACTTGGTAAAGGTTTCTCGGATTTTGAACTTGTTAATAAGATCTTAAGATCCCTACCAAAAAGTTAGAATCTTAAAGTAACGGCCATTCAAGAGGCCAAAGATCTAATAATTTTCCTCTTGAAGAACTAATTGGATCACTAATGACCTATGAAATAATATATAAAGCTCATGAAGAGCTTGAGAACACCCTTCCAAAGAACAAGAAAGATATAGCACTGAGAACACAAGAAGATCACTTGAAAAAAAACTCAAGTGATGAGGACTTTGATGAAGACTTGGCATTATTAACAAGAAAATTTAAAAAAATTGTAAAAAAAATAAATTAAAAAATGATACTAAAAATAAATTTGAACCAAAGAAAGAACAAGTAACATGCTATGAATGTAAGAAGCTGGGACATTACAAGAGCTAATGTCCCCTAACCAAGAAGAGGCAACTAAAGAAGAAGGCTCTCAAAGCAACATGGAACGACTCAAGTGCATCCGAAGAAGAGGAGCCTACCATCACCGAGCAAGATGCTCACTATGCGCTAATGGCTATTGGAGATGAGGTAACAAGTTCATTAGACACAAATTTAAATTTCGATGAGCTTTCAAGTGCTTTTCATGAATTGTTTGATGAATTAGAATTTTGAGTAAAAAGTATAATTCTTTGAAAAAGAAACATGCTTCTCTTATTATCAATTTTGATAGGGTAAAGATTGAGCATGAAAATAGCTTTGCTCCCTGCATAAAATGTCATGATCTAGAAATACTTCAAAAGGAAAACTTGCTACTCAAAGATACCTTGAAGAAATTTGAGATTGGTAGTAAGTCCTTGAACATGATCCTTGCCAACAAGGGTCATGATCATAGTAGAGGCGGAATCGGATTTGTGTGTAGATCTCACCAAAATCCAACCACCTTTGTTAAAGGCTCTACTTTGCATGTTTCATCCCGAAACAAATGTAACTTTTGTTGCAAACTTAAACATGTTGTGTACAAATGTTCATTCAAGAAATGTAGTCCACATAAATTGATTTAAATTCCTAAAAGAACCTCAAATAACTCAATGCAACATAATATGCTATGTAGACCGATTTTTGAGGCACCCAAGGTCAAATGGGTGCCTAAAAATCATCTCTTTTTGTAGAAAAATGTACCATCACAAACTAGAAGCAAGAGATGGTAGCTTGATAGTGGATACTCAAAGCACATGACCGGAGATCCATCTCATTTCTCTAAGCTCACTAGCCTAGACAAAGGATATGTCACCTTCGGAGACAATAACAAGGGTAAAAACATTGACAAAGGAACCATAGGTAACAAATCCAACCTTCTTATTGGAAATGTATTATTAGTTGATGGTTTAAAGCATAACCTCTTGAGTATTAGTCAATTATGTGATAAAGGATATATTGTTAGATTTGAATCTAATGCTTGCATTATTGAAAAACTATATAAAAACACATCTATGATTGCACTAAATCAAAATAACGTATACACTATTGACATTAATGATCTTTGCAATGAAATGTATTTTTTGGTTTTGAATGATGATGCTTGGCTTTAGCATAGGAGATTAGGTCATGTTAGCATGAAACTAATCTCTCAGATTTCATCTAAAGAACTTGTAAGAGGAATTTCTCATATCAAGTTCGTCAAAGATAATGTGTGTGATGCATGTCAACAAGGAAAATAAATAAAAGGTAACTTCAAACTCAAGAATCAAATAAGCACCTCTAGACCTTTGCAATTGATCCACATGGACTTGTTCGGACTAATTGCTATATCAAGCCTAGGAGGTAGCAAATATGCATTTGTCATTGTGGATGATTTTAGTAGATACACATGGACTTACTTCTTAACACACAAAAATGATTGCTTTAGATATTTCTCTAAGTTTTGTGAACTTGTTCAAAATGAAAAAGGTTTTATGATTTCATTAATTTGAAGTGATCATGGTAGAGAATTTTAAAATCATGATTTCCAAGAATTTTATGAATCTAATGGATACAACCACAACTTCTCTACTCTAAGAAATCCTCAACAAAATGGAGTAGTAGAAAGAAAGAATAGAAACTTACAAGAAATGGCTAGAACTATATTAATTGAATATAGCCTACCTAAATATTTTTGGGCTGAAGCAGTAAATACAGCATGCTATGTCATAAATAGAGTTCTAGTAAGACCATTACTTTCCAAAACTCCTTATGAGTTGTGGAACAACAAAAAACCCAATGTTTCATATTTTAAAGTTTTCAGATGTAAATGCTTTATATTGAATGAAAAAGATACCTTAGGAAAGTTTGATGTAAAATTCGATGAAGGAATTTTTCTTAGTTATTCTTCCATTTCTAAAGCTTTTCATATCTTTAACAAAAGAACTTTGAGTATAGAAGAATCAATTCATTTGATTTTTAATGAAATTTCCAAAGTTAAGAAAAATGATTTTGATGATGATCTTAATTTTGATACTTTGAACTTGAATAAATCCCTTTCTCCTTCTAGCAACTTAGATACATTATCTTCCGAACCTTCTTTACCGAAGGAATGGAAGTATATAAATCTCATCCTAAGGAGCTAATAATAGGAGGCACATCTAAAGGGGTTCAAATTTGTTTCTCTCTTAAGAATTTCTATGCAAACTCCATTTTTCTCTCCCAAATTGAACCTAAATACATTGATGAGGCTTTGAAAGATTATTCATGGGTCATCGCAATACAAGAGGAGTTGAATCAATTTGAGAGAAATAAGGTGTGGAAGCTTGTTCTTAGGCCAAATGACTATTTAGTTATTGGTACTAAATGGGTCTTCAAAAACAAGCAAGATGAACTTTGTATCGTGTTTAGAAACAAGGCTATATTAGTGGTTAAAGGTTAAAACCAAGAAGAAGGTATCGATTATGAAGAAACCTTCGCTCCTGCAGCATGATTAGAAGCCATATGGATGCTCTTTGCCTATGCTAGTAGTTACAATTTTAAGTTATTTTAAATAGATGTTAAAAGTACTTTTCTTAATGGCTTTATTTCTGAAGAAGATTATGTTGAACAACCTCCTGGATTTGAGAATGATAATCTCCCCAATCATATGTTTAAATTGACTAAAGCTCTCTATGGATTGAAACAAACCCTAAGGGCTTGGTATGAGAGACTTAGCTCATTTCTTATCGAAAATAATTTCTCTAAAGGCAAGATTGATGCTACATTATTCATCAAAAATTTTAAAAATAATTATTCTATTGTTCAAATTTATGTTGATGATATTATTTTTGGTTCCACAAACGAATTTCTATGTGAATCATTTGCTAAAAGTATGAGTTGAATTTGAAATGAGTTTGATGGGAGAATTAACCTTTTTTTTAGGCTTACAAATCAAACAACTAAGTAATGATATTTTTCTTAATCAAACAAAATATGTTTTAGATTTGCTAAAAAGGTTTAATATGGATAGCTCAAAAGGTATCAATACTTCCATGAGTACCTCCATTAAGTTAGACATTGATGAAAGTGGAGAAGCTTTGATCAAAAAGCTTAGGGGATAGGAAGTTTACTATACCTCTCCGCAACTACACCGGATATCATATTTAGTATAGGCCTTTATGCTAGGTTTCAATTTAATCCTAAGATATCTCATCTTAAAGCAGTTAAGAAAATTCTTAGATATCTTAAAGATACCACTAATCTAGGATTATGGTATCCTAAATCTGAGAACTTTGAACTAATTACATATGCTAATGCGGATTTTGCTGAATGTAGATTAGATAGAAAAAGCACATCCAGAACATGTCAATTTTTAGGAGACACACTTGTTTCTTGGTCTTCCAAGAAACAAAACTCAGTTGCACTATCTACAACCGAAGTTGAGTATATTGCAGCTAGTGCATGTTGTGCACAAGTTGTGTGGATGAAAAATACTTTAGAAGATTATAAGATTCATCTTAAAAACATTCTGATAAAATGTGATAACACAAGTGCAATATGTTTAACAAAAAATCTCATTCAATACTCTAGAACAAAATATATTGATATTAGGCATCACTTTATACGAGATTATATCAATAATCATGATGTAATATTAGATTTTATTGATACGAAACATCAATTAGCTAATTTCTTTACAAAACCTTTAAGTGAAGAACAATATGATTTTATTAGAAGTGAGTTAGGAATGTTAATTTATCTGAATGCATGAATTTGATGTATATCTTTTTCAGACTACCTTTACAAATTTCTTGAATGGATCTTTCATAAGTTTATGCCATATCAAGTTTATTCCATATCCTTGCTCCATCACTTAATAAATTTTTTAGATGAACACTTGCAAAATGAGGGTTTGATTTTACATGAATATCTTGATCCTTATGAAAATTGAAGTATGATTTAATGAAAAAACTCTTTTATAATTTTTAACTTGATTCAAATCATTTCACAAAGTTGGTTCTTAATGGATTTTCTCCTTTCTTTCCTTCTTCATGTAAAAGTTTTGATGAAAAAAAAAAAGGGAGAAGTTGATGAAAGCTATCTCTTTACTGCTTATATCTTTTAATGTTGAGAACTTTTGAATGATACCATGTCATGAATGCTTGAAATATGATTGGTATTGAAACGTGGCACGAATTTTTACCACACTTGTATGAATTTTTACAAATTGGAATATCTCCTTTTTATTGATGACAAAGGGGGAGAAATGATACTAAAATATGATAAATTGATGACAAATGTATGCAAGTATTCGATCATAAATACTTGAAATGATAGCTTGATAAATTTCTTTCAACATGATAAGATATTTAGAGCTTAACTTGCTATTTTACAATTGATATCTTGCCATATAATGATGAATTGCTATCTTTGTCATCTTTCATATTCGAAATATCAAACTTGAAAATGGATGTCATGCCTTGACATCATTTTGAGAATATTAGATCATGATCATGATGTGTCTATTAATAAGTTTAAATGAACTTAACTTATCAATTTGTTTCTTGAATTCAAAGGCCTTGAATTCAAGAATATTTTTTCTCAAAATACAACATGTAGATAGGGGGAGTTATGATTAACTCCTTCACCAATTGGTTGTCATCATCAAAAATGGGAAGATTGTTAAATCTCGAATTTTGATGATGAAATTAATTGGTAAAATATTTGAGCTAATCCTTTGCTGAGATATATGTGCCGGATTAACTACGATATCGGTAAGATATAAAGTAGATATTGTGCTAGTGTCAAGATTGAGATCTCGTTGGGAGTTCGAGAGTTCGTCGAAAGTCTGGACGTTTATCGGAAGTTCTACTGGAACTAACCGAGAAGTCCAGGAGCTTGTCAAAGAAACTTGTTAAAGCTCACCAAGAAGATTGTCGTAAAGTCCGGGAGCTTGCCAAGAGTCCGTCGAGGCATTATTAAGAGTTCGTCGGATGTTCACTAGAAGTATGCTAGAAGCTTGTTGGAAGAGCAATTGACGCACCGGAACATGAAAAGCCTTAATCATGTCTTAATTATTATAGTTAGAGCATAAATTAAGTTAGGATTGGGAGGTAATCTCACTAACTTAATTAGGGGCTAACTGGGCCCCAAGTTGGGCTAGTTTGGGCCGAATTCAAGGCCCAACCAAGATGCTGAAAGCTTGGCTAGTGGTGGCATCGCTTGAGAAATAGCACCCCAGGAATTCTGAGCGGTGGTACCACCGGCAATTATTGCTGCCAACGGTGGTACTGCCCTAGTAAGGTGGTGGTATTGCCGGAGCTCAGTCTTCGAGCTTTGTCAGGTGGTCGTATCGTCCAGACTAGGCGATGGTACCGCCTAGTGTCAGGTGTTAGGCGGTGGTACCACCAATATCCCAAAAATCGAGGATAAAATACTTTTTGACTCCATATTTGAAGCCATTGGGGCCTATAAAAATCTAACCCTTTTCTACATAAAAGGGCACGAAAAGTATTGAGATAATCTTGAGCTATTAGGGTGTAAAAGTGTTGTAAACAAGTGCTAGAGTCCTCCTCCCTTTCTAAGTTTTGAGATCATACAACAGAGATGTGAGACTTGTAAGGGTTCTCTCCTAAACCCGTGAAAAGGAGAAAGTGCTATAAAAAAGGTGGTTGGTGTAACATCCCTCGTTTCTAAATATTCGTATAAGATTTTAATTGTAATATAAGTATCCATTTTAAATTTTATAGATGAGCCTAAATATAATTCTGGGGACTTGTTTGAAATAGAACAAAAAAATTTCTGAGGATCTATTTGTAAACCTTGAGGACCTAATCGTAAATATAATAATACAAGGACTAAATTGTAAAATATACAAAATTACAAATCCTACCACTTAAGCCTCTCTGCTATCATTCTCAAGGAACTTGAGAAGGTAGCTATGTGGAAGAAGAGAGGAAGGGAGAAAGAAGAAAAAAAAAGGGAAGAAGAAGAAGAGAAATTTGGGGTTTTGGGTTTTTTGCTCAAATCTTCTCATTTGGGGTCAAAAATTCTTAAAGACAAGTATTCTAACCCCATCCTATAAAAATATTAGTCTTTGTTCTCATATTAATTTGGAATAATCTAAAATATTTCTGCTTAGGACCTGATATCTCTCTTGTTAGATATAAAACCATGGATCTGAAATTTTTCGATAAACTGACCCCTATACATTATTTCAGCCATAAATTTTAGTACCAAATGTGAATTTAGGCAGGGCCTAGTTCATTTGAAATTAGACTCTTATACCTTTCTTTTGACACTAATGTTCAAAATTTTGGAAACCGAATACTTACACAAACTTCTATTTCAAATGAGCCTATGGATGTTGTAAAACAGGGATCATAATTTCTAACCTTTTGATACTAAAATGCCTATAAGTCCCTGTTGAAAATTCTATTTATGCCAAGCTGATTTCATTTGAAACTAGACTTGTAGATCTTTCTTTTGATATATAGATTGAGAAATTTAAAATCCAAATGCCTATCCAATTATCTATTGAAACCGACCCTATGAATTCTGCAAAACAGTGATTTTATTTTTTGACCTTTGGTTACTAAATCAATTGTAACTCTTTGTTGGAAACTTTGATTGTTACGAAACTTATTTCATCTGAAAATAAATTGAAATATCTTTTGATAATAGTTTTCTTGAGTATATTGGAGCATAATTGACAGTATGAAGTATTTGTTCAATGGGCCTCTCGAATTTTGTCAAAAATCAAGCTTTGGTCGATTTCGTATATTTTATTTTCATTCATTGGGAAATAGATTTCATTCAGCTTCCTTCATTCAATGGAGCGTTATATTACTATTTTGGATTCTTGTTTGCTCTTGTCCTTCAATTATTTGCATTCTTGAAAACTATTGTGTAACGTTTATGCTATATCGTATTGACTCATACAGGCACCTGTATATCCCATTGTCCCGCATTTGCTTTCAATGTGTGCCTATTCTAGTTTCATTCCTTTAAACAATAAATTCATCTAACTTTCTTATTTGAACTGAGCTATATGTGATTACTTGGAATCATTATATGTTCTTGCTTTCATTTCCTTTCAAATCTAAATATATTGGTGAAAGATTATGCTTGTATCGTATAATCTCGTAAAGGCACATGTACATTTTGTTATTCCGTATGTGCTTCTGATATATGCAAATTTTATTGTTCATACTATCCTTTTGTACTCTAGTGTTTATGGGATAATGTGAACCTTTGCCAGAAATGGTAAAGGGAGTTATGCATAGAGCCTACGATGCTCTGTCGGTCCCCTCTGACTTCACCTAGACATGGGTGGATGGACCTCCCAAACATGGGAGACTTCTGTCTGGTGGTCATTCAGAAATGGATGAATCACATTCTGTCTATAGTCCCACTACACCTTCTGTATGTTTGATATGATATCCAGAGCTTTGGTTATGTATTTCTATATGCGCTTTGGATAAGAAAGATCTGAATGCAATGTCAAATACGACGTTTCAAATTCTGTTTCGTATCGTTCTTTGATATGCTCCGAAATGTTTATATGTATTTAATATGCTTTGAAATATTTCGTATTCTATTGATATATTTTGAAATGTCCTATTTGCCATTGATATGCTCAGAAACCTTTCATACGTCATTGATAAGCTCCAAAACATTTCATTTGTTATTAATATGCTCTGAAATATTTCATTTGCCATTGATATGCTTTGGAACATTTCATACGCAATTGATATGCTCCACTTACACTATGCTCCTTCTATTATGAACCAAATATGTTTGATTGAAATGACATTTGATATTCTACATCTAATAAGATTACATCTATGAATTCTTATATTCTACCTTGCATTTTGAAACCTTATTTGTTTGGAAACTATCCTCTTTTGCAATGGATATGTTAGTCACTTGCTGAGCTTTATATGCTTACTCTGTTGCTGTATAAATTTTTAAGGATAGCTTGTCGCTTACTTAAATGTTAAAATTGGGCTAAGGCAGTGGAAAGCTAAAATATTTTGGGTAGATCCTTATTAGTATATATGTTTTTCTTGTATAAGCACACTCTGCATCTAATGAAATGCTGATAGTGAATATAAACTTGTTGAATTTGTATAAGTTTTAAGGACCTCTCATGTTTAGGATTCTGGAATGTTAAGTTTAATTCATGTAATGATATGAACTTATGGAAACGTTGGTTTTGTGATTGTATAGACTCCCACACTAGTGAATTTATGTTGTGGTTATTATTTTGGTGAGTTGGGTTCAGATTTTATGAAACATCGAGTGATGTATTGTATGATTATAAACTGCACAGGTTTATGGATCGTTAGATGTTTGAATGTTTTTAGTATCCTCAAATGTTAGTTTGGATCCTGGATTTATTTGTGATGAAAAATTTAATATTATCGATATTTTTGAGGGGCGTGACAAAGGTGATATCAGAGCATGGTTTGAGGATTATTGAAATATTTGATATGTTTGATGTGCAAAATATATCTTGAGGTTTTGTAACTTACGTAAAGTTATTAATAAACAAATTTTCTCTTTTGATATTTTTAGGAAGCAAGGATGACGAGGTCATTAGGTTCTCCCATTGCATCTACTGCTGATCAGTTAAGTGGGATTATGTGAACTCTTGAGACTGGGGTGGGATTATATGATGCAACAAGTCCAACAAGGAAAAAATGATGGAGCGAGGACATCAAACCAGACTAGGGTGGGAATTGAATAGTTTAAGAAGCTCAGCTCTCCCAGCTTTAGTGGTGAGCCCGATCTAATGGTAGCAGAACAATGAATGATGCAAATAGATAAGATATTTGATGTCTTAAATTGCCCTGATGATCAGAAGGTTTCTCTAGCCACCTTTATGTTAGAAGGAGAGGCTGAACACTGGTGGAGAACCATAAAGAGAATTTCTGAAGTCAGACATGAGCCAATTACTTGGAAGGTATTTGTAGAAAAGTTTAATAATAAGTACTTTCTAGATTGTATTAGAGAGCAGAAAGAATTGGAGTTTTTAAATCTTATATAGGGAAATATGATGGTAGCAATATATGAATCTAAATTCACCGAGCTCTCTAGGTTTGCCACACATATGACTGATGATGAATCTAGAAAAATAAAAAGGTTTGAAAGGGGATTACGGGCAGCAATAAGAAGTCGAATATTAGCCTTAAAACTCTAAACATATGCTGATGCGATAGAAAGAGCTTTGATAATTAAAAGAGACTTGGAGGAAATTCAAGAAATCATGGGCAAGAACAAAAAGGACAAATTTACTAGCAAAAGCAAGAGAGAAAATGAATATGAAGCTAGTAGTAAGAGGATCAAGACATCTAGATTTGAGAAAGGGAAACCATTGCGGAGGACTCAGTCATGTGCAAAATGTAGATTAAATCATGAAACAAGTCAGTGTTTTCGAGTGATTGGAGCATATTTTGCTTGTGGAAAGTTGGATTATCAAATAAAAGATTGCCCTCTAAGGAAGAAGAAAGAGCTACTACCTCCTAGACCATCAGCCCATGCTAGAGTGTATACTATCACTGAACAAGATTCCAGAGCTTCTAAATCAGTGGTTGAAGGTATTCTTCATGTTTCTAAAAGAAATGCAAAAGTTTTGTTTGATCCCGGTTCCAACTTATCTTTTGTTTTACAAAACTTTGCTTGTCACTTGGATATTCTACCCTTAGATTATATGTTATATGTAACATGTTAGAACCCTTGCAGATTCTAAGCTTGGGGTTGATCTCTTTAGGAGATCGGCCTCTTGGAACTCTATAGGGGTTCCTTCCTCTAAGTTGCTGCTCAAAGGTTGCAGAAAATATTCATCTATTGCTTATCAAAAGAGGAGGAATACATGGCTATTTATAGGGTTTCTAAACCCTAACTCCTAATAGGACTCCTACTCAAGACTCCTACTTCTAACTAACTCCTAGTTCTTCTCTAGGAATTAACCACCATACCTTAGCTGGCCTCTTTACCTCTTTATTAGGGGTCAGCTTAGGTAGGTTTTACATGAATGTCCCTCTCAATTAGGACTCTCCTATCTAGAGTCCTAACAGACCCGCCCTCTTCAAATCAGTCTTGCCCTCAAGGCTGAGATTCCATGAACTCAGGAAATCGGGTCTTCAGCTCATCAGATGGTTCCCATGTGGCATCTTCAAGCGGTAAATTATTCTAATGCACTAGTACTTCGGTAGAGGGACGGTGGTGACGCATCACGATCCTACAATCGAGGATGACTTGTGGTTGGGCTTGAATAACTCCATCCTCAGTGGTGTTAGGCAGATGGATTTGGGGTGACTCGTGTTCTCCTAACTTGGGCTTCAAGTATGACACGTGGAAGACAGGGTGAATTTTGGCATCCTTAGGCAATTTAAGTTTGTACGCCACAGCTCCAATACGCTCTGTGATCTGATAGGGCCCATAAAAACGTGGGGATAGCTTCATGGAGGCTCGAGTTTTGATGGTGAGTTGCTTGTATGGCTGTAGGCAAAGATAAACCCAATCTCCTACTGAAAATTCTCTTTCGCTTCATCGTGTGTCGGCCTGCTACTTCATTCTGGCTTGAGCGGTAGAGAGATTATCCTTTAATAGCTGTTGGAGTTTGTCTCTGTCAATCAATTCTTGGTCAACCTGATCTACCTTGGCCGAGCCAATTACATACTTTGGAATCACAGGGGCTGGCCGACCATACAATGCTTCATAAGGGGTACATTTTATAGATGAATGATATATAGTATTATACCACTATTCGGCCCAAGGAAGCCATTTCGCCCACTCTTTTGGTCGATCACTGGTGTAACACCAAAGGTACATCTCTAAACACTTGTTTACCACCTCTGTTTAGCCGTCAGTTTGTGGATGATATGCTGTGCTCATCTTGAGTTTGGTACCTTGTAACTGAAATAACTCGGTCCAAAATTTACTGGTGAAGATCTTGTCACGATCACTTACAATGGACCTTGGCATCCCATGCAGTTTAACAATATTTTCTATGAAAATCTGGGCAATACTAGCAGCAGTGTAGGGATTTCTCACAACACAAAAATGAGCATATTTCGTAAGTCGATCAACCACCACGAGAATTGTTCATTTACCTTTGGAAGGTGGCAGCCCTTCGATGAAGTCCATGGATATGTCAGTGTAACATCCCTCATTGACAAAAAAAAAAATGCTTATATAATACTTTAATAGTTCAGTTTATTATATCAATATTAAATTATATGGAGGACTTGTGGCATTAGCAAGGATGAGCCATTTGCACTTATTCTAAAGTTGACACCTAAACCTCCATGCATGCTTGCCACCTCACTATTTTAGCATGAGCCAAACCTAAGTAATTTAAGGCACAACTAAGGGAAACTTTGTAGCCAATGTAACTTGAGAAGAGAAGAAGGATTTGGAGTCGAAATGCCTAATATGACTTCTATTGCAATTAACCCTACAGATTCTACAAAATAGGGACTGTAATTTTGGACCTTTTCTTACTAAATTGCTCATAACTCTCTAGTAAAAATTCTGAATTATGCAAAACTTAATTCTTTGCGAACTAGATTTGCATATCTTTCTTTTGACACCTAGTTTGGAAATTTTGAAGTACGTTTGCCTTCTGAAACATCTGTTTAAATTGATGCTATCTATTGATCCAAAGGGCATATCTATTGATCCAAAGAAGGTGGAAGCAGTAGTTAATTGGGAAGTGCAAACAAATGTAAAAGAAATTAGAATTTTCTTGGGCATGGTAGGTTATTACAGGAGATTTGTGGAGGGATTTTCTCAAATTGCTCATCCCGTCACCAAACTGACTCAAAAGAATGTGAAATTTGAATGGAGTAGTGATTGTGAGCAAAGTTTCCAAGAATTAAAAAGAAGATTGAGTAGTGCCCCTATTCTCACTATTCCGAGTGGTAATGAAGGATTTATAGTTTATACTGATGCTTCAAGAAAGGATCTTGGATGTGTTTTGATGCAAGAAGGGAAAGTAATTGCTTATGCTTCAAGACAGCTAAAGAATTATGAATTGAATTATCCGACTCATGATTTGGAATTGGCAGCAATCATCTTTGCTCTAAAGATTTGGAGACATTACTTGTATGGGCGGACATTTGATATCTTTACTGATCACAAGAGTTTAAAATACATTTTTACGCAGAAGGAGTTAAATATGAGGTAGCGAAGATGGATAGAACTTCTAAAGGATTATGATTGTACCATCCGTTATCACCCAAGTAAAGCCAATGTTGTAGCTGATGCACTTAGTAGAAAATCTATAAGTTTTATGGCTAGTCTGGTTGTGAAACAATGGAAGCTATTAGAAAGAAATTATGATTCAAATGTAATGAGAAAAGGGCAAGACTCAATAATGTTGATGGCCTCTATCTAGGTGCAAACTGATCTCATTCAACAAATTAAAGAAGGATAACTACGAGATCCACATTTAATATACTTGAGGAATGAAGTTGATAAGGGACCGAAGTTGAATTTTCAAATTTCAAATGATGGCCTATTGAGATTTGGGGATAGAATATGTGTTCCAAATAACCCAGATATCGAGAACCAAATTTTAAACGAAGGTCACAATTCAAAGTACACCATGCATCCTAGTAGCACAAAAATGTATAGAGATCTCCAAAGTCATTATTGGTAGAAAGGCATGAAGAAGGAGATTGCAATATATGTTTCAAGGTGTTTGACATGTCAGCAAATCAAAGCAGAACACCAGAGACTTGGAGGTTTGTTACAACCCTTAGATAATCCTGAATGGAAATGGAAATGCATTACTATGGACTTTGTTTCAGGACTACCCAGAACCTCTAGAAAGCATGATGCTATTTGGGTCATTGTTGATAGGTTAACCAAATCTGCACATTTCTTACCAATCAATATGACTTATTCTCTTAATAGGCTTGCAGATTTGTATGTTGATGAAATAGTAAGACTTCATGGTGTCTCATAGGAGATCATCTCGGACAGAGACTCCAGATTTCTTTCTAGATTGTGGAGGAGATTACAAGATTCTATGGGCACCAAAGTAAAGTTTAGCACTGCCTATCACCCTCAGACTGATGGTCAATCTGAAAGAACAATTCAAGTACTTGAGGATTTGCTTAGAGCCTATGTTATGGATTGGAGAGGTGAATGGGATAAAGATATTTCTCTTATTGAGTTTACTTATAATAATAGTTACCATTCGAGCATCCAGATGGCTCCTTATGAAGCATTGTATGGGCGAAAGTGCAGAACGTCTATATGTTGGGAGGAAGTTGGTGATAGAAAATTGTTAGCACCAGATAAAGTACAAGAGACTACTGAAAAGATTCAGGTTATCATAAAAAGGCTAAAGGCTGCTCAAAGTCGGCAAAAGAGCTATGCAGACAACAGAAGACGAGATATCGAGTTCCAAGTAGGGGATTTTGTATTCCTAAAGGTCTCCCCTTCCAAAGGCGTTATAAGATTTGGAAAGAAAGGAAAGTTAAACCCAAGGTTCATTGGACCTTTTGAGATCCTCGAAAGAATTGGCTCTGTCGCTTACAAGATTGCATTGCCACCATCGATGTGTCATATCCATAATATATTTTATGTGTCAATGCTCCGAAAGTATATACCTAAAATGAGCCGATTGCGATTGAGAAAGACTTGTTTTACAAGGAAGAGCCCATTCAGATTATTGATAAAAAGGAGAAGATCTTAAGAAATAGAATCATCACTCTGGTTAAAGTAATTTGGAAGCATCATCCTGCAAATGAAGCGACTTGGGAGCTAGAGGAAGAAATGAAAAAAGCTTATCCTCATCTTTTCTCGAAAGAGGTATGACAAATTTAGAGGACTAAATTTTCTTTTAAGGAGGGGAGAGTGTAACATCCCTCATTAAAAAAAAAATGCTTATATATTACTTTAATAGTTCAGTTTATTATATCAATATTAAATTATATGGAGGACTTGTGGCATTAGCAAGGATGAGCCACTTGCACTTATTCTAAAGATGACACCTAAACCTCCATGCATGCTTGCCACCTCACTATTTTAGCATAAGCCAAACCTAAGTAATTTAAGGCACAACTAATGGAAACTTTGCAGCCAACGTAACTTGAGAAGAGGAGAAGGAATTGAAGGAGAAGAGAAGGAGAAAGAATTGAAGAAGAAGAAGTTTTATCTTAGCTTAAGGCTTTGCATCAATTCCCCCACATTTGGAAATCAAAACTTTTTAAGGCAAGTGTTCTTACCCAATCCAATAGAATCCTAATCTCTGTTTTCTTTTTAATTCTACAAAATTTTGAAAGATTTCAGCCAAGAACCAAACATTTCTTTCGTTTTGATACAAAGCCATGAATCTGTAATTTTTCGGTAATCTGACCTCCATGCTTTGTTTTGGTCCTAACTTTTTGTACTAAACTCTGATTTAGGCAAAACCTATTCCATTTGAAAGTAGACTCGAAGACTTTGATACCTAGATTGAATGATTTAGAGTCAAAATGCCTAATATGACTTCTATTGCAATTAACCCTACAGATTCTACAAAATAGGGACTGTAATTTCGGACCTTCTGTTACCAAATTACTCATAACTCTCTAGTGAAAATTCTGAATTATGCAAAACTTAATTCTTTGAGAACTAGATTTGTATATATTTCTTTTAACACCTAGTTTGGAAATTTTGAAGTACGTTTGCCTTCTAAAACATCTGTTTAAATTGATACTATCTATTCTGCAAAACAGAGATGATCAATTCTAACATTCTGTTACTAAATTGCTCATAACTCTCTAGTGAAAATTCTGAATTATGAAAAAACTTGATTCTTTGGGAACTAGATTCGCATATCTTTCTTTTGACACATATTTTTAGTAAATTGGAGCATGCTTGGTCACTCAAACAAATCAGGAAATGTACCATTCGAATTCTGCGAGAATTGAAAACTTTGTTTAATTTTGCCTATTCGAGTCTCATTCTGTTGGAAGTTTGATTTCTATTAAATTCTTTTGCAGTCCTTTGAAAATTCTTGTATTATTCATCTTGAAATTGTTGTATGTCTGAAACTTATTATGTAATGTTTTATTGGCATTTCCGTGTTTGATAAAGGCACACGCATATTTCCGTTGTTTCCGCATGTGCTTCCGATATATGCCAATGTCATTGTTCATGCTACCCTTTTGTACTCTGGTGTCTTGTGGGATATTGTGAACCTTTGCCAGAAATGGTAAAGGGAGTTATGCATAGAGCCCGCGATGCTCTGCCGACCCCATTGACTTCACTCAGACGTGGGTGGATGGAGCTCCCAGACGTGGGAGACTTTTGCTTGGTGGTCATCCTGAAATGGATGAATCACATTATGTATGTGGTTCCATAGCGCCCTCTATGTTTTTGATATGATATCCAAAGCTTTGCTAATAAGTTTATATTTATGCTTTGGATAAAAATGGAATGCATGCTACCTCAAAAATGACATACAAGCTTGTATTTACTATTCAGTTCACTTGTTATACTTTGGAGTGTTTCGTATGTCATTGTTATGCTCTCAAACACTCTTACGCCTTTGATATACACTGAAATGCTTCAGGTGCCATTTGATACATGCCTTGGAGAAGAAGACTTTCGCTCTTAATGCAAAGGCTATGAATGCCTTATTTTGTGTGCTTGATAAAAATGAGTTCAATCGTGTTTCGGTTTGTGAAATCGCATTTGATATTTGGCATACACTCGAAGTGACTCACGAAGGCACAAGTAAAGTGAAAGAGTCAAAAATCAATCTTTTGATACATTTTTTTGAACTTTTCCGAATGAAACTGAGCGAGACTATTGACGATATGTACACCCGTTTCACGGATGTCGTCAATGGTCTAAAAGGACTCGGAATCAATCTTTTGATACATTTTTTTGAACTTTTCCGAATGAAACTGAGCGAGACTATTGACGATATGTACACCCGTTTCACGGATGTCGTCAATGGTCTAAAAGGACTCGGCAAAAGTTTTTTGGATTTTGAGCTCGTAAATAAGATTCTAAGATCCCTTCCTAAGAGTTGGGACCCTAAAGTCACTGCTATTCAAGAGGCTAAAGATCTAAACAACTTCCCTCTTGAAGAATTAATCGGGTCATTAATGACCTACGAAATGACTTGTAAAGCTTATGAAGAGCAAGAAGAGATCCTTCCAAAGAACAGGAAGGATATGGCACTTAGAACATTCGAAGACCACTTGAGAGAAAACTCAAGTGTTGAAGACTGTGACGATGACTTGGCACTTCTAACAAGGAAATTCAAAAAATTCATTAAATGAAACAAGTTTAAAAATGACTCAAAAAATAAATTTGAACCCAAAAAGGACCAAGTTATTTGCTACGAATGCAAGAAGCCGGGACACTACAAAAGTGATTGTCCCCAAGCCAAGAAGAGAACACCAAAGAAGAAGGCGCTCAAAGCAACGTGGGATGACTCAAGTGCGTCCGAAGAAGAGGAGTCCAACACCGAGCAAGTTGCTCATTACGCCCTAATGGCCATCGGAGATGAGGTAACAAATTTAATTGATGCAAATTTATCATTTGATGAATTACTAAATGCCTTCCATGACTTATTTGATGAATGCAAAACTATTAGTAGAAAATATAAATTGCTAAAAAAGGAGCATGATAGTCTTACTTGTAATTTCGACAAATTAGAAATTGAATATCATGATAGTTTAGCTCCATGTAAAAAATGTCATGATCTAGAAACTCTCCAAAAGGAGAACTTGCTACTTAAAGACACCTTGAAGAAATTTGAGGTTGGTAGCAAGTCTTTGAATATGATCCTTACAAATAAGGGTCATGTTCCTAAAAGAATTGGAATCGGATTTGTGAGAAGTCCTCACCAAAATCCAACCACCTTCATTAAAGGCCCCATCTTATATGTTCGGCACCAAAGCAAATGCAACTTTTGTTGCAAACATGGACATAGAACTTATCATTATCCATTCAAGAAAGTTAGTCCAAACAAATTGATTTGGGTTCCTAAAGGAACCACGATAAACTCTATGCAACATGATAAACAATTTAGATCAGTGTTTGAGGCACCCAAAAGTAAATTGGTACCTAAAAATCATCCTTTCTTGTAGAAACATACATCATCACAAGCTAGAAGCAAAAGATGATACCTTGATAGTAGATGCTCAAGGCATATGACCGGAGATCCATCTCAATTCTCTAAACTCACTAGCATAGACGAAGGCTATGTCACCTTCAGAGACAACAACAAGGGTAAAATCATTGGTAAAGGAACCATAGGTAACAAATCCAACTTCTTTATTGAAGATGTTTTGTTAGTTGATGGTTTAAAACATAACCTCTTGAGCATTAGTCAATTGTGTGATAAAGGATATATTGTCAAATTCGAATCTAATGCTTGCATCGTTGAAAAACCACACAAAAACATATCTATGATTGCATTAAAACAAAATAATGTATACACCATTGATATCAATGATCTTTACAATGAAAAGTGTTTCTTGGTTTTGAATGAGGACGCTTGGCTTTGGCATTGGAGATTAGGTCATGCTAGCATGAAACAAATCACTCAAATATCATCCAAAGAACTTGTAAGAGGAATTCCTCATATCAAGTTCATCAAAGATAATGTGTGTAATGCTTGTCAATTAGGAAAACAAATTCAGGGTAGTTTCAAATCTAAGAATCAAATAAGCACCTCTAGGCGCTTACAATTGATCCATATGGACTTGTTTGGACCTATCTCTACATCAAGTCTAGGAGGTAGCAAATACGCCTTCGTCATTGTAGATGACTATAGTAGATACACATGGACTTATTTCTTAAAACACAAAAATGAATGCTTTAGATATTTTACCAAGTTTTGCAAACTTGTCCAAAATGAAAAAAGTTCTATGATTGCGTCAATTAGAAGTGATCATGGTAGTGAATTTCAAAACTGTGATTTTCAAGAATTTTATGAATTTAATGGATACAATCATAACTTCTCTACTCCAAGAAATCCTCAACAAAATGGAGTAGTAGAAAGAAAAAATAGAAATTTACAAGAAATGACAAGAACCATGTTGAATGAACATAGCCTACCCAAATATTTTTGGGCCGAAGCCGTAAACACTATATGCTATATTTTGAATAGAGTTCTAGTAAGACCCTTACTCACCAAAACTACCTATGAGTTGTGGAACAACAAAAAACCTAATGTTTCATATTTTAAAGTTTTTGGGTGTAAGTGTTTTATCTTGAATGAAAAAGATGCCTTAGGAAAATTTGATGCTAAATCCGATGAAGGAATTTTCCTTTGTTATTCTTCGGTTTCTAAAGCTTTTCGTATATTCAATAAAAGAACTTTAATTATAGAAGAATCCATTCATGTTGTTTTCAATGAGATTTCCGAAATCAAGAAAAATGATTTTGATGATGATGTTAATTTTGATTCTTTGAATTTAAATGAAACCCCTTCTCCAACTAGCAACTTGGATGCATCCACTTCCGAAACATCCTTACCCAAGGATTGGAAATATGTAGATGCTCATCCTAAGGAGCTAATTCTAGGAGACACATCTAAGGGGGTTCAAACACGTTCTTCTCTTAAAGAATTTTGTGCCAACGTCTCTTTTCTCTCCCAAATTGAACCTAAATGTATTGACGAAGCCATGAAAGATGATTCATGGATTATCGCAATGCAAGATGAGTTAAATCAATTTGAGAGAAATGAGGTATCGAAGCTTGTTCCTAGGCCAAATGACCATTTAGTTATTGGTACTAAATGAGTCTTTAGGAACAAGCAAGATGAATATGGTATCGTGGTTAGAAACAAGGCTAACTTAGTAGCCAAAGGTTTCAACCAAAAAGAATGTATCGATTACGAAGAAACCTTCGCTCCTGTGGCTAGATTAGAAGCCATAAGGATGCTCCTTGCCTATGCTAGTAATAATAATTTTAGGGTATTTCAAATGGATGTTAAAAGCGGTTTTCTTAATGGCTTTATTTCCGAAGAAGTTTATGTGGAACAACCTCCCGGATTTGAAAATAATAGCCTCACTAATCATGTGTTTAAATTAACTAAAGCTTTCTATAGTTTAAAACAAGCCCCAAGGGCTTGGTATGAGAGACTTAGTTCTTTTCTTATTAAAAATAATTTTATAAAAGGCAAGGTTGATACTACATTGTTTATCAAGAATTTTGAAAATAATTTTCTCATTGTTCAGATTTATGTTGATGATATTATCTTTGGTTCTACAAACGAATCTCTTTGTGAATCCTTTGCTAAAACCATGAGTCTAGAATTTGAAATGAGTTTGATGGGAGAATTAACCTTTTTCATAGGCTTACAAATTAAGCAACTAAGAAATGACATCTTTATTAGTCAAACTAAATATGCTTTAGACTTGCTAAAGAGATTTAATATGGAAAACTCAAAAGCTATTAACACTCCTATGAGCACATCCACTAAGTTAGAAGTTGATGAAAGTGGAGAAAGCTTCGATCAAAAAACTTATAGGGGTATGATAGGAAGTTTACTTTACCTCACTGCAACTAAACCAGATATCATGTTCAGTGTAGGACTTTGTGCTAGGTTTCAATCGAACCCTAAGATATCTTATCTTAAAGCGGTTAAAAGAATACTTAGATATCTTAAAGGTACCACAAATCTAGGATTATGGTATCCGAAAACTGAGAAGTTTCAGTTAATTGCTTATGCTGATGCAGATTTTGCTGGATGTAGATTAGATAGAAAAAGCACATCAGGAACATGTTAATTTTTGGGACATGCTCTTGTTTCCTGGTCATCGAAGAAACAAAACTCGGTTGCACTATCAACAACCGAAGCTGAGTATATAGCAACTAGTGCATGCTGTGCACAAGTTGTGTGGATGAAAAACACCTTAGAAGATTATAAAGTTCATATTAAAAATATTCCCATTAAATGTGATAACACAAGTGCTATATGTTTAACAAAGAATCCCATTCAACACTCAAGAACAAAACATATTGATATTAGACATCACTTTATACGAGATCATGTCACTAATCATGATATAGTTATAGAGTTCATTGATACTAAACATCAACTAGCTGATATTTTTACAAAGCCTTTAAGTGAAGAACAATTTAATTTCATTAGAAGAGAATTAAGAATGTTAATGTGTCCGAATGCTTGAACTCATTAAATCTATTTTTCAGACTTTCTTGATTCAATAATCAAATCACTCAATTGCTATGATGATTTTACTTGATTACATGCCTTAATAATATGTTGAAAATTATGTATTTTAGATATAAAAATTTCCATGATAATGAGCATGTTTTGTCTTTATGATTGTATTGGAAAATCTATAGCAAAACCTTGTCCGAATGTATGAAAGTGTTAAATTTTATTTTCAGATTTTCTTGATACCTTATTCTCTTTCGAACTTAATGTAGCTCTCATACGGATATGTTATATTGAGTTTGATTCATATCATTGATTTTTGACATATGAAATCAATTAGCAAATGCATCTTTCATAGGCTTATAATGTGAAAAATATTTTTGAAAAATGGATTTGATAAAATGATTCCTTCTTATAATTTCCTTCTTGAAAAAAAAGGAAGATTTTTACTTGCAAGGATATTGATTCACATACATATCTTGATCCTTGTAAAAATGAAGCGTGATTTAATCTTTCCTTGAGATGTTTGTATAATTGGTATCCTATCACTCATTGTTGAAAAATTACCTTTCACTCACTTGTATTTAAAATTTGCTTATATCGTTCTCCTTTTTGTTGATGACAAAAGGGGAGAAATATATGAATTGATGCTATAAGTGCCATATTTGAATTTGAATTATGTTAAAAAAGTTTGCATCGAAATATATGGTAAATTGATGATAGAAATGCTATGATTGCTAAACACTTGAAATATTTGCATTATGTTAAGATATCAAGAACTTGCATCGTAATTTCACATGTTGATATCTTACCATATGATGAATTGCTACCATTACTATCATTCACATTTGAAATGGAAAACTTGAAAAAGGATGTCAAGCCTTGACATCATTTTCAGAGAGATACATCATGATAGGAATCATGATGAAAGTATTGATAAGGTTAAACAATCTTAACTTATCAATATGTCTCTTGAATTCAAAGGCTTTGAATTCAAGAATGACTTAACTTGAGTATGACATATAGATAGGGGGAGTTAAAGTTAACTCCGTTATCAATTGATTGTCATCATAAAAAGGGGGAGATTTTTGAATCTCGGATTTTGATGATGAAGTCAATTGTCATTTGTTATCTAATCCATATGTTGAGATAAGTGTGTAGGATTAACTACGATGAAAGTAAGACATGCAGTAGGAGTTGCGCCGAAGTCAAGACTATGATCACGTTGGGGGTTCGAGAGTTCGACGGAAGTCCAGACGTTCATCGGAGGTTCTGCGGGAACAAATCCGATAAGTCCAGGAGCTTGCCAAAGAATCTCATCGGAACTCGCCAAGTGGATCGTCGCAAATCCAGGAGTTTGCCGGAAGTCCGTCGGAGCATTACCGAGAGTTCGTCGGATGATCGCTGGAAGCTCGACGGAAGAAGCGATTGATGCACCGGAGCAAGTTGCAGTAAATGTCTTGAAAAATATTGTAGTTAGCATGATGATTAAGTTTGAAATGGGAGGTGATCCCATTAACTTAATCTTGGGGCAATTGGGCCCTTGACAGACCCAAATTGGGCCGAATGGATCAGCCCATTCGGACCCAGATTCCCTGGCCGGCGGTGGCACCGCCTAGGTCGGCGGTGGCACCGCCCAACTGCCGAGTCTCGGAGTGAGATTGGGTGGTAGCACCGCCCCTGTCAAGCGGTGGCACCGCTTGGGCTCAGTCTCCGAGTGAGATTGGGCGGTAGCACCGCTCCTGTTCGGCGATGGCACCGCTTGGGCTTAGTCTCTGAGTGAGACTGGGCGGTAGTATTGCCCCTATCCGACGGTGGTACCGCCCGAGCTCGGTCTCCGAGCTCTATCAGGCGGTAGTACCGCCCATTTATGGCGATAGTACCGCCAGGACCCCGAAAACATGGGAAATGACATTTTTGAGCTCCAAATTCAAATCAGTTTGGGGCCTATATAAACCCCACTCTTTCATGCATGAAAGGGCACCGAAACTTAGCATTTATTCTGAGATTTTGAGAGCTTAAAAGTGTTGTAAAAGGCTAGAAGTTCTTCTCCCTCTTTTCTTCGAAGTTTTGATCATTCACGAGAGGAGTGAAAAATCTGTAAGGGTTGTCTCCTAAGCCCGTCAAAAGGAGTGAAACTGTAAAAGGGTGGTTGGCCTTCGCCTATTGAAGGAAGGCCTCCAGTGGACGTCGGTGACCTCATCGGAGGAGGAAGCCAAAAGTGGATGTAGGTCAAGATTGACCGAACCACTCTAAATCTCGATTTGCATTTACATTTTGTTCTCTATCTTAACTGCATCTACTTCCATAGCTTTACTTTAACTGCACTTGATCTTAAGTTAAAGCAATTTCCGATTCGACTTTCATACTGAAATCGTTCTTATCATACGAACGTCGTTTTAAATCGTCGAAAGTTTTCCGCTGCACTAATTCACCCCCCCCCTCTTAGTGCTCTTGATCCTGACAAATATGTGATACAATCCTTGGGTGAATGGGAAGAGTATATTCAATTATATGGTGACAAAATACGAAAAGACCTTGGGGCTCCCAAAGATTGGAAGGTTTCCGAGTTCATTTCTAATGGTGCCTGGTGTCTCCCTACTCCTATTTCTCTTGAAATGTTATCACTTTGGCTGACCATCAAAGCTATTCCAATGAGGAACAACTCTTCAGATATACTTATTTGGCCCCATGACAATGGTAAATTTAGTGCCACATCCGCATGGAATCAAATCAGGCAAAGAAATAACAAGTGGATCCCAAGTAGATGGACATGGGATTGACCGAGATCACAAAGACATTCCTTATGTACATGGCAGGCCCTTCTTAATAAACTACCTACAATAGATAATATGAAAAGAAGAGGTATCCATCATGTTAACCGCTGCTCCCTTTGTATGCAATAAGAAGAAACTGTTGACCACCTCTATTTTGCTTGTGACTATACTAAATGGATATGGAAGGAGATTCTCCAGCGATTCCAAATCACTAGAATGTCGCAACCAAACTTGCATCATGAATTAGGAGACCTCATGCAATGTTTTTGAAGAAAAGGGCCTCTTATACAATTGGCAAAGGTTATTTTCAAATGCGCTATTTGGTGGATGTGGAAGGAAAGATGTAACAGAATCTTTGAGTGTCAACACACAAACAATGCTCAACTTTTGATAGAGATTATTAAAGACTTGAGATCGTGTATGGGGCACGATTTGAAAATGGAGCACTTTACATAAAGAGAAAAAGATATTTTTATCAAATTCAATTTTGCTATTAGCCAAAGATCGTGGGCATGAGATTAAATACTATATCCATTGAAAATCTTGGCATATCTGGACTTCATATTTTATTTGTTGGCTATAGTAAAGGGTTATAGTCTACAACATGGGCAGTCATAACCGCAGCATGAGTTCTCTATGAGTTACCTGGCTTCGTCTATGACTTGTATAGACAAAGCTATTTGTACAAACTTACACAGAATCAATTTACTTTTACTTATCAAAAATTGTCTAGATCAAAGTGGGTTTTATTATGTAAGATTAACTACAATAGCAAGGCATAAGCAAATGAAGTCTTCGAGTCAAGACCATAATTTTGTTGGGAGTTCGAGAGTTCGTCGGAAGTCCAAACGTTCGTTGGAAGTTCTACCAGAATTAACTGAGAAGTCCAAGAGCTTGCCAAAGAAGCTTGTCAGAACTCGCCAAGAAGATTGCCAAAGAAGCTTGTCAGAACTCGCCAAGAAGATCATCGTGAAGTCTAAGAGCTTGCCAAAGAAGCTTGTCAGAACTCGCCAAGAAGATCATCGTGAAGTCTAAGAGCTTGCCAAAGAAGCTTGTCAGAACTCGCCAAGAAGATCATCGTGAAGTCTAAGAGCTTGCCAAAGAAGCTTGTCAGAACTCGCCAAGAAGATCATCGTGAAGTCTAAGAGCTTGCCAAAGAAGCTTGTCAGAACTCGCCAAGAAGATCATCGTGAAGTCTAAGAGCTTGCCAAAGAAGCTTGTCAGAACTCGCCAAGAAGATCATCGTGAAGTCTAAGAGCTTGCCAAAGAAGCTTGTCAGAACTCGCCAAGAAGATCATCGTGAAGTCTAAGAGCTTGCCAAAGAAGCTTGTCAGAACTCGCCAAGAAGATCATCGTGAAGTCTAAGAGCTTGCCAAAGAAGCTTGTCAGAACTCGCCAAGAAGATCATCGTGAAGTCTAAGAGCTTGCCAAAGAAGCTTGTCAGAACTCGCCAAGAAGATCATCGTGAAGTCTAAGAGCTTGCCAAAGAAGCTTGTCAGAACTCGCCAAGAAGATCATCGTGAAGTCTAAGAGCTTGCCAAAGAAGCTTGTCAGAACTCGCCAAGAAGATCATCGTGAAGTCTAAGAGCTTGCCAAAGAAGCTTGTCAGAACTCGCCAAGAAGATCATCGTGAAGTCTAAGAGCTTGCCAAAGAAGCTTGTCAGAACTCGCCAAGAAGATCATCGTGAAGTCTAAGAGCTTGCCAAAGAAGCTTGTCAGAACTCGCCAAGAAGATCATCGTGAAGTCTAAGAGCTTGCCAAAGAAGCTTGTCAGAACTCGCCAAGAAGATCATCGTGAAGTCTAAGAGCTTGCCAAAGAAGCTTGTCAGAACTCGCCAAGAAGATCATCGTGAAGTCTAAGAGCTTGCCAAAGAAGCTTGTCAGAACTCGCCAAGAAGATCATCGTGAAGTCTAAGAGCTTGCCAAAGAACCTGGGAAACCCGGGATGAGATCTTTTTAGGCTCCATGTTGAATAAACTTGAGGCCTATAAATATCCCTCTATCACTGGTTAAATACACAAGTATTAAGAGTGAAAAGAAAAGAAACATTGCTATAATCTTGTGTGAACTCCTCTCCTCTTCTACGTGGTTAGAATCGTTGAGAGAGGACGTAAGCGGGGGTGTAAGGTAGTTGGTCTTTGCCCTATTGAAAGAAGACCGATAGTAAATGCCGATGGCCTCACCAAAAGAGGAATCGACAAAGTGGATGTAGGTCATGACGACCGAACCACTATAAACTCGGTTTGCATTTCTATTTGTGCAGTTACCTTTACTGTAAAATTACTGCTTTACATCCACTACGCTCTTCTATATGCTTTTATTTTAAGTTAACATCTTTATAAAATGGGTGGATTTCGAAGGATTCGAACCAATGTAATTTTCCCGTTGCACTAATTCACCCCTCCCTTAGTGCCGACTTATTCCCAACACTCTTCCCAAAAACTGGAATTCAAAAGTAATTGCAATACAAGAGGCAAAGATTTAAACAAGTTTCTATTTGAAGAATTTATTAGGTCTTTAATGACATACAAAATGACTTACGTGGCACATGATGAATTTGAGAACAACCTTCCAAAGAATAAGAAGGATTAACTTGAGAACAACCTTCCAAATAATAAGAAGGATTTTGCGCTTAGAACAAAAAAGACTACTTGAGCGAAAGCTCAAGTGATGATGACCTTGAACTCCTAACAACAAAGGTAAAAATATTTATAAAACAAGAATAAAAATAAAATGAACTGAAAAAGAAGAGGTTGTCAAAGAAGTAGAAGACACTCAATGCGATGTGAGACAAATCGAGTACATCCGAAAACGAGGAGAAAACCAACAAAGACAAAGTGGTGAATTATGCCGATAAGGTAAATGACTCACCCGAAATCTTTTTACCTTACTATAAAATTACTTGATGCTTTTCATGAGTTGTTTTTAAATTAGTTAGTCAAAAATAAAAAATACAAAAAAATTCATGCTCCTCTTTCTAGTGATTTTGGAAACTTAAAAATGAGTGTGACAATTACATGCTAACTCCTTACACTAAATGCAATGAGTTAGATTCACTAAAGAAGGAAAATACATTACTATAATAAAAAAATGATTTTGATTGAAAATAATTTATATTTAAATCATGCTTAATGATTTAATGATTTAATTACGCATGATGATTTGAAGTAATAATGATTTTTATGATTTATGGTTTATTGTTCTTGATGATTTCAAATTTTCTCTTTCGGTTTTAAACGATATGCATGTATTGATTATGATATAAAAACTAAGGCATGTATTAAATAAATCATACAAACTGAAACAACTAAAAAGGGAATGCGTTTTGAAAATTCTTTATCTCTATCTTATCAAATTTTCAATAAGAAATTGATAAATCTATTTATGTTATTTTGAATATCTTGAAAGTGATTTTGATGATTTTGATTATTTGAATTTGAATGAGTTTTTACATGATTTTGATGATGATTTTGATGATTTTGTTTATGAATCATGATTTTTCTTGTGAATTCTAAGAATTATAACTTGTGATATTTTTTTTATATGAATCATGATCTTGACAACTTGAGATTTTTTTAAACATGAAGAGGATCTTTTATTATCCTATGTTCCTTTTCACTAAAGAAGAGATTCATCCAAATGAATCTTGATTCTTGCACTTGATATTTATAAATTGAGATTTATTATGAATCAAGATTTTTCATATTTTGTTCTTCTAAGATTCTTTTTGCTATTCACTAAAGAGGAGACTTAACCTAATAAACCATGATATGCCACTTGACCTCTTGATAATTTATGACTTTGAGTTTTGTTATGTATAAATTCTTTATATTTATGGTTGTATACCTTATGTGATGCTTAGAGCATTGATGTTAGAAGGAAATAAATTGCACCATTGTATTATTCCCCTCTTATTCTTTCTTACAACGACCAAGGGGAGTAAGAATCTTATTAGCTTGAATGTTAAATTTATGCAAACAAAAAGTGCTAGCTTGAATGATAAACTTAAATCTCCCAAATGCATAAATTCTTCTTATATTTTTTTATCATTATCTAGATTGCTCATTTTTTTTATGACTTGAATTTTTCTTTTTGAATCAAGATAATTTCCTATCATTCATTGTATTTACAAAGAAGAGATTTGTCAAAAATGACACATGGTCTTTTGGTATTCATTCATTGTTTTCCATTTTTGATGATTTTGATGATGATTTTGATGATTTTGATGATGATTTTGATGATGATTTTGATGATTTTGATGATTTTGATGATTTTGATGATGATTTTGATGATGATTTTGATGATTTTGATGATTTTGATGATGATTTTGATGATGATTTTGATGATTTTGATGATGATTTTGATGATTTTGATGATGATTTTGATGATTTTGATGATTTTGATGATTTTGATGATTTTGATGATGATTTTGATGATGATTTTGATGATTTTGATGATTTTGATGATTTTGATGATGATTTTGATGATTTTGATGATGATTTTGATGATTTTGATGATGATTTTGATGATGATTTTGATGATGATTTTGATGATGATTTTGATGATTTTGATGATTTTGATGATGATTTTGATGATTTTGATGATGATTTTGATGATGATTTTGATGATTTTGATGATTTTGATGATGATTTTGATGATGATTTTGATGATTTTGATGATTTTGATGATTTTGATGAAATATTGATGCAAATTTATCTTTATTATTTATTTTTATTATGATGTGAAAATTGATATAAAGGAAAAAGAATTACAAAATCATATTCTTCCCTTCTTTTTGACAATGACAAAGGAGGAGATAAAATTTGCTAGCTTGAATATTACAAAGGAAGCAACAATTGCTAACTTGTAATTCTCAAAAGAGAAGAAAGAACTCACTAGATTGCATGTTCCAAAGTCATGAAAAATTTGCTAAATCATTAAGCTAGCATATCTCTAAATCTTGAAAGTAGCACTTCTTCTTTTCGTTGATGACAAAGGGGAAGAAGGTATGATGATAATTATGCATGTGATGATGTACTTGGATATTTTGATTATGCATGATTTTATGTTGCATGTAATAATATGATTAATTCGTTCTCTCAATATTTATGATCCATGCAATGGTGAAATACTTATAATTCTATGAATTCAAAAGTTTTATCAATATGACATATTAATAGGGAGAGTTTAGTTAAACTCCGTCATCAATTGGTTTCATCATCAAAATTCGAGATTCAACAATCTCCCCCTTTTTGATGGTGACAACCAATTGATAGAGTTTATGATCTAATCTACATTTTAAGTGACACAGAATTAGCTTTGATCATGAAGTTTGGGTTGTGTTGGGCCAAGTGAAAGGTCCAAACAGTGACCCAACAGGTGGCACCATCGTGACACAGTCTCTGAGACTATGTCAGGCGATGGCAGTTTAGGCGGTATCAAGTAGTGGTACCGCCCAGTGGCAGGGTGTTAAGCGATGGTACCGTCAGACTAGGTGGTGGTACCGCCTAGTGTTAGTGTTAGTGTTAGACTAGCAAGCGGTGGTACCGCTAGTACCCCGAAGACCTGGGATGAGACATTTTTAAGCTCCAAGTTTGAATCAACTTAAGGCCTATAAATACCCCTCTCATCCCTGGTTAAACAACACAAGAATTGAGAGAAAAAACATAGAAAAAATCTATTGTAATTTTGTGAGAACTCCTCTCAAAGCTCCAAGTGTTAGTGTAGTTTGAGAGAGGAATGGAGGGTGTGTAAAGTTTCTCTCCTGAACCTATCAAAAGGAGAATTGAGTTGTAAGGGTAGTTGATCTTTGCCCATTGAAGGAAGATCGTTCGTAGATGCCGGTGGCTTCAACGGAAGGGGAATTGATGGAGTAGATGTAGGTCACGATTTCGATTTCATTTCTATTTTGCTATTTACTTTTACTACAAACTGCCTTACTTGCTTTACATCCACTACACTCTTCCGTATGCTTTCATATTAACATCTTCTAAAATGGGTTTAATCACAACAAGATTTTAAACCAACATAATTTTATTCGCTGTACTAATTCAACCCCCCCCCCCCTCTTAGTGCCACTCGTTCCTAACAGTGACCTCGAGTGAAGTGGAATCGGAAGTGGATGTCGGTCATAATGACCAAACCACTATGAAACTCGGTTTGCGTTTACTTTAAGCTCTTTACTTTCATTGCAAACTACTTTACTTACTACTTTTACTACGCTTACGAACGTGCACTCTATGTCAAGCTTATTTTCGATATCGACTTTTATCGAATGAGATTTTTGAATCGACGTAAAGTTTTATGATAGCACTAATTCACCCCCCTATTAGTGCCAACTTGGTCCTAACATGACCCCACTTGGCCTTCCACATTATAGGTAGAGATCGATTCATGATGTAGGTTGAGTTAGTCGAGTCCCTCGAGGCTCACCTATATCACGATGATTCGCTCTGCGGACATAGAGATGTCACTTGTGACTTGAGGACATGGTATGCTTGGTCGAGTCCCTCGAGGGAATATCATTGAATCAGACTCATCTTCTAACGATGGTGTTAACTTAACTGAACATCATGATTGGTTGAGTCCCTCGAGGCTATGGTGGTTCGGAGGCCGAACAGGACGAGAATCACAAGGAGTTGTGATCAGCAAGTGTTGCCTAACTTTTGGACTTAATGTGATTGGTCGAGTCCCTCAGGTTACATTAAAACACCGATTGGATCTCGATCCCCACTAGAAGTCTGCTAGAGACTTCTATTTCACGTGCTGAGGGTGTCGCATGACTCATTAGAAAACTAGTGGGAGTAGATTAAGATAAAAGTCTATATCTTATTTGTTTATTTTTCTACAAAATCTGTATGTAATTTATTTTTGTTACATCTTTATTTTCAGAAAATGTCACTTTTAAATCCCTTACATGGCATACTTGATGTCAACCATCTCATTGGTCTGAATTATACGGATTGGCTCGGTAACTTGAGAATTATTCTCACGACGGAGAAAATCGCGTACATTCTTGATCTAGTAATGCCTTTGCTTGAGGAAGGGGCAAGTGAGGATGAGATCACTTGCTATGTGAAGTACATAGATGACTCCACTCTTGATCATTGTTACATGTTGGACTCCATAACTCCTGAGTTACAAAGACAACATGAAAAGATGGATGCTAGATCCATTCTCCTACATGTCCACAAACTATTTGAGGTATAATGAAGGACTCAGCGATATGAGATATCCAAGAGTCTCTTCCGCACTAGGATGACTGAGGGGACACCGGTTCAAAACCATGTCCTAAAGATGATTGAGTGGATAAAGAAACTCATAGGTCTAGGAATGGTCATAAAGGATAACCTATGTATGGATCTTATGCTTCAATCCCTACCAGATTCCTTTTCATAATGAATTTAATATGAACAAATTTGAGGTGACTCTCTCTGAGCTCCATAATATGTTAAGGGAGGCAGAGAGCACTATCAAGAAAGAGAAGCTAGTTTTCTATACTAGTGAGACTAAAAAGAAAAGGAAGGCAAAAAAGTCCCTTAAGAAGGGCATGGGCAAAGGCAGACCGGGTAAAGCAAAGGTTGCTAAGAAAGACCTGGCAAAGGACAAAGGCCAGTGCTTGCACTACGACAAAGATGAGCAATAGAAGAGGAATTGCAAAGGATACCTTACAGAGAGGGCGAAATAAAAGCTTGAAGAAGCTTTAGGTACATTCATGATCAGTATCTATTTATCAGACTCTTATGATAATACATGGGTATTGGATATCGGTAGTGCTTATCACATTTATAATTCATTGCAGGTTCTAGTAAGACCTAGGAGATTGGCGAGAGGCGAGATGGACCTCACAAGATGGGCAATGGAACAACAGTTACTACAGTAGCTATTAGTGAGGTCACCCTACATATACTTGGTGGAGTTATTATTGCGTTGGATGCATGTTAATTTGTTCCTTCTATCATCAAAAATATTATTTCCATTTCATGTTTAATAGTTAGTGGATTTAAATTAGTTTTTTAGAACAATGGTTATTCAATACTATTAGATGATGAGATCATCACGAGAGGAATATTACATAATAGTTTATTTATGTTAGACACTGCTCCTCATATCATGAATGTATGTGTGTCCAAGAGGAAACGAGATGAGGTGAACAGTGCATACCTGTGACATTGTAGGATAGCTCACGTCTATGAGGGAAGGATTTAAAAGTTGCTAAAGGATATATATCTAGATCTATTCGATTGTGAGTCAAGTCATATGCAATTTATGAGCTTTGCTTTTGTGGAAAACTAACCAACTCTCCTTTTAGTGGAACTGGAGAGAGAGTCATTGAGCTGCTAGAACTCATACATAGTGATGTATGTGGACCCATATCAACTCATGCCATAGGTGGTTACTCCTACTTTATTACTTTTACTAATGATTTCTCAAGGTATGGACATGTGTATTTGATGAATTATATGTCCGAGGCCTTTGAGAAATTCAGAAAGTATAAGAATGAAGTAGAGAACTATACTAAAAAGAGTATCAAGACTCTTCGATTAGATCGAGGAGTTGAGTACAGAGTCCACCCAATTCCTCAATGACCATGGGATTCTATCTAATGGACACCTCCTTATATACCTTAGCTCAATGGTATATCTGAAAGGAGGAATCATACACTGTTAGACATGGTGCAGTCTATGATGAGCTTCGCCAACCTACCCATCTCATTCTCGAGATACGCCCTAGAGATCGCAACTTACCTTCTGAACAGAGTTTCAACTAAGTTGATAGAGTTTACACCATACGAGATATGGAAAGGGAAGAAGTCTGATCTTAAGGTTGTTAAGATTTAGGGCTACCCTGCCCATGTTAAAAGATACAACCCCGATAAGTTGGAATCGAGGATGGAGCAGTGCAAGTTCATGAGATACCCCAAGAAAACTTATGGGTATTATTTCGATCATCCAAAGGACCAAAAGGTCTTTATAGCTAAGAGAGTGGTGTTCCTTGAGAAGGAACACATTTTTTGTGGAGATAGTGGGAGAGTGATTGAGTAGAGCGAGGTTGAAGAAACTAGCTCAAGTCTATTCAGGTACATAGCACACAAGTCCGACTTTACGTACGTTTGGTAGAGTATCCCATCTTCTTGAGAGATATGTAGGACATATTAGAGGAGAAGATGTCAAATATATTGATTCTCAGACCTATGAAGAGGTTATTACGTGTATAACTCCGAGAAGTGGCAAGAAGCCATGAATTCTAAGATGGATTCTATGTACTCCAACAAGATTTGAAACCTATTTGATGCACCCAAGAGTATTGTACCCATCGGTTGCAAATGGATGTTCAAGAAGAAGATAGGAGTAGATGGAAAAGAAGAGAACTATAAAGCAAGGCTAGTAGCTAAGGAGTATCATTAAAGGCAATGTGTTGACTATGATGAAACCTTCTCACCCATAGCATGGTAAAATCCATTTGAATACTATTAGATATTGTGGCATACTATGATTATGAGATCTAGTAGATAGATGTGAAAATCGCATTCCTCAATGACAACCTAGAAAAGGAGGTGTATATAATATAGCCTGAGGGATTTATGTCGAAGGACAACCCAAATAAGGTGTATAGATTGCTTAGGTCTATCTATGGACTAAAGTAAGCTTCCCGATGTTAGAACATAAGATTTGATGAGGCAATCAGATCTTATGACTTCGTTAAGAACGAAAATGAGCCTTGTGTGTACAAGAAGGTAAGTGGGAGCGCTATCACCTTCTTGGTGTTATATGTGGATGATAACCTGATCATTGGGAATGATGTAGGAATGTTATCCACTGTAAAGGCTTGGTTATCTAGACACTTCTTCATGAAGGACATCGGGGAAGCATCATATATCTTGGATATTTAGATCTATAGAGATAGATCTAAGAGGATGCTTGGCTTATCTCAATCTAGATACATAGACACCATTGTCAAAAGGTTTGGCATGAAAATTTTCAAAAGAGGTCTCATACCGATGAGACATGAGATATCGCTTTCTAGGAGTATGTCCGCAAAAAATCTTAAAGAAAAGGCAAACATGGATAGGATACCCTATGCCTCAGCGATAGGGTCTATCATGTATGCTATGCTATATACCAAGCTAGATATAGTGCATGCTTTGAGTGTCACAAGAAGGTATCAAGCAGATCCAGGCTTGGAGCACTAGAAAGCAGTAAAGTGTATCCTTAAGCACTTAAAAAAGACTAAGGATCTTTTACTGGTATGTGGAGGTACTAGCCTCAAGGTTGAAGGCTACATAGACTCGAGTTTCTAGTCCAATATATGTGTACATCCTGAATGGAGGAGCAGTATGCTTAAAGAGTTTAAAGCAAGATACTACTACTGACACGACCACAAAGGCGGAGTACATGTTAGGACTCTAGCTAGGAGAGTCCTAAATTGAGTTTCATTGAAGGGGGCATTCATGTAAAACCTACCTAGCTGACCCCTATTAAAAAGGTGAAGAGGTCGGCTAGGGTTAGGAGAGTGTTTCTTAGAGAAGCATTAGGAGTTGTAAAGGAATATGAGTCTTGAGTAGGAATCCTATTAGGAGTCTTAAGTAGGAGTCCTATTAGGAGTTTTGAGTAGGAGTCCTATTAAGAGTTGGGGTTTAGAAGCCTATAAATAACCATGTATTCATCCTCTTTTTGTAAGCAATAGATGAATATTTTCTATTGTCTTTGAAAAGTAATTTGGAGGAAGGAACTCCTATAGAGTTCTAAGGAGACCGATCCCCTAAAGAGATCAACCCCAAGCTTAGAATCTGTAAGGGTTCTAACACTTGGCATCAGAGTAGCATTCTTAGCATCTTGCTACCCTTCGATAGCCATCCATCAGCCCTTCACAGCTGCCCAAAGCAATTCCCATAATTGCTTAAAAGATCGTTGACGAACTCCACCATTATCTCCACCACCGCGGATCATCCTTTGATTTCCCCGTGAATTGCAATAGGTTTAAGTTTCCTACCTTACTGCTACTGCAATTTAATTATCTTTATTCAAAAACCAAAAAAAAATTTATTCCTATCTTGCCGCATAAACTTTTCGTTGCAAAGTTTTCATCTCTATGACAAAAGATACATTGCAGAATTCCAACCGTATAGCATAGTCTGTTTGATCTTGCTACTACATTTTTTCTGTCCAAATCTCTATAAATTTTTTATGATAGCTTTAACACTTTGTTAGAACCCTTGCAAATTCTAAGCTTGGGGTTGATCTCTTTAGGGGATCGGCCTCTTGGAACTCTATAAGGGTACCTTCCTCCAAGTTGCTACTCAAAGGCTGCAGAAAAGATTCATCTATTGCTTATCAAAAGAGGATGAATACATGACTATTTATAGGGTTTCTAAACCCTAACTCCTAATAGGACTCCTACTCAAGACTTCTACTCAATTAAGACTTCTACTCAAGACTCCTAATAGGACTCCTACTCAAGACTCCTATTCCGTTACAACTCCTAATTCTTCTCTAAGAAATAACCTCCAAACCCTATCCGGCCTCTTTACCTCTTTAATAAGGGTCAACTTAGGTAGGTTTTACATGAATGCCCCTATCAATTAGGACTCTCCTATCTAGAGTCCTAACAGACCCGCCCTCTTCAAATCAGCCTTGTCCTCGAGGTTGACAATCCATGAATTTTGAGAATTTGATCTTCAAGTTGTCATAGTTCTCCCAAGTGGCACCTTCTACTGGTAAGTTTGCCCATTATATTAGCACTATAGTAATGGGTCATCGTCGTTGAGTCACGATCTGTCGATCAATAATAGCACTCAACTGGGTTTGGAGTTCTCCTTGGGTAGTCATATTTAGTGGGTGGGTTTGGGTTGTCTCCAAGCACCTGTTTATCACTTTTGTCTGACCGTCGATTTGTTGGTGATATCTCATACTCCTTTTCAATTTAGCACCCTACATATGAAATAACTTTGTCCAAAATCTGCTCGTGAAGATGCAAATAGAATTTGGCACAAGCACAATCCATCCCTTATAGCGTAATCCTTTTGAGTCTCAATTGTAATGAGCCACAATGTTTGGTGCTTCCTCCATTTTTTTTTTAATAATCTTATTGTTCTTTGGATCTTCCTGCCATTCCGTCTTAATATCCTCAAGGAAGTTGCTGGTCGGAAGTGAAACGGGGCCGAAAATTCAACTTGCTCGGGTAGTTGTGAAAGTGCATCTGCAATAACATTCTCTTTCCCCTTTTTGTAAGTTATTTCATAATCAAATCCAAGAAGTTTTGTTACCCATTTTTGCTGCTTAGGGGATGATATCTTTTGCTCCAAAAAATACTTGAGGCTTTTATAGTCAGTTTTAATTTGAAATCGTCGACCGATCAAGTAGGGTCTCCACCTCGTTGCTGCGCGCACAATGGGCATCTCCTTATCATATGTTGACATATTTTGATGGGAGGGAGATAATGCCTTGCTAGTGTATGCAAGTGGTCGACATCTTGTTGAATCTCGGATTTTGATGATGAAGTCAATTGTTATTTGTTATCTAATCCATATGTTGAGATAAGTGTGCAGGATTAACTATGATGAAAGTAAGACATGCAGCAGGAATTGCACCGAAGTCAAGACTATGATCACGTTGGGGGTTCGAGAGTTCGACGGAAGTCCGGACGGTCATCGGAGGTTCTACGGGAACAAATCCGAGAAGTCCAGGAGCTTGCCAAAGAAGCTCATCGAAACTCGCCAAGTGGATCGTCGCAAGTCCAGGAGTTTGTCGGAAGTCCGCCGGAAGCTCGACGGAAGAAGCGATTGACGCACTGGAGCAAGTTGCAGTAAATGTCTTGAAAAATATCGTAGTTAGCATGATGATTAAGTTAGAAATGGGAGGTGATCCCATTAACTTAATCTTGTGGCAATTGGGCCCTTGACAGACCCAAATTGGGTCGAATGGATTAACCCATTCGGACCCAGATTCCCTGGCCAGCGGTGGCACCGCCTGGGTCGGCGGTGGCACCGCCCAGCAACCGAGCCTCGGAGTGAGGCTGGGCGGTGGTACTGCCCCTGTCAAGCGGTGGCACCGCCTGGGCTCTGTCTCCGAGTGAGACTGGGCGGTAGCATCGCCCCTGTCAGGCGGTGGCACTGCCTAGGCTTAGTCTCCGAGTGAGACTGGGCAGTAGTACCGCCCCTGTCAGGCGATGGTACCGCCCGAGCTCGGTCTCCGAGCTCTATCAGGCGATAGTACCGCCCATTTATGGTGGTAGTACCACAAAGACCTCGAAAACATGGGAAATGACATTTTCGAGCTCCAAATTCAAATCAGTTTGGGGCCTATATAAACCCCACCCTTTCATGCATGAAAGGGCACCGAAACTTAGCATTTATTCTGAGATTTTGAGAGCTTAAAAGTGTTGTAAAAGGCTAGAAGTTCTTCTCCCTCTTTTCTTCGAAGTTTTAATCATTCAAGAGAGGAGCGAAAAATCTGTAAGGGTTATCTCCTAAGCCCGTCAAAAGGAGTGAAATTGTAAAAGCGTGGTTGGCCTTCGCCTATAGAAGGAAGGCCTCTAGTGGACATCGGTGACCTCATCGAAGGAGGAAGCCAAAAGTGGATGTAGGTCAAGATTGACCGAACCACTCTAAATCTCGATTTACATTTACATTTTGTTCTCTATCTTAACTGCAACTGCTTTCGTAGCTTTACTTTAACTGCACTTTGCTTGATCTTAAGTTAAAGCAATTTCCGATTTGACTTTCATACTAAAATCGTTCTTATC
Organism: Musa balbisiana; assembly: GCA_004837865.1. Lineage (NCBI taxonomy): Eukaryota > Viridiplantae > Streptophyta > Magnoliopsida > Zingiberales > Musaceae > Musa > Musa balbisiana. Next base: position 17,583,201 of record CM017194.1, on the reverse strand, counting down.
ATACTAACATCGTTTTAAATCGTTGAAAGTTTTTCGCTGCACTAATTCACCCCCCCCTCTTAGTGCTCTTGATCCGAACGATTGGTATCAGAGCGGGGTTAACTCTCAATCGGATTAAAACCTAAGAGAGATGGCATACGTCGGAAATCAAGAGGGCCACTCTATTACACGTCCACCCATGTTCAATAGGACAGACTACACCTATTGGAAGACCCGAATGAGGATCTTTCTTATCTCAATGGATTTTGAACTTTGGAATCTTGTCGAAAATGGATTTTCGAAGTCTTCTCTTCCAATGATCGATTGGAATGAATTGGAGAAGAAGACTTTCGCTCTTAATGCAAAGGCTATGAATGCCTTATTTTGTGCGCTTGACAAAAATGAGTTCAATCGTGTTTCGGTTTGTGAAACCGCATTTGATATTTGGCATACACTCGAAGTGACTCACGAAAGCACAAGTAGAGTGAAAGAGTCAAAAATCAATCTTTTGATACATTATTTTGAACTTTTCCGAATGAAACCGAGCGAGACTATTGGCGATATGTACACCCGTTTCACGGATGTCGTCAATGGTCTAAAAGGACTCGGCAAAAGTTTTTCGGATTTTGAGCTCGTAAATAAGATTCTAAGATCCCTTCCTAAGAGTTGGGACCCTAAAGTCACTGCTATTCAAGAGGCTAAAGATCTAAACAACTTCCCTCTTGAAGAATTAATCGGGTCATTAATGACCTATGAAATGACTTGCAAAGCTCATGAAGAGCAAGAAGAGATCCTTCCAAAGAACAGGAAGGATATGGCACTTAGAACTTTCGAATACCACTTGAGAGAAAACTCAAGTGATGAAGACTGTGACGATGACTTGGCACTTCTAACAAGGAAATTCAAAAAATTCATTAAAAGAAACAAGTTTAAAAATGACTTAAAAAATAAATTTGAACCCAAAAAGGACCAAGTTATTTGCTACGAATGCAAGAAGCCGGGACACTACAAAAGTGATTGTCCCCAAGCCAAGAAGAGAACACCAAAGAAGAAGGCGCTCAAAGCAACGTGGGATGACTCAAGCGCGTCCGAAGAAGAGGAGTCCAACACCAAGCAAGTTGCTCATTATGCCTTAATGGCCATCGGAGATGAGGTAACAAATTTAATTGATGCAGATTTATCATTTGATGAATTACTAAATGCCTTCCATGACTTATTTGATGAATGCAAAACTATTAGTAGAAAATATAAATTGCTAAAAAAGGAGCATGATAGTCTTACTTGTAATTTTGACAAATTAGAAATTGAATATCATGATAGTTTAGCTCCACGTAAAAAATGTTATGATCTAGAAACTCTCCAAAAGGAGAACTTGCTACTTAAGGACACCTTGAAGAAATTCGAGGTTGGTAGCAAGTCTTTGAATATGATCCTTACAAATAAGGGTCATGTTCCTAAAATAAGTGGAATCAAATTTATGAGAAGTCCTCACCAAAATCCAACCACCTTCATTAAAGGCCCCATCTTATATGTTCGGCACCAAAGCAAATGCAACTTTTGTTGCAAACATGGACATAGAACTTATCATTATCCATTCAAGAAAGTTAGTCCAAACAAATTGATTTGGGTTCCTAAAGGAACCACGATAAACTCTATGCAACATGATAAACAATTTAGATCAGTGTTTGAGGCACCCAAAAGTAAATTGGTACCTAAAAATCATCCTTTCTTGTAGAAACATACATCATCACAAGCTAGGAAAAAGAGATGGTACCTTGATAGTGGATGCTCAAGGCATATGACCGGAGATCCATCTCAATTCTCTAAACTCACTAGAATAGATGAAGGCTATGTCACCTTCAGAGACAACAACAATGGTAAAATCATTGGCAAAGGAACCATAGGTAACAAATCCAACTTCTTTATTGAAGATGTTTTGTTAGTTGATAGTTTAAAACATAACCTCTTGAGCATTAGTCAATTGTGTGATAAAGGATATATTGTCAAATTCGAATCTAATGCTTGCATTGTTGAAAAACCACACAAAAACACATCTATGATTGTATTGAAACAAAATAACGTATACACCATTGACATCAATGATCTTTGCAATGAAAAGTGTTTCTCGGTTTTGAATGAGGACGCTTGGCTTTGGTATAGGAGATTAGGTCATGCTAGCATGAAACTAATCACTCAAATATCATCCAAAGAACTTGTAAGAGGAATTCCTCATATCAAGTTCATCAAAGATAATGTGTGTGATGCTTGTCAATTAGGAAAACAAATTAAGGGTAGTTTCAAATCTAAGAATCAAATAAGCACCTCTAGGCCCTTACAATTGATCCATATGGACTTGTTTGGACCTATCTCTACATCAAGTCTAGGAGGTAGCAAATACGCCTTCGTCATTGTAGATGACTATAGTAGATACACATTGACTTATTTCTTAAAACACAAAAATGAATGCTTTAGATATTTTACCAAGTTTTGCAAACTTGTCCAAAATGAAAAGGGTTCTATGATTTGCATCAATTAGAAGTGATCATAGTGGTGAATTTCAAAACCGTGATTTTCAAGAATTTTATGAATTTAATGGATACAATCATAACTTCTCTACTCCAAGAAATCCTCAACAAAATGGAGTAGTAGAAAGAAAAAATAGAAATTTACAAGAAATGGGAAGAACCATGTTGAATGAACATAGCCTACCCAAATATTTTTGTGCCGAAGCCGTAAACACTGCATACTATATTTTGAATAGAGTTCTAGTAAGACCGTTACTCACCAATACTCCCTATGAGTTGTGGAACAACAAAAAACCCAATGTTTTATATTTTAAAGTTTTTGGGTGTAAGTGTTTTATCTTGAATGAAAAAGATGCCTTAGGAAAATTTGATGCTAAATCTGATGAAGGAATTTTCCTTAGTTATTCTTCGGTTTCTAAAGCTTTTCATATATTCAATAAAAGAACTTTAATTATAGAAGAATCCATTCATGTTATTTTCAATGAGATTTCTGAAATCAAGAAAAGTGATTTTGATGATGATGTTAATTTTGATTCTTTGAATTTAAATGAAACCCCTTCTCCAACTGGCAACTTGGATGCATCCACTTCCGAAACATCCTTACCCAAGGATTGGAAATATGTAGATGCTCATCCTACGGAGCTAATTCTAGGAGACACATCTAAGGGGGTTCAAACACGTTCTTCTCTTAAAGAATTTTGTGCCAATGCTGCTTTTCTCTCCCAAATTGAACCTAAATGTATTGACGAAGCTATGAAAGATGATTCATGCATTATCGCAATGCAAGATGAGTTAAATCAATTTGAGAGAAATGAGGTGTGGAAGCTTGTTCCTAGGCCAAATGACCATTTAGTTATTGGTACTAAATGGGTCTTTAGAAACAAGCAAGCTGAATATGGTATCATGGTTAGAAACAAGGCTAGATTAGTAGCCAAAGGTTTCAACCAAGAAGAAGGTATCGATTACGAAGAAACCTTCGCTCTTGTGGCTATATTAGAAGCCATAAGGATGCTCCTTGCCTATGCTAGTAATAATAATTTTAAGTTATTTCAAATGGATGTTAAAAGCGCTTTTCTTAATGGCTTTATTTCCGAAGAAGTTTATGTTGAACAACCTCCCGGATTTGAAAATAATAGCCTCACTAATCATGTGTTTAAATTAACTAAAGCTCTCTATGGTTTAAAACAAGCCCCAAGGGCTTCGTATGAGAGACTTAGTTCTTTTCTTATTAAAAATAATTTTACAAAAGGCAAGGTTGATACTACATTGTTTATCAAGAATTTTGAAAATAATTTTCTCATTGTTCAGATTTATGTTGATGATATTATCTTTGGTTCTACAAACGAATCTCTTTGTGAATCCTTTGCTAAAACCATGAGTCTAGAATTTGAAATGAGTTTGATGGGAGAATTAACCTTTTTCTTAGGCTTACAAATTAAGCAACTAAGAAATGACATCTTTATTAGTCAAACTAAATATGCTTTGGACTTGCTAAAGAGATTTAATATGGAACTTGAACTTCGAACACTAAATCTTAATAAGTTCATTAAACAAAAATCTAAAATAAACAATGAACTTGAACGGAGGAAGAGGCCTAAGAAGAGGAAGGCAACCAAGGATGAATCAAGAACTTTCAAAGGTGAAATGGCGAATTGGGCTTTGATGGGCTTCGACTACAAGGTAAGTAACTCAACTTTCTTGAATTATTTTGAAATTACTTGAAGTTTTTCATGAGTGCTTAATTTAGATAGTAGGAATAGGAAATAAAAAATTATTTTTCAAAAATTATATCATGTTTTTCTTTTTAGCATCTTTGAAAAATTAAAAAATTTGATCATGAAAAATATATTGCTAAGGTTTCATGCATGTTATGTTTTGAAATATTGAATGATGTATGCAACATTAGGGATGATAATTATATGATATATGATAATGCTTAGGATAAATCCATGCATGTCTATCTTGATGATTTTATGTCATGCATGAGTTTTTGAAGTAAATGTTGATTTGAAACTCTCATTTTCGATTAACATGTTTTTGGCCTAATCGTTTTTATGATGAATTAAGATGACATTCTCATCACATATTAAGATGACATAGTGCATGTACATCTATGTATAAATTTCTTGATAATCTTTTGATGATAGATGTGATATCATGATGTGTTTGATCTTGACGGCTTCTTGACGAAACTTATGTTTCGATTTTAAATGATGATACATGTTTTCACAAAAGACTTGAATACCCTCACATGAAATCAATTGTATAAAAAGGAAATGAATTCTCTATCCTATTGAGATTAATGAACTTTTACCAATCTTATGAATCTCATGAAAATAAATATGATGAATATTTTGAAAATAAATGAGTGTATCATGCATTTGGTCTTAATGATTTCTCTTAAACATACTTTTTGAAATCATACTTGATGATGAATATCAAGATATTAAAAGGATGTTATCATGGAATCATGCTTAATGATTTATTTTACAAAATTTACCTTTCCATCTTAAATGTTGACATTTGTTTTATTAAAGGTAAAGACATGCTTATAAGAAGCAAATCACATGAATAGAAATTTATAAAAATGAAATGTGATCCTCTATCTTATCGACTTTTCAATAAATCTATGCTTATCATGTATGAATTTATTGAATGTGACTTTGAGGATGATTTCGGATTTCACAAATGCTTGATTCATACTTATGACATGAGACATATTTTAAATATGAATCATGTTCAATGCTTCAATCATGTTATATCTCCCTTAATTCATTTTGTTCTCCTAGATTTATTTACCAAAGAGGAGAATCTTCCAAATGAATGAAATGATACAAATGAATCACTTATCGATATATCTTTTTTGAAATATCCTTTCAATGTGATGTTGATAATTTGAGATGCATGTTGGAATTCATGACATGAGATAATTGAATCCTTAACTTACTCTTTATATGGCTTGAGAATAGATATTTAAAATCTTGCTTGATGAGTTGTTTTATAAGATTTTGCCTTTACGTCTTGAACTTTCATGCTTATCTTGATTTGGCATATAATGACTAAGGCATGTTTAGATGAAAATAATCACTTAAAAAATGCTTTACCAATTTGATCGAGATTAATGATTTCATGATATTTTGTGAATCTCGAAATTGATTTTGATAACTTGATTATGAGTTTCAAGTTAACGATTTGATTTGAATGAGTTTTATCTAAATTATAATCTGGATCTTGCAAAATTGGAATCACAAATAATATATTTTGGTATTCATGACTTGAATTTGATTGAAACATTGCATGCTTAAATTAATCATTCTCTTATGTTTCAAAAATTCTTTAAATGCCTTGTGTGATGATTGAAAATTAATTTACTTTATGATAAATCTATGTATACCATTTTGAATCTCTTGAAAGTAATGTTGAGATTTTGATGAATTTGACGATTTGAATTTGAATAAGTTTGTATTCGAATTATGATTTTAACTTCTTGGATTTACTACTTGATTTTTTTTTAATCACAATCTCTTCTTTGTATACCTACAATTTTTGTTATTTATAAAAAGAAGAGATTTGATAAAATGAATCATTGTTGACTTAATGTTCGGTATCATGAATACTTTATTATCATACATGAAAACAGTGATAAATATTTTGAAAATATATATTTGTATCATGTTAGATGATTTTACATTTTGTGCATGATAAGTTATAGTGATGATTAAAACAATGATTGAAATGATATGAATGATGATTTGGAATCATGCATATAATGATAAGTTTATATGATGATTTGGTATTATGCATGCAATAATGATGCACGCAATGATGAAAGTCATGATAAAATTATTATTTTGATATTCATGACTTGAATCTTCCCTTCTTTTTGACAATGACAAAGGGGGAGATAGCTAATTTGCACAAGTTAAGAAGATGCAAATACTTGATTGCTAGCTGCCTATCTTAAGTAGCAAAGATTGCTAACTTGCTTATTAAGTTGTCTTCTTTGAACATCACTATCTTGCCTATCTTAATAAGCAAAACATGCTAACGTGCACATCTAACAAACTTGTATATTTTAAGAAGCAAGGGTTGCTTTCTGAACATCTCAAAACTGCTAGCTTGCATGTTCTAAAAATATTGTAAAATTTGCTAGCTTGTATGTAGTAAAACTTGCATATCGTAAAAGTTGCTAGCTTGTAGAGAAGCAAAGAATTGCTATCTCAAAAGAAGCAAAAATTGTTAAAACTTAGAAACTTGTAATATAATTGCTCTTGCCATGCTTTGTATCAAAAATAGGTTGATATCCTTAAAGCATCGCATTAATTTTTTAGTATTGCAATGTATCACATGTATCACAAATTGAATTTTTGAGACTATTTTTAACAATTGATGTCTTTCATGACATGATTTCTTTGCATTTTTGTCTTGTATGTATCATGTGATGATTGAAATATTGATTGATGCAAATTCATAATTTATGTAAAAGTCTAAATCATTGGTTCCTAGCTAATTTGCACAAGTTAAGAAGATGCAAATACTTGATTGCTAGCTTGCCTATCTTAAGTAGCAAAGATTGCTAACTTGCTTATTTCAAGAAGCAAAAGTTGTCTTCTTGAACATCACTATCTTGCCTATCTTAAGTAGCAAAGATTGCTAACTTGCTTATTTCAAGAAGCAAAAGTTGTCTTCTTGAACATCACTATCTTGCCTATCTTAAGTAGCAAAGATTGCTAACTTGCTTATTTCAAGAAGCAAAAGTTGTCTTCTTGAACATCTCAAAACTGCTAGCTTGCATGTTCTAAAAATATTGTAAAATTTGCTAGCTTGTAGAGAAGCAAAGAATTGCTATCTCAAAAGAAGCAAAAATTGTAAAACTTAGAAACTTGTAATATAATTGCTCTTGCCATGCTTTGTATCAAAAATAGGTTGATATCCTTAAAAGCATCGCATTAAATTTTTTAGTATTGCAATGTATCACATGTATCACAAATTGAATTTTTGAGACTATTTTTAACAATTGATGTCTTTCATGACATGATTTCTTTGCATTTTTGTCTTGTATGTATCATGTGATGATTGAAATATTGATTGATGCAAATTCATAATTTATGTAAAAGTCTAAATCATTGGTTCCTCTCCTTCTTTTCGGCAATGACATAGGGGGAGAAAGATTACTAGCTCAAGGCAAATGCTGGCTAGCTTGTACTCTTCCCTACTTTTCAACAAAAACAAAAGAGAGAAAGCTTTTGCTAGTTAGAACATGCAAAGAAAAGCAAAGTGCAATCTTGCACAAGAAGCAAGTGTTGAATTGCCATAATTGAACTTAAGAATCTTACTATGCTTTTGTGCTTATATGTTGTGATGAAAATCTAGCTTCACGTTACAAAACTTGAATATCTTTTAAAATAGCTAGAGCTACTTCTCCTTTTTGTTGATGACATAGGGGGAGAAGTATATTGATGACTTCATGCATTGAATTGAATATTTTATATATTTGCATGATGGTTTAAATGTTTTTCATAACATGTGATGAATGTTGCTTGGAATTGGGATAATCCAAGTGTTCTATCAATGGCATATTGATAGGGGGAGTTTGGTTAAACTCCGGGGAGTTAAGGTTAACTCCGGTAGTCATCAATTAGTTGTCATCATCAAAAAGGGGGAGATTGTTGAATCTCGGATTTTGATGATGAAACTAATTGATTGTGTTTAGATGTTTAACTGCATTTTGAGTGTGCAGGTCTACTCGATCAGGATTAGACAGTTGACGCAGAAGGAATTGACGTTGTGCCGGAGGAGATCACGTTAGGATATTAGACGGTAGAACGCTTCGGACGTCGGGCATCGGGCCAAGGAGAGCGGAATTGCACCAAGGATATCGGGGTTGCGGAGGTCAACCGCCGATTGGGCAATAAGCCGCAAGAGTGGACGATGCGCTAAAGAATCGGACGAAGCGCCAACCAATGACGTGCCGGGCAACAGAATGTCAATTCGCGTTGTAATAATTGTCTAGATCGGAGTAGAGTTTTGGCTTGTGTGTGCAGGATTAACTACGATAATGATGAAGACATAAAGCGAAATAAAGTGCCGGAGTCAAGCGCAAAGGATTCGTTGGGAGTTCGAGAGTTCGATGGAAGTCCGAAGGTTCATCGGGAATGCTGTCAGAACTAGCCGAGAATGAGTAGGGAGCTTGCCGAAGGGTTTTTCGGAAGCTCGCAGAAAGGTTCGTCGGAAGTTCACGGAGCTCACCGAGAAAGATCGTAGCTTGCCGAAGAAGCTCGTCGAAACTCACCAAGATCAAATCGTGAAGTCTCGGAGCTTGTCGGGAGTCCATAGAATGGTTTCCGAGAGTTTTTCGGAAGACCGCCGGAAGTTCGCCGGAAGCTCGCCGGAAGAAGTCTTGACTTGTGGACTTTTTAATAGCTTAGGAAATGTCTTTAAATTCGTAGTTAGCATATTAATTAGGGTTAGGATTAGGTGTTAATCTTATAACCCAAGTAGGGGCCAATTGGGCCCGAGTTCGGACTGGTTTGGGCCAAGTTTGGAGCCCAACCAGTGAGCCGAAATAGCCAGGCGGTGGCACCGCCCAGCACCCGAGAGCCAAGCGGTGGCACCGCTGGACTGGGCGGTGGCATCGCCCAGTACACTGTCAGTGTCAAAATTGACAGGCGGTGGGACCGCTAGCCTCGGGAATCGAAAAGAATTCAAATTTTAGAGCCCAAATTTGAATCCTCTTGAGGCCTATAAATACCCCTCAATTCTCAGCAAAGATAACAACTTTTAGAGAAGCAATAGAGTGAAAAAAGTCTTAGCAAAGCCTTAGCAAGTCTTACTTTTAAATTGCTTGAGTGTTCACCTCCTTCTTTCTCATTGAAACTTTGTAAGAGTGTGAACCACTTGTAAAAGGTTGTAAGAGGGGTATTTGTCCTTCCTCTTCAAATTGATTTGCTAGTGGAAGTTGAGAGCCTCATTGAAGAAGGCTTCGCAAATAGATGTAGGTCATTTTGACCGAACCACTTTAAATTTGGCGTGTTCTCTGGTTTGCATTTACTTATTGCACTTTACCTTACTGCAAATCTTTATAAGTGCTTTACTTCCTCATTACTTTTGTGCACACATTTACGAACACGCTTTTAAGTTAAGCACTTTCGAGTTTGGTTTTTATCGTACGAAAAAGTTTCCAAAACCGACGTTTTAATCCGCTGCACTAATTCACCCCCCCCTCTTAGTGCCGCTCCGATCCTAACATACATGTCTTAATAATATGTTGGAAATTATGTGTTTTGGATATAAAAATTTCCATGATAATGAGCATGTTTTATCTTCATGATTGTATAGGAAAATCTATAGCAAAACCTTGTCCGAATGCATGAAAGTGTTAAATTTTATTTTCGGATTTTCTTGATACCTTATTCTCTTTCGAACTTAATGTAGCTCTCATAAGCATATGTCATATCGAGTCTGATTCATTGATTTTTGACATGTGGAATCAATTAGCAATTGCATCTTTCATAGGCTTATAATGTGAAAAATATTTTCGAGAAATGGATTTGATAAAATGATTCCTTCTTATAATTTCCTTCTTGAAAAAAAAAAAAGGGAAAATTTTTTACTTGCAAGGATATTGATTCACATACATATCTTGATCCTTGTAAAAATGAAGCGTGATTTAATCTTTCCTTGAGATGTTTGTATAATTGGTATCCTATCACTCATTGTTGAAAAATTACCTATCACTCACTTGTGTTTAAAATTTGCTTATATCGTTCTCCTTTTTGTTGATGACAAAGGGGGAGAAATATATGAATTGATGCTATGAGTGCCATATTTGAATTTGAATTATGTTAAAAAAGCTTGCATCGAAATATATGGTAAATTGATGATAGAAATGCTATGATTGCTAAACACTTGAAATATTTGCATTATGTTAAGATATCAAGAACTTGCATCGTAATTTCACATCTTACTATATGATGAATTGCTACCATTGCTATCATTCACATTTGAAATGTAAAACTTGAAAATGGATGTCAAGCCTTGACATCATTTTCAGAGAGATATATCATGATAGGAATCATGATGAAAGTATTGATAAGGTTAAACAATTTTAACTTATCAATATGTCTCTTGAATTCAAAGGCTTTGAATTCAAGAATGACTTATCTTGAGTATGGCATATAAGATAGGGGGAGTTAAAGTTAACTACGTTATCAATTGATTGTCATCATCAAAAAGTGGGAGATTGTTGAATCTCGGATTTTGATGATAAAGTCAATTGTCATTTGTTATCTAATCCATATGTTGAGATAAGTGTACAGGATTAACTACGATGAAAGTAAGACATGCAGCAGGAGTTGCGCCGAAGTCAAGACTATGATCACGTTGGGGGTTCGAGAGTTTGACAGAAGTCCGGACGGTCATCGGAGGTTCTGCGGGAACAAATCCGAGAAGTCCAGGAGCTTGCCAAAGAAGCTCATCGGAACTCGCCAAGTGGATCGTCGCAAGTCCAGGAGTTTGCTGGAAGTCCGCCGGAGCATCGCCGAGGGTTCGTCAGATGATCGCCGGAAGTTCGCCGGAAGCTCGACGGAAGAAGCGATTGATGCACTGGAGCAAATTGCAGTAAATGTCTTGAAAAATATCGTAGTTAGCATGATGATTAAGTTAGAAATGGGAGGTGATCCCATTAACTTAATCTTGGGGCAATTGGGCCCTTGACAGACTCAAATTAGGCCGAATGGATCAGCCCATTCGGACCCAGATTCCCTGGCCAATGGTAGCACCGCCTGGGTCGTCGGTGGCACCGCCCAGCAGCCGAGCCTCGGAGTGAGGCTGGGCGGTGGTACCGCCCCTATCAAGTGGTGGCACCGCTTGGGCTCAGTCTCCGAGTGAGACTGGGCGGTAGCACCGCCCCTGTCAGGCGGTGGCACGGCTTAGGCTCAGTCTTCGAGTGAGACTGGGCGATAGTACCGCCCCTGTCAGGCGGTGGTACGCCCGAGCTCGGTCTCCGAGCTAAGGCAGGCGGTGGTACCGCCCGAGCTCGGTCTCCGAGCTCTGTCAAGCGATAGTACCGCCCCTGTCAGGCGGTGGTACCGCCCCTATCAAGTGGTGGCACCGCTTGGGCTCAGTCTCCGAGTGAGACTGGGCGATAGTACCGCCCCTGTCAGGCGGTGGTACCGCCCGAGCTCGGTCTCCGAGCTCTGTCAAGCGATAGTACCGCCCCTGTCAGGCGGTGGTACCGCCCGAGCTCGGTCTCCGAGCTCTGTCAAGCGATAGTACCGCCCCTGTCAGGCGGTGGTACCGCCCGAGCTCGGTCTCCGAGCTCTGTCAAGCGATAGTACCGCCCCTGTCAGGCGGTGGTACCGCCCGAGCTCGGTCTCCGAGCTCTGTCAAGCGATAGTACCGCCCCTGTCAGGCGGTGGTACCGCCCGAGCTCGGTCTCCGAGCTCTGTCAAGCGATAGTACCGCCCCTGTCAGGCGGTGGTACCGCCCGAGCTCGGTCTCCGAGCTCTGTCAAGCGATAGTACCGCCCCTGTCAGGCGGTGGTACCGCCCCTATCAAGTGGTGGCACCGCTTGGGCTCAGTCTCCGAGTGAGACTGGGCGATAGTACCGCCCCTGTCAGGCGGTGGTACCGCCCGAGCTCGGTCTCCGAGCTCTGTCAAGCGATAGTACCGCCCCTGTCAGGCGGTGGTACCGCCCGAGCTCGGTCTCCGAGCTCTGTCAAGCGATAGTACCGCCCCTGTCAGGCGGTGGTACCGCCCGAGCTCGGTCTCCGAGCTCTGTCAAGCGATAGTACCGCCCCTGTCAGGCGGTGGTACCGCCCGAGCTCGGTCTCCGAGCTCTGTCAAGCGATAGTACCGCCCCTGTCAGGCGGTGGTACCGCCCGAGCTCGGTCTCCGAGCTCTGTCAAGCGATAGTACCGCCCCTGTCAGGCGGTGGTACCGCCCGAGCTCGGTCTCCGAGCTCTGTCAAGCGATAGTACCGCCCCTGTCAGGCGGTGGTACCGCCCGAGCTCGGTCTCCGAGCTCTGTCAAGCGATAGTACCGCCCCTGTCAGGCGGTGGTACCGCCCGAGCTCGGTCTCCGAGCTCTGTCAAGCGATAGTACCGCCCCTGTCAGGCGGTGGTACCGCCCGAGCTCGGTCTCCGAGCTCTGTCAAGCGATAGTACCGCCCCTGTCAGGCGGTGGTACCGCCCGAGCTCGGTCTCCGAGCTCTGTCAAGCGATAGTACCGCCCCTGTCAGGCGGTGGTACCGCCCGAGCTCGGTCTCCGAGCTCTGTCAAGCGATAGTACCGCCCCTGTCAGGCGGTGGTACCGCCCGAGCTCGGTCTCCGAGCTCTGTCAAGCGATAGTACCGCCCCTGTCAGGCGGTGGTACCGCCCGAGCTCGGTCTCCGAGCTCTGTCAAGCGATAGTACCGCCCCTGTCAGGCGGTGGTACCGCCCGAGCTCGGTCTCCGAGCTCTGTCAAGCGATAGTACCGCCCCTGTCAGGCGGTGGTACCGCCCGAGCTCGGTCTCCAATGGGAAATGACATTTTTGAGCTCCAAATTCAAATCAATTTGGGGCCTATATAAACCCCACCCTTTCATGCATGAAAGGGTACCGAAACTTAGCATTTATTCTGAGATTTTGAGAGCTTAAAAGTGTTGTAAAGGCTAGAAGTTCTTCTCCCTCTTTTCTTCGAAGTTTTGATCATTCAAGAGAGGAGTGAAAAATCTGTAAGGGTTGTCTCCTAAGCCCGTCAAAAGGAGTGAAACGGTAAAAGGGTGGTTGGCCTTCGCCTATTGAAGGAAGGCCTCTAGTGGATGTCGGTGACCTCATCGGAGGAGGAAGCCAAAAGTGGATGTAGGTCAAAATTGACCGAACCACTCTAAATCTCGATTTGCATTTACATTTTGTTCTCTATCTTAACTGCAACTGCTTCCGTAGCTTTACTTTAACTGAACTTTACTTGATCTTAAGTTAAAGCAATTTCCGATTTGACTTTCATATTGAAATCGTTCTTATCATACGAACGTCATTTTAAATCGTCGAAAGTTTTCCGCTGCACTAATTCACCCCCCCCTCTTAGTGCTCTTGATCCTAACACATCTTGCATGAGAATGGCTCCAATTCTGACTCCAGATGCATTGACCTCAATAATGAAGGGTCGGTTGAAATTTGGTAGTGCTAGCACCAGCGTTATCGTCATGGCTGTCTTAAGTTTGTCGAAAGCAACAGAGGCTTTGTCTGACCATTGGAAGATATCTTTTTTTAGTAAGGAAGTAAGTGGTGCACTGATCTTTCCATAGGTTTTAATGAACTTATGATTGTAGCCTATTAAACCGAGAAAGCCACATAGCAATTTTATGTTCCTCGAGGTCAGCCAGTTTTGTATTGCTCCAACTTTGGAGGGGTCCACTGTCACACCTTCCTCTGATATGATATGCCCAAGATATTCCACCTTCTGGTGAAGAAAGCAAAAATTCGTAGTGGTCGTTATGTGTTCAAAAGGTAGTTTTCGGTATGTCTTCTTTGCACCCTCATATTTGATGATACCCAGATCGAAGGTCCAGCTTTGTGAAAATTTGTGCTCCCTTTCATCTAGAAATTCATCTACTATTGGAATAGGGTATTTTTCCTTGATGGATATGCCATTGAGGGTTCGGTAATCAATGCACATTCGCCATGTTCCGTCCCTTCGTACGAAGAGCATCGGTGAAGATTATGGGCTGCAACTTGGCTGAATAACTCCTGTTTTGGGCATGTCTTTTATAATCCTTTCTATTTCATCCTTCTGCAGATATGAATATTGACATAGCCAAGTATTTGCAGGAGGTTTGCCCAGAAGGATCGGTATACAATGATCATGCCGACGGGCAAGAGGTAGGTTGTAACATCCCTCATTTAAAAAAAAAAAATGCTTATATAGTACTTTAATAGTTTAGTTTATTATATCAATATTAAATTATATGGAGGACTTGTGGCATTAGCAAGGATGAGCCACTTGCACTTATTCTAAAGTTGACACCTAAACCTCCATGCATGCTTGCCACCTCATTATTTTAGCATGAGCCAAACCTAAGTAATTTAAGGCACAACTAAGGGAAACTTTGCAGCTAATGTAAGTTGAGAAGAGGAGAAGGAATTGAAGGAGAAAGAATTGAAGAAGAAGAAGTTTTATCTTAGCTTAAGGCTTTGTATCAATTCCCCCACATTTGGAAATCAAAACTTTTTAAGGCAAGTGTTCTAACCCAATCCAATAGAATCCTAATCTCTGTTTTCTTTTCAATTCTACAAAATTTTGAAAGATTTCAGCTGAGAACCAAACATTTCTTTCGTTTTGATACAAAGCCATGAATCTGTAATTTTTTCGGTAATCTGACCTCCATGCATTGTTTTTGGTCCTAACTTTTTGTACTAAACTCTGATTTAGGTAAAGCCTATTCCGTTTGAAAGTAGACTCGAAGACCTTTATTTTGATACCTAGAATTGAATGATTTGGAGTCGAAATGCCTAATATGACTTCTATTGCAATTAACCCTACAGATTCTACAACATAGGGACTGTAATTTCTGACCTTCTGTTACTAAATTGCTCATAACTCTCTAGTGAAAATTCTGAATTATGCAACACTTAATTTTTTTGCGAACTAGATTCATATATCTTTCTTTTGGCACCTAGTTTGGAAATTTTAAAGTACGTTTGCCTTCTGAAACATCTGTTTAAATTGATGCTATCTATTCTGCAAAACAGAGATGATCAATTCTGACCTTCTGTTACTAAATTGCTCATAACTCTCTAGTGAAAATTCTGAATTATGCAACACTTAATTTTTTGCGAACTAGATTCATATATCTTTCTTTTGGCACCTAGTTTGGAAATTTTAAAGTACGTTTGCCTTCTGAAACATCTGTTTAAATTGATGCTATCTATTCTGCAAAACAGAGATGATCAATTCTGACCTTCTGTTACTAAATTGCTCATAACTCTCTAGTGAAAATTCTGAATTATGCAACACTTAATTTTTTGCGAACTAGATTCATATATCTTTCTTTTGGCACCTAGTTTGGAAATTTTAAAGTACGTTTGCCTTCTGAAACATCTGTTTAAATTGATGCTATCTATTCTGCAAAACAGAGATGATCAATTCTGACCTTCTGTTACTAAATTGCTCATAACTCTCTAGTGAAAATTCTGAATTATGCAACACTTAATTTTTTGCGAACTAGATTCATATATCTTTCTTTTGGCACCTAGTTTGGAAATTTTAAAGTACGTTTGCCTTCTGAAACATCTGTTTAAATTGATGCTATCTATTCTGCAAAACAGAGATGATCAATTCTGACCTTCTGTTACTAAATTGCTCATAACTCTCTAGTGAAAATTCTGAATTATGCAACACTTAATTTTTTGCGAACTAGATTCATATATCTTTCTTTTGGCACCTAGTTTGGAAATTTTAAAGTACGTTTGCCTTCTGAAACATCTGTTTAAATTGATGCTATCTATTCTGCAAAACAGAGATGATCAATTCTGACCTTCTGTTACTAAATTGCTCATAACTCTCTAGTGAAAATTCTGAATTATGCAACACTTAATTTTTTGCGAACTAGATTCATATATCTTTCTTTTGGCACCTAGTTTGGAAATTTTAAAGTACGTTTGCCTTCTGAAACATCTGTTTAAATTGATGCTATCTATTCTGCAAAACAGAGATGATCAATTCTGACCTTCTGTTACTAAATTGCTCATAACTCTCTAGTGAAAATTCTGAATTATGCAACACTTAATTTTTTGCGAACTAGATTCATATATCTTTCTTTTGGCACCTAGTTTGGAAATTTTAAAGTACGTTTGCCTTCTGAAACATCTGTTTAAATTGATGCTATCTATTCTGCAAAACAGAGATGATCAATTCTGACCTTCTGTTACTAAATTGCTCATAACTCTCTAGTGAAAATTCTGAATTATGCAACACTTAATTTTTTGCGAACTAGATTCATATATCTTTCTTTTGGCACCTAGTTTGGAAATTTTAAAGTACGTTTGCCTTCTGAAACATCTGTTTAAATTGATGCTATCTATTCTGCAAAACAGAGATGATCAATTCTGACCTTCTGTTACTAAATTGCTCATAACTCTCTAGTGAAAATTCTGAATTATGCAACACTTAATTTTTTGCGAACTAGATTCATATATCTTTCTTTTGGCACCTAGTTTGGAAATTTTAAAGTACGTTTGCCTTCTGAAACATCTGTTTAAATTGATGCTATCTATTCTGCAAAACAGAGATGATCAATTCTGACCTTCTGTTACTAAATTGCTCATAACTCTCTAGTGAAAATTCTGAATTATGCAACACTTAATTTTTTGCGAACTAGATTCATATATCTTTCTTTTGGCACCTAGTTTGGAAATTTTAAAGTACGTTTGCCTTCTGAAACATCTGTTTAAATTGATGCTATCTATTCTGCAAAACAGAGATGATCAATTCTGACCTTCTGTTACTAAATTGCTCATAACTCTCTAGTGAAAATTCTGAATTATGCAACACTTAATTTTTTGCGAACTAGATTCATATATCTTTCTTTTGGCACCTAGTTTGGAAATTTTAAAGTACGTTTGCCTTCTGAAACATCTGTTTAAATTGATGCTATCTATTCTGCAAAACAGAGATGATCAATTCTGACCTTCTGTTACTAAATTGCTCATAACTCTCTAGTGAAAATTCTGAATTATGCAACACTTAATTTTTTGCGAACTAGATTCATATATCTTTCTTTTGGCACCTAGTTTGGAAATTTTAAAGTACGTTTGCCTTCTGAAACATCTGTTTAAATTGATGCTATCTATTCTGCAAAACAGAGATGATCAATTCTGACCTTCTGTTACTAAATTGCTCATAACTCTCTAGTGAAAATTCTGAATTATGCAACACTTAATTTTTTGCGAACTAGATTCATATATCTTTCTTTTGGCACCTAGTTTGGAAATTTTAAAGTACGTTTGCCTTCTGAAACATCTGTTTAAATTGATGCTATCTATTCTGCAAAACAGAGATGATCAATTCTGACCTTCTGTTACTAAATTGCTCATAACTCTCTAGTGAAAATTCTGAATTATGCAACACTTAATTTTTTGCGAACTAGATTCATATATCTTTCATATGGATTTGTGTGGGTTGATGTTAGTTGAGTTGCCTTTGGATTTTATGAATCTCTAAGTGAAGTGGAGTATGATTTATGAAATGTACAGGTTTATGAATTGTGAATATTGATTTGAATGGTTCTTAGTATCCTTAAATGTTAGATTGGATCCTGGATTGATTTGTGATGATGAATTATAATATTATTGATTTTAGACAGGGTCACACCTCCTGAATGGATTAAATTCGGGGGGGCATGACATAGGTTGCGCGGTTCGTCAAATATATTTGAAAATTCAGCAAGCAAAGGAAGTAGGTTTGGATCTTCAAATTCTATTAGCTCTCCCTTAGTTTTCTGCTCAAGTTGTACCAAAAAGTCATTGCTTGCTTTATGCAAAACCTTCTCCATTTGTTGTGTGCAAATCATCATTACATCGCCCTCATGTTTTCCGTGTAGAATCACCTGTTTCCCTTTATTGTAAAATCTCAAAATTAGTTTCATAAAATTCCAGGAAATATCACCTAATGTCATCAACCATTCAATTCTAAGCATGGCCATATGATCATCAAGAGGGAGGAGGAAGAAATATGCAATTATCTCTTGTTCCTGCAGTAATAGTTTCTCCCGCGAGTGCCTACGATCACACTTCAAAATCAGTCTGTTGGTGAACTTGACGTCAAACCTACTATAATACTCGATAGGTAAGGCCATCCGAATAGCAACCTTACTGTCTAGTAAGTTATTAGTGCTGCCCATGTCGATGAGAACAATGATCGATTGTTGTTTTAGAAGGCCTTCAACTTTAATTATTTGCGGGTTTGAGTAGCTGGCTAATGCATGTGCTGTAACTTCGGTCGGTTGTGGCTCTTCTTTTGTATCTTCTTCTTCATTATCAAGGCTCTCTTCTAGATGTTCAATGACCTCTTCTTTTACTAGTTCAATTATAAGAAGTCTCTCTTTTCTATAGCGATGCTCGCTGCTCCACGGCTCGTCGCGGTGCCAACATAACTCCTTCATAGATCGCTCCCGAAGCTCTTCTCTTGTCATCATTTTTGGTGCAGGGACTCGGTTGATAGTAGGGGTGGGGTGAGGGCTTATGCATTGCAGGTTGAGAAGTGATCCTAGTCCTTCGGGCTTCATGGTTCAATCGCTCCTCTTGATGTCGTGTGAAAGAGATGGCTGCCATAAGCATGTACGATTATCGTGCTTTAACTTCTCCCTGGATCACTGGCTTTAAGCCCTCAATGAAGGTCCCCAATAGCTGTTTTTGAGACCAATCATGAGTTTGATTAGATAATATTTCAAACCTGGTTTGGTACTCTTGAACGGTAGATGTTTGTCGGATCTTTGCTAGTTGTTCGTCAATGTTCTTGTAATCGGTTGGTCCGAAGCAGATCAATAGTCCTTCTTTGAATTGTCATCATAAGAGGACTCTATGAGTATATTTAAACTAGTCAAACCACTATATGACATCCCCTTCAAGATGTATAGCCATAATTTCCACCATAGATGCGTTTGTGGTTTTGTGGTACCGAAAATATCGCTCCATGTGCGAGATCCAACCAATCGGGTCTCCTTCTTCCCATCTAGGGAAGTCCAACCTCATGTGTGGATAGTTGAGGTCAGTCATAGAACCTCCCCTCTCTTGGAAGTCATCTCTTCGGGCTTGGTATGATTGGTTAGAGCTCTCTCCTTGATGTGATTTCTTCAGGCTTAGTGGTCAGTCCAAACTGAGTTCGGTAAAGAGAGTCTAAATCTTATCCTCCATTCGCGCCTCCAAGGCTTCGAATTTAGCATTGATTGCCTCCTTAGATGCCATAATATATGCCTCCAAATCTGTGATATTAAGATCTCTCTTTTGTTGTCGGGTTAAAGGCAAGTATGGGTTGAGAGAAGTGATGGTCGAAAGGGTTGGTGGATTAGTGGATGTAGGCTGTGGTTTAGGCTTGTTTGTGGCTGTTTTGGGTGCAGTTTGAGGGTGTGGTTTGGTGAAGTTTTAGGGCTATGGATGAAAGTTTTAGATCTATGGTAGATGGAAGCAAAGGTTTGATAGAAATCAGTGGAAGTTTGCTGTAGAATTGTGTTGTCTTGTAAGAGCAGAATTGTCATCGAAGAAACAGCGATTCCTTGATGAGATTTCCACCAAAAACTTGAGAGATTTGAGGAGGGAATTGACAGTAAAATCTCAGTTTATATTGTAGTAAGGATGTCCCATTTAATCAAGAAAATTTCGGCAGTATAACAGCAAGGAAATTGGTGTAAGTTGCGATAGCAGAATTCTCGTCTAAAAATTTCAGCGATTTGCGATGAAAATTTACAGCAACACAAAATTATTTTTAGAGATGAATTCCTCAATAGATCAATCTTAGATGGAAGCCAAGATAATCTATAAAGTATAGAAGAAATTTTATTCAAAAAGGATTACAAATAGATCAGTTAAGGCAACAATATGCAGCTGAAATTTTCTGCAGCACAGATATTCAAGTGTATCAGATTGGACATAAAAGACCAGTGGTTTATATTGAGAATTTTTTGATAAAACCAAAAGGAAATCCACTGTTAGGAAGTATCAAGGCTATCATAAAATTTTGTAGAGATTTGGATAGAAAAAACGCAGTAGCAAGATCAAACAAACTATGCTATACGGTTGGAATTTTATAGTGCAGATTTTTAAGTATAGCAGATTAGACGTAAAGGATCAATGGTCTATATTGAGAATTTTTTTATAAAACTAAAGAGAAATATGCTATTAGGAAGTGTCAAAGCTGTCACAAAAATTTCATAGAGATTTGGATAGAAAAGACGTAGTAGCAAGATCAAATAGCCTATGTTATGCGGTTGAAATTCTATAATGTATCTTTCGTCGTAGAGATGAAAACTTTACAATGAAAAGTTTATGCAGCAATAGAGGAATAATTTTTTTTTTTGGATTTTTGAATAAGGATAACTAAATTACAGCAGCAGTAAGGTAGGAAACCAGAACCTGTTGCAATTCACGGGGAGATCAAAAGATGATTTGCGGTGGTGGAGATGATAGCGGAATATGGTGACGATCTTTTAAGCAATTGTGGGAATTGCTTTGGGCGGTTGTGTAGGGATGATGAATGGCTATGGAAGGGCAGCGAGATGCTAAGAATGCTGCTCTGATACCAAGTGTTAGAACCCTTGCAAATTCTAAGCTTGGGGTTAATCTCTTTAAGGGATCGGCCTCCTGGAACTCTATAGGGGTACCTTCCTCCAAGTTGCTGCTCAAAGGCTGTAGAAAAGATTCATCTATTGCTTATCAAAAGAGGATGAATACATGACTATTTATAGGGTTTCTAAACCCTAACTCCTAATAAGACTCCTACTCAAGACTCCTACTCAATTAAGACTTCTACTCAAGACTCTTAATAGGACTCCTACTCAAGATTCCTATTCCGTTACAACTCCTAATTCTTCTCTAAGAAATAACCTCCAAACCATAGCTGACCTCTTCACCTCTTTAATAAGGGTTGGCTTAGGTAGGTTTTACATGAATGCCCCTATCAATTAGGACTCTCCTAGCTAGAGTCCTAACACACTTCCTAATAGCATATTTTCTTTTGGTTTTGTCAAAAAATTCTTAATATAAACTATTGATCTTTTACGTCTAATCTATTATACTTGAAAATCTATACTGTAAAATTCCAACTGCATAACACAGTTTTTTTAATCTTGTTACTATATTTTTTCTACACAAATCTTTACAAAATTTTTATGATAGCTTGATACTTCCTAACAGCATATTTTCCTTTAGTTCTGTCAAAAAATTCTTAATATAAACCATGATCTTTTATGTCCAATTTGCTATACTTGAAAATCTGCACTATAAAATTCCAATAGTTATCTTATTACTACACTTTTTCTATCCAAAACTCTACAAAATTTTTATGACAGCTTTAACACTTCCTAATAGCATATTTACCTTTGGTTTTGTCAAAAATTCTCAATATAAACCATCGAGCTTTTACATCCAAACAACTATACTTGAAAATCTGCACTATAGAATTCCAACCGCATAGCACAGTTTGTTTGATCTTATTACTAATTTTTTTCTATCCAAATCTCTATGAAATTTTATGATAGCATTAACAATTCCTAATAGCAGATTTTCCTTTAGTTTTGTTAAAAAATTCTCAATACAAATAACTGATCTTTTACGTCCAAACTGCTACACTTTAGACCTAAAAATCTACTATAGTACTTTTCTGTGATCCTTAATTCTTCCGAACCTTTCACCAGTTATGCTATTAACCCATCAATAGAAAAAAGACAAGGACATCTCTGATCTATAGGCATATGCTATGGCTTTTCAAGATCCAATTGATGCCAAATTTGAAGCCTTGGAATCTCGGATTGAATCATGGCTTGAATCACACTTGGAAGACAAATTACGTGCTTTATTTGTAGAATTCAAAATTGGACAACTGCCAAGTCCAACTGAATTGCAACATGGAGAGGGTCCAAAGAGACCTCTAGACAAGGAGGGATAGTCCTCCAACATGCTTTAGCCACGCATAAGGGTGGACTTTCTGCATTGGGAAGAAGGAGACCCGACAGGTGGATTTCGCATGTCGATCGTTACTTTTGCTACTATCGAACTTCGGATGATGCTATGGTGGAAATTGCTGTCATCCACCTTGAAGGAGATACTATTCAATGGTATAATTGGTTGGAATACAATCATGGGGCTCCGATGTGGAATCAATTTAAGAATGCACTACTAAATCATTTCGGACCTACGGAGTACAAAAATATTGATGTGATGGACAACTCGCAAAGATTCAAAAAACCTCTACGATTCAAGAGTACCAAATCAAGTTTAAGAAGCTATCCTATCTTGCTCATGATTTGACTGACCATTAATTGTTAGGAACATTCATCGAAGGACTCAAGCCAATGATAAAAGGAGAGGTTAAGGCACGACAGCCCCGTACCGTAACAACTACGATTTCTTTCGCCCGAATACCAGAAGAATGACTCAACCAAGATGCTGGGAGGATGAGAACTTCTCTTAGGCCCATGACACATAAACCTCCTTCTACTCCTAGTTGTCCTTCACTGCCAAAAAAATTGATAAGAGAAGAAGTACGTGATCGATCAGCAAAGGGTCTTTGTTGGCATTGCGACGAGCCATGGAACTGCGATCATCGCTGTAAAAGGGGCCATCTCCTACTCATTGAACTTCTTGAAGACATAGAGGAGGAGGTCCAAGAGCAAGAGGAAGTGGTCATGGATGAAGAATAGTAGCCGATTGATATTACGATGCATGTCCTTGCTAGTTACGCGAACCCACAAATGATAAAAGTGGGAGGACTTCTGAAGCAACAACCTATCACCGTTCTTATTGACATCGGGAGCACTAATAATTTTAAGAATAGCAAGGTTTTTGTCCGAATAGCCTTACCTAACGAGCATTGCAGCAAGTTTGATGTTTGTTAGGAAAAGGTTTGGCACTAAGGGGGGGGGGGGGTGAATTAGTGCAGTGGTAAAATTACGTCGGTTCAAAAAAGCTTCGTACGATAAAAATCGATTTCGATGAAACCATTTCGGAGAGATGTTAACTTGAAAGCATTTTCATAAAGATAGCTTGAAAGCTTACGGAAGAGTGTAGTGGATGTAAAGTAAGTTAAGATGTTTGCGGTAAAGTAAATTGCTCAAATATAGAAATGCAAACTAGAGAAGAACACGTCGATTTTATAGTGGTTCGGTGGTCGTGACCTACATCCACTCCACTGATTCCTCTTCCGTTGAGGCCACTGGTATCCACTATCAATCTTCCTTTATAGGCAAAGATCAACCTCCTTCTTACAACTCTTTCTTCTTTTACCAGGTTTAGGAGATAACCCTTACACCCCCACTCACTCCTCTCTCAAACTATTCTAACACTTAGAACTTTGGGAGGAGTTTCACACAAGATTATAGCAAAGTTTCTTTCTTTTTTACTCTCAATACTTGTCTTTTTAAACTAGGGATGAGAGGGGTATTTATAGGCTTTAAGTTGATTCAAACTTGGAGCCTAAAAACATCTCATCCTGGGTTTCCCGGGCATGGGTGGTACCACCGCTAGTGTCAGTCTGACATTGACACTACACTGGGCGGTACCACCCTTAATCATTAACCATGTTGTTTGGCATGTCATTGGTCCCTCGACGCTTTATTCGATTCTTCAACGCATCGTTCTCTCTTGCGGCCTATTGCCCAATCGGCCAGTTGACTCCACAACTTTGATATCCTTGGCGTAATATCCGTTCTTCTTAGCCTGATGCCCGAATCCATGGCCCGAAGCCTTCTGTCGATACGTCGACCGATCCTCCAACTCGATGTCCAATCTTCTGACATGTTTTCCTCCAGCACAACATGATTTTTCCTGCTTTTATTGTCTCATCCTAATCGAAGCATCTTGCGTCACTCAAAATGTAGATTAAATCATAAACAATTATCAATTGGTTTCATCATCAAAATACGAGATTCAATAATCTCTCCCTTTTTTATGATGACTATCAATTGATGACAGAGTTAAAAACAAACTCCCAGAGTTTAAACAAACTCCCCCTATCAATATGCCATATTGATAGGACCTTGAATTCAAGCTGAATTCAAGTCATTGAAAATTTCATCATGAATATTTACAATACATCATCATGCATAACATGATCATGCTTATCCCCCTTTGTCATCAACAAAAAGGAGAAGTCCAATTCTCATGTGTTTAGAAGTACAAGTTCAAATCATTGTATATTAAACATATTTTCTAATTTGATCATTATGCAAGATAGTAATAATTAAAGATGTGCAAGTTTAGCATTTTTGCTTCTTGAGATAGGCAAGATAACACTTCTTTGTAATGTTCAATATAGCAAGTTCTACATCATGCAAGCTAGCAAATTAGAGATGTTCAAGAAAGCAACTCTTGCTTCTTGAAATATGTAAGTTGCAAGCTAGTAAATTTTTGCTTCCTTTGCAATGTTTGAGCTAGCAATTTTGCTTCTGTTGCAAAGTGCAAGTTAGCATGTTTTGCATCTTGATCTAGCAATATTTTTCCCCTTTTGTCATTGTCAAAAAGAAGGAAAGACCCTTTACATCAATTTTCAAATTATGACAAAGGTATAATATCAACCTTATTTCAACAAGTTTGTGCATCATTATAGTTTCAATTTACAACATGCATAATTTTAAAACTTTACATATCATTCTTACTCTATGCATGATACCAAATCATCATTCATAATTACTTCAATATTAGCAACAAATCATAGTATTTCAAATCATGATGGTATTAATTTGTCAAATTACATCCTATTATGCATGATCATTACTTTTCCTTCTTTTATCATTGAAAACAAGAAAGAATAAGGGAAGAACAAATTAGTGTAAAATATTTCAATCATTTCAAGGCATACAAGCCATAAATACGAAGACATCATGTCATGAAAGATAAGACATCTTGAATTACAAAAGACATGATTCATTTTATCAAATATCTTCTTTTTATAAATAACAAAAAAAAATATAGGAGATCAAATGATATAATATCTTGATTCATGCATAAGAAATCTCAAGTTATAAATATCAAAAAATCAAGATAAGTCTCATTCAAATTCAACTTATCAAAATCATTTTCATGAGATTCAAAATGACATAAACAACTTTATTAATCTCTTAGTGAAAAATTGATAAGATAGAGAAAAAGAAAATTTCAAGAAAAATATTTTTCTCTTTTGAGTTGTTTCAATTCATGTGATTTATTTCATAGAAGCATACCTTTTTCATTTATGCCAAAAACATGCATCAATGTTTAAAAACTTAAAAAGCCACTTTCATTACCATATAAATCGATAATCCATAAATCTCGAGAATCATTTTGCATAATTTCGAAATTTATTAAGCATGATCATTATGCATGACATCAAAATATGGTTTCAAAATATTTAATATTTTCATTACATTATTACATCATTATGCATCATCAAAATTGATTTCATAAAGAATTTTCCATCAAGACCATTTTGTTTGTTGTAGTCATGCATTTTTCTTTTTAGGTGAATCTAACTTTTCAAGCTTAGTTTTCGATATAAAATCCATGCATCATCATTAAGCATGATATCAAACTTCTTAATATTTTCATTAAGACATCAAGCATGGTTTCAATCAAAATCGGAAATTATCAAGATACACATTATTTCTTCTTGAAAAATATTCATAGGATCATTAGATTAAATCTAACATTTAATTCCATTAACATAAAACATCAATTTTCATTATCAATTTCAAAATTACTAGCATGATCATAATTTTTGCATTTTCATTTTCAAATATACAATTTTTATTATCATTTTCAAAATTACTAGCATGATTATAATTTTTGCATTTTCATTTTTAAACATGCAATTTTCAAGAAAACTAATTATTCTAAACTAAATTAAAATTAACTCATGAAAAGCATCATATAATTTCGAAATAAATCAAAAGCATTTTGATTACCTCATCGTCGAAAGCCGTTAAGGCGTAATTTGCCACCTCACCTTTATTGATTTTCTCCTCGTCTTCAGATGAGCTCAATTCATCCCAATTTGTATTCTTCTTCTTGTGTTCATAGTAAGTAGTTGCGTTCATTTTGTTCTTTAATTTTTGTTTCATGAATTTTTTAAATTTTATGAGTAGTTCAAGTTCACCATCACTTGAACTTTGGCTCGAGTGGTCTTCATGTGTTCTAAGTGTCAAATCCTTCCTATTCTTTGCAAGGTTATTCTTGAGTTCTTTATGTGCAATACACGTTAATTCATAGGTCATTAAAGACCCTATTAATTCTTCAATCGGAAAGGTATTCAAATTTTTTTATTATTGAATTGCCGTTACTTTTGAATCCCAATTCTTATTAAGAGAACGTAAAATTTTGTTTATAAGTTCAAAATCTAAAAAACTTTTACCAAGTGCTTTTAAACCATTGATAACATCCGTAAAATGGTTGTACATGTCTCCAATGGTTTCGCTTGGTCTCAAATGAAACAGTTCAAAATCATGCATTAAAAAGTTGATTTTCAAATCTTTAACTTTGTTAGTGCCTTCATGTGTGATTTCAAGAATATGCTAAATATCGAAAACCATTTCGCACATAAAAATTTGATTAAACTCAGTTTTATCTATAGCGTAAAATAGAGCATTCATAGCTCTAGCATTTAAAGAAAAGGTACCAAATCATTCCATTGGTTCATTGGAAGAGAAGATCTTCGAAAACTATTTTCAACAATGTTTCATAAGTTCAAGTCCAAAGAAAACAAGAAAACTCTCATTCGAGTTTTCCAATATATGTAGTCCATCCCATTGAAAAAGGGAGGACGAATGAGAGAGTGATCATCTTAAAAGTTGAAAAGAGCCATTTCTCTTGGGTGTTAAACCAAATGAGAAATCACGAGGCTTTGATACCAATTGTTAGGAAAGGGTTTGGCACTAAGAGGGGGGGGGGGTGAATTAGTGCAGCGGTAAAATTACGTCGGTTCAAAAAACCTTCATACGATAAAAACCAATTTCGATAAAAACCGTTTCGAAGAGAGGTTAACTTGAAAGCATTTTCGTAAAGATAGCTTGAAAGCTTACGGAAGAGCGTAGTGGATGTAAAGCAAGTTAAGAGGTTTGTAGTAAAGTAAATTGTTCAAATATAGAAATGCAAATCAGAGAAGAACACGTCGATTTTATAGTGGTTCGGTCGTCGTGACCTACATCCACTCCACCGATTCAATCCTCTTCCGTTGAGGCCACCAGCATCCACTATGGATCTTCCTTTATAGACAAAGATCAACCTCCTTCTTATAGCTCTTTCTCCTTTTACCAGGTTTAGGAGATAACCCTTACACCCCCACTCACTCCTCTCTCAAACTATTCTAACACTTAGAACTTTAGGAGGAGTTTCACACAAGATTACAATAGAGTTTCTTTCCTTTTTACTCTCAATACTTGTCATTTTTAACCAGGGATGAGAGGGGTATTTATAGGCTTCAAGTTGATTCAAACTTGGAGCCTAAAAACATCTTATCTTTGGTTTCCCAAGCACGAGCGGTACCACCGCCAGTGTTAGTCTAACACTGACACTACATTGGGCAGTACCACCGCCCAGTCTGGCGGTACCACCGCATGACACTAGGCAATACCACTGCCCAGGCTGGTGGTATCATTGCTTGCAGCCTTCTCGAAGGTTGTGTCTTTGTGGTACCACTGCCCAGACTGATGGTACTATCGCCTGACATAGTCTCGAAGACTGTGCCACGACGATTCTGCCTCTTAGGTCACTGTTTGAGCCTCTCATTGGGACTAATACAATTCTTACATGGGCCCAACTGGACCCTAATTGGGTTGGCTCAAATCCAAACCCAATTATGTGCTAACTACGATTCCTAAGACAAATTCTAAGCTAAACAAGTCTGTAAGTCTAGTTTCTTCTAGCGAGCTTTTGTCAATCTTCCGGCAAACTTTCGACGATCTCTTAGTAATGTTCCAGTGGACTCCCGACAAGCTCCTGGACTTTACAACGATCTTCTTGGTGAGTTCCAATGAGCTTCTTCTGCCAAGCTCCTGGACTTCTCGGTTGGTTCCTGTAGAACTTCCGATGTTGGGCTCTATGACTCCAAAGTTACAAAGACAACATGAAAAGATAGATGTTAGATCCATTCTCGTACATGTCCACAAATTGTTTGAGGAACAGGGAATGACTCAGCGATATGAGATATCCAAGAGCCTCTTCCGCGCTAGGATGACTAAGGGGATATCGGTTCAGAATCATGTCCTAAAGATGATTGAGTGGATAGACAAACTTACAAGTCTAGGAATGATCCTAGAGGATAACTTGTGTGTGAACATTGTGCTTCAGTCCTAACCAGATTCCTTTTCACAATTCATAATGAATTTTAATATGAACAAGCTTGAGGTGACTCTCCTAGAGCTCTTCAATATGTTGAGGGAGGTAGAGTGTACTATCAAAAAGGAGAAGCCAGTTCTCTACACTGGTGAGACCAGAGAGAAAAGGAAAGCAGAAAAGTCCCTTAAGAAGGGCAAGAGCAAGGGCAGATCAAGTAAAGCAAAAGTTGCTAAGAAAGATCTGGCAAAGGACAAAGGCTAGTGCTTCCACTGTGGCAAAGATGGCAATTGGAAGAGGAACTGCAAAGAGTAACTTGTAGAGAGGGCGAAATAGAAGCTTGGAGAAGCTTCAGTACCATTCATGATCAGTCTCCATTTGTCATACTCTTATGATACACATGGGTGTTAGATACTAGTAGTGCTTATCATATGTGTAATTTGTTGTAGGTTCTGGTAAGGCCTAGGAGACTAGAGAGAGGCGAGATGGACCTCAAGATAGGAAATGGAACAAAAGTTGTTGTAGTAGCTATTGGTGAGGTCACCCTACATCTACCTAGTGGAGCTATTATTGCAATAGATGCATGTTATTTTGTTCATTCTATTATCAAAAGCATTATCTCCATTTCATGTTTGACAATTAGTGGATACAAATTAGTTTCTGAGAATAATGGTTATTCGATATTATTAGATAATGAGATCATCACGAAAGGAACATTGCATAATGGTTTGTTTATGCTAGACACTACTCCACATATCATGAATGTAAGTGTGTCTACGAGGAAACAAGATGAAGTGAATAATACATACTCGTGGCATTGTAGGCTAGATCACATCCATGAGGGAATGATTCAAAAGTTGCTAAAGGATGTATATCTAGATTCATTCGACTATAAGTCATATGCAACTTGCGAGCCTTACCTTCGTAGAAATTGACCAACTCTCCATTTAGTGGAACTAGAGAGAGAGCCACTGAGTTGTTGGAACTCATACATAGTGATGTATGTGGACCCATGTCAACTTATCTCATTGGTGGTTACTCCTACTTTATTACTTTTATTGATGATTTCTCAAGGTATAAGGCCTAGGAGACTAGAGAGAGGCGAGATGGACCTCAAGATAGGAAATGGAACAAAAGTTGTTGTAGTAGCTATTGGTGAGGTCACCCTACATCTACCTAGTGGAGCTATTATTGCAATAGATGCATGTTATTTTGTTCATTCTATTATCAAAAGCATTATCTCCATTTCATGTTTGACAATTAGTGGATACAAATTAGTTTCTGAGAATAATGGTTATTCGATATTATTAGATAATGAGATCATCACGAAAGGAACATTGCATAATGGTTTGTTTATGCTAGACACTACTCCACATATCATGAATGTAAGTGTGTCTACGAGGAAACAAGATGAAGTGAATAATACATACTCGTGGCATTGTAGGCTAGATCACATCCATGAGGGAATGATTCAAAAGTTGCTAAGAAAGATCTGGCAAAGGACAAAGGCTAGTGCTTCCACTGTGGCAAAGATGGCAATTGGAAGAGGAACTGCAAAGAGTAACTTGTAGAGAGGGCGAAATAGAAGCTTGGAGAAGCTTCAGTACCATTCATGATCAGTCTCCATTTGTCATACTCTTATGATACACATGGGTGTTAGATACTAGTAGTGCTTATCATATGTGTAATTTGTTGTAGGTTCTGGTAAGGCCTAGGAGACTAGAGAGAGGCGAGATGGACCTCAAGATAGGAATGGAACAAAAGTGTTGTAGTAGCTATTGGTGAGGTCACCCTACATCTACCTAGTGGAGCTATTATTGCAATAGATGCATGTTATTTTGTTCATTCTATTATCAAAAGCATTATCTCCATTTCATGTTTGACAATTAGTGGATACAAATTAGTTTCTGAGAATAATGGTATTCGATATTATTAGATAATGAGATCATCACGAAAGGAACATTGCATAATGGTTTGTTTATGCTAGACACTACTCCACATATCATGAATGTAAGTGTGTCTACGAGGAAACAAGATGAAGTGAATAATACATACTCGTGGCATTGTAGGCTAGATTGTATGTGGACCCATGTCAACTTATCTCATTGGTGGTTACTCCTACTTTATTACTTTTATTGATGATTTCTCAAGGTATGGATATATGTACTTAATAAAGTACAAGTCCGAGGCCTTTGAGAAATTTAAATAGTATAAGAATGAAGTGGAGAACCAGACTGCAAAGAGTATCAAGACTCTTCGATCAGATCGAGAAGGTGAGTACTTAAGTACAGAGTTTACTCAGTTCCTCAAGGACCATAGGATATTATCTCAATGGACACCTCTTTATACACCTCAACTCAATGGTGTGTTTGAAAGGAGAAATCGTACGTTGTTAGACATGGTACGGTCCATGATGAGATCGATTCACCTTTAAACACAAATCCTAAATAATCC
Organism: Musa balbisiana; assembly: GCA_004837865.1. Lineage (NCBI taxonomy): Eukaryota > Viridiplantae > Streptophyta > Magnoliopsida > Zingiberales > Musaceae > Musa > Musa balbisiana. The sequence goes on along the minus strand of CM017194.1, from coordinate 17,552,248 downwards.
CGATCATAGGTTACTCGAAAGGGACATTGAGATGACCGGACAGACTGGTGTGCTGTATACCCGTCCATATGATGGATGCAGTTGATCTCATAGCTGCTCATGTGGGGACACTAGGGATATAATACAAGTGCTCATTGGAAAATGAGTTCACTGATTGATCCGCTTACGGAATACTGGATGGTTGATGATGCCTTATTGTCAAACAGCGATTCCATAGTACTAGTGGTGTATCTGGTCCTTAGACTTGAGATACCAAGGATGTCCTATATGAGTGCTCCACTCTTTGATACTAGACTTATAGGTTTGGATATCCCAGATCTAGTACAACTGGTCATTGGGAGTGGTAGTCGACTTTACGAGGGCTATTGAGTGTTGATAGAGGATCATCCACACTTGGCTTCATGAGAGGAATTTCCCATTTGTTCTTGCTCAAACAAATCCCTAGCCAAGGTCATTCGGATTGAGAGAGAAAGAGTTCTTCAGGAGAATCCGATTAGAGCGAGACTCGAGTAGAAACCGTATGGGTCTAACAGCACCATACCTAGTATACAGTTTTTGAGATATTAGATGGATGAGGGACTATAGGTACATGGTAACTGAGGATAGATATATCCAATAGATTGGATTCCTCTGTATCATCTAAGGACTACGGCGTAGTGGCCTAGTACATCCATAGTCGATGAGTCGAGTGAATTATTATGGAGATAATAATTCACTGAGCTAGAAGGAGTTCTGATAGATATGACTCACGGCCAGCTCGATATGGGCCTAGAGGGTCACATACATATGGTAGATGTTGCGATGAGTAGAGGTTCAGATATGAGATATCCGTCAAAGCCCTTATCTTATTGGATATCCAATAAGTCTCTGAATTATTGGATCCTATGGATGAGATCCAATAAAAGCCCATGAGAGATTATTGGATAGAGATCCACTAATCTAAGAGGCTTGGGTAATTGGATGCTGATCCAATTCCAAATAGGGGAGGATCCATTAGAGTTTTGACAGAGAACTTCTATAAATAGGAGGGATTTAGTGGTTGATAGGCTAGAGCCTTTGCTTGCCTCTTCTATTCTCCTCCCCCTCTCCACCTCAAAGCATGCCTAGAGTTTTGAGGAGCATCGTCGTAGCCCTACTATGTGGATCACCGCTAGAGAGGAGGACACTTGACCTCCTTCACCCTCTCCTAGAGATATACAAGGAAACAGGGATATACGATCTCCCTAGGTAACATAATCTATTATATACATAGTTTATTTCGTAGATCTTTTGTGCGCCAATCTTTACACGATGATGAACATCTCTTTGGGAATAGGGGATTTTGTTTTCTTATTCTTGTGCTACACATGTGATGTCGCCCCCTAAGATTTCCCAATAGAACTATTGACAGTGGATGATCCTCTATCGATACTCAATAGCTCTCATAAGGTTGACTACCACTCTTGATGACCGATTGTACTAGATCTATGACATCCAAACATATAAGTCTGGTTTCAAAGAGTGGAGCACTCATACAGGACATTCTTGGTGTCTTAAATGTAAGGACCAAATACATTACTTGGACTATAGAATCATTGTTTGACAATAAGGCATCATCAACCATCCAGCATTCTATAAATGGATCAATCACTAAACTCATTCTCCAATGAGCACTTGTGTTGTATCTCTAATGTCCCCACACGAGCAGCTATGAGACCAACCGCACCCATCATATGGACAGGTATACAGCACATCAGTTTGTCTGGTTATCTCGATGTCTCTCTCAAGTAACCTATGATCGGGATTATTTAGGATCTGTGTTTAAAGGCGAATCAGTCTCATTACTCATGTGATAAATGCCAAAATATAATAACTAGAAAGATTGTACATCAAGTCACACATGCCATCACTCACGTGATTGGCTTGCCGGGCACATATGACTAGTAATAGGTGTATAAACAATCACACATCATATGAGTAACTACACTAGATGATCATGGACCACATCCTAATGTAATCAGGCCTGAGCCAGTAGGCCTAATCACTCATGTCAAGATCTATGTGTGCAGCAATGCATCTCGATGCCTTGTGATCATCCATCTCGTCTTTGTCGGTTTTATCAGTATCTTGATGCATCTCCATGCATCCTACTTTGTCTCCTTGTTTGATTATAACTTAATCATAGGCACATTGCCCGACAATAAATAAGAAATAAAGTAAAGGCTCGTAGTCCCTAATAATAATAATCACAAGTACACATATAACACTGTCCATGATCATCCATCCATACATCATACATTACATATATAAATCATTATCATATAGGACTACTAGATAATAATAAAATAATAATCAATTAAACCTTTTAATTAATTAATATTTTTTGAAATCAAGGATATGTAGGGAATTTTCTAAATTCTGAAGGGTATTTTCATAATTTAGATAAAAAGAATAGAATGGAAATTTCTCAAATTTACAGGATGCAAAATTATCATTTTGCCAAAAACCCAAATGCCCTTGTCACTCTCCCTTGCCTATGGGGGGGCGGGGGCACTACCTACGGGCAGCACGCACGTTGGTGGCGTCGCCCCTGTAAATGGGCGCCCTCGCTTGCATGCGTCGCTACGGGTGGCGCTGCACCTATGGGAGGGCACCCTTGCGGGTGGTGCTACCCTTGTGGGCATTGCCACCTCCTCGGTCGGTTTTGCCCGCTGGGCAACGCCCGTAGGCAATGTTGCCTGGTCGAGCGATGTCCCTATGGGCCTACTACCCATGCGGATGGTTCTACTCAAGGGCGCATCACCCCAGGCACTGCCCCTTACCGAGGTAGTGCCCACAAGCGTTGCCCCTTACTAGGGCAGTTCCCATAGGCATCGCCCCTTGTTGTGCAATGCCCGCCCCAGTGGACTCTAGTGCTTGCGGCCTAGTGATGGTAGGCTACCGGTCGCTTATAGCCAACAGCCAGTTGCCTGCACGTAGATGGCCAAGGCTGCAAGCAGCCTTTGGCCACTTTTGCGTCGGCAGCAAGGGTAGCAACAGTTGCTGCCCTTCCTCGCCTTTGTCGTCAATGATCTTAACAACAAAATTCCTCCTAAAACACAACACACATAGATCATAACCAATATTTCACATGAACAACCTGGCTTTGATACCACTATTGGAAAATCTTGGGGGCGACATCACATGTGCAACGGAAGAACAGAAATCAAAATCTCCAATTTTCCAAAAAGATGTTCATCGTCATGTGAAGATTGGTGTGCAAAAATTCTTGAAACTTAAAACCATGTGTAGGATAGATTGTGTTACCTAGGGAGATCGTACATCCCTGAATCCCTATAGATCTCTAGGAGGGGGTGAAGGAGGTCAAGTGCCCTCCTCTCTTGTGGTGATCCACACAGTAGGGTTACGACAATGCTCTTCAAAACTCTAGGCCTACTCTGAGGTAGAGAGGGCGAGGAAAATAGAAGAGGCAAGCAAAAGGCTCTCACCTTTGAACAACTGATTCCCTCCTATTTATAGAGGTCCCCTATCAACTTAACCCTAATGGATCCTGCCCTATAGGATATTGGATCTCCATCCAACTAGCCAAACCTCTTAGATTAGTGGATCTCTATCCAATAATCTCATATGGGCTCTTATTAGATCTCATTCATAGCATCCAATAATTCATGGGCTTATTAGATATTCAATTGTTAGGATCAAGAGTGGCTCTAAGAGGGGGGGTGAATTAGTGTAGCGGAAAATTCTTCGATTTCGTATAAAGTTCATCTCGATTCAAATCATTTTGGAAAGATATTTAACTTAAAACTTTCGTAAGAATGTAAGTAGAAGCTCAAGGAGGTTTGCAGTAAAGTAAATTATACAAAAGGAAAAGCAAACTAGAATTTAAAGTGGTTCGGTCAATGAGACCTACATCCACTTTGGATTCCTCCTCCATCGAGGTCACCGGTGTCCACTAAAGACCTTCCTTTAATAGGCGAAGACTAACCACCTTTTACAGCTCTTTCTCCTTTTGTCGGGTTTAGGAGACAACCCTTACAAGTCTAACTCCTCTTTCTTGGATGGTTACAAGGCTATGAGATGGAAGAGAACTCTTCTCACTTTTATAATAATTTTCACACCCCAAACACTTAGAATTTTTCACACATATATAGCACTTTGTTACCCTTTGATGCAGAAAAGGGTGGGGTATTTATAGGCCCCAATGTCTTCAAAAATGGAGCAAAAAGTGTCTCATCCCAAATTTCTAGGGTACTGGTGGTACCACTATCATTACTGGGTGGTACTACCGCCTACAGTTTGACATTGGGTGGTACCACCACTAGTAGCATTAACTGCCAGCGATACCATCGCCCAAACCACTTGGGAGATTGGGTCTCCCAAGCAGTGCCACCGTCGGCCATGATTTCAGGTGTTGCATAGGCTATTCAATCCGGCCCAATTGAGTCTTGTTAAAAAGCCCAGTTGGCCCCTAACTAAGTTAGTGGGATTACCTCCCAATCCTAACTCAATTTATGAACTAACTATAATAATTAAGATAATTGACAAGGCATTCTTATTCTGGTATATGAATTGATCTTCTGGCGAGCTTTCGGTGACGTTTCGGCAAACTTTTAACGAATTGCTGGTAATGTTACGGCGGACTCTCGATAAGCTCCTGAACTTTATGACGATCTTATTGGTAAGTTCCGATGAGCTTCTTTGGCAAGCTCTTGTCACGCCCCTCAAAAATATCGATAATATTGAAATTTCAGCACAATCAATCCAGGATCCAAACTAACATTTGAGAATGCTAAAACATCGAAACATCTAATAATTCTGAAAAAACCTGTGCAGTTTATAACTATACAACACATCACTCAATGATTCATAAAATCCGAACCCAACTCATCAAAATAATGATCACACATAAATTCACAAGCGTGGGAGCTTATACAATCACAAAACCAACATTTACTGCAAGTTCGTATCATTACACAATTTAAACTTAACATTCCAGAATCCTATACATGGGAGGTTCTTTAAACTTATACAAAATCCACAAGCTTAGATTCACCATCAACATTTCATTATTCGCAGAGTATGCTTATACGACAAAAACATATATACTAATAAAGATCTGCCCAAAGTCTTCTAGCTTTCCACTGCCTCAGCCCAATTTTAACATTTAAGCAAGCGACAAGCTATCCTGAAAAATTTATATAGCAACGGAGTGAGCATAAAACGCTCAGCAGGTGACTAACATATCCATGGTAAATGAGGACAACTTCCAAACAAATAAAATTTTCCAAATACAAGGCAGAGTATAAAGAATTCATAGATGTAATCTCACTAAGTGCAGAATCACAAATGTCTTTTCAATCACACATATTTGGTTCATAACAGATGGAGCATATTAATCACCAATGAAATGTTTTGGAGCTTATCAATGACGTATAAAAGATTTTTGAACATATCAATGGCAAATAGGACATTCCAGAACATATCATTAGCATATAGAATAGTTCAAGGTGTATCAATGGTATACGAACATTTCAGAACATATCAAAGACTGATACGAAATAGAAGCTGAAACGTCGTATTTGACGTTGCATTCATATCTTTCCTATCCAAAGCGCATACAGAAATACATAACCAAAGCTTTGGATATCATATCAAACATACAGAAGGTGTAGTGGGACCACAGACAGAATGTGATTCATTCATTTCTGAATGACCACCAGACAGAAGTCTCCCACGTCTGGGAGCTCCATCCACCCACGTCTAGGTGAAGTCAGAGGGGGCCGGCAGAGCATCGCAGGCTCTATGCATAACTCCCTTTACCATTTCTGGCAAAGGTTCACATTATCCCACCACCACCAGAGTACAAAGGCAGTATAAACAATAAATAGCACATATCGGAAGCACACGCGGAACAACGAAACGTACATGTGCCTTTATGAATCATTACGATGCAACAATAATCTCTCACAAGTATATATAGATTTGAAAGAAAATGAAGGCAAGAGTACACATGGATCCCAAGCAATCATATTTAGGTCAATTCAAATAAGAAGGTTAGATGAATTCAATATCCAAAGGGATAAAACTGGATTAGGCACATACCGAAAGCAAATGCGGAACAAGGGAATATACATGTGCCTATATGAGTCAATATGTTATAGCATAAACGTTACATGATATGATTCAAGAATGTAAACACTTATAGGCAAGCACAAACCATAATTCCAACATTAATTTAAAACTTAATTGAGTGAAGGCAACTGAATGCAAATCCATTCCCAAATGAATGAAAACAGAAATGAGTGATCAAATCCAAACTTGATTTCTAACAAAGTTTAAGAGGCACATTGAACAAATACTTTAAATTATCGATTATGCTCCAATACCCTCAAAAATTTTACTGTTTAATGATATATTAATCTATTTTCTAATGAAATAAGTTTTGTATGAAACAAGGTTTCCCTCAAAGAGTTACCATTGATTTAGTAACCACAGGTCAAAACAAAATTCACTGTTTGGCAGAAAACATAGAGTCGGCTTCAATAGATAATAGGATAGGCATTTGAATTCCAAAATTTTCAATCTATAAATCGAAAGAAAGATATAGAAGTCTAGATTCAAATGAAGTTTGTTTGGTACGAATCACAATTCCCAACAGGGACTTATAGGTATTTTAGTGTCCAAAGGTCAGAAATTTCGATCCCTGTTTTGCAGCATCCATAGGCTCGTTTGTCACAGAATTTTGGGTAAGTATTCGGTGTCCAAAATTTTCAAAATCAGTGTCAAAAGAAAGATATATGAGTCTAATTTCAAATGAAAAAGATTCTTCTTAAATCCATGTTTGACACTAAAACGTATGGCTGAAGCAATCTATAAGGGTCAGTTTACCGAAAAATTTCAGGTCCATAGTTTCGGGGTCTAACAAGAGAAATATCAGGTTCTAAGCCGAAATTATTCAGATTATTCAGAATTAATATGAGTATAGAGACTAATATTTCTGTAGGATGGGGTTAGAACACTTGCCTTTGAGAATTTTGACCCTAAATGAGAAGATTTGAGCAAGAAACCTCAAAGCCCCAATTTTGTTTTCTTCTTCTTCTCCTCTTTTTTTTTTCTCTTCTTCTTTCTTTCTTTCCCTGTTCTTCAACGTAGCTGCCTTCTCTGTTTCCTTGAGAACGAAGGCAGAGAGGCTTAAACGGTGGGATTTGTAATTTTGTGTATTTTACAATTTAGTCCTTGCATTATTATATTTACGATTAGGTCCTTAGGGTTTACATATAAGTCCCTTTTTTTTTTCAACAGATCCCCAAATTTTATAAATAAGTTCTCCGATTTATACTTTGGCTCTTTTATCAAATTAAAATGGATTCTTACACTACAACTATAAATTTATACGAAAATTTAAAAAATGAGGGATGTCACAGCTCTTGGACTCCTCGGTTGGTCCCGGTAGAACTTCCGACGAACGTTTGGACTTCCAACGAACTTTTCAACTCTCAACGAGATCTCGATCTTGACTCCAGCACAACACCCGCTTTGTATCTTACTACTATCATAGTTAATCCTGCACACTTTTCTCAACATATAGTTAGATCAAATAATTTTCAATTGATTTCATCATCAAAATCTATGATTCAACAATCTTCCCCTTTTTGATGATGACAATCAATTGATGACGGAGTTATCCTTAACTTCCCCTATCTATATGCCATACTTTGAGAAAAGACATTCTTAAATTCAAGGCTTTTGAATTTAATATCAAACCGATAAGTTAAGTTTATTTAAACTTATCAATATGCACTTCATGATTCCTATCATGATATAACATTCTTAAAATACGATGCCACGATTTTATCAATAAAAATGATGTCAAGGCATGACATCCATTTTCAAGTATAATGATAGACAATCATCATTTTCAAGTATGATACAAATTTCAAATGTGAAACATAGCAAGATGACAAAGATAGCAATCCATCATTCCATGGCAAGATATCAATTGTAAAATAGCAAGCTAAGCTCAGTACATCTTATCATAATGAAAGACATTTATCTACAATGCATATGAAGATATGTTTCAAGCATTTACGATGTGTTGCAAAGTATATGACGATTCCAATAATATTTCAAGCATACCACAAAGTATACAAGTGTCTATGATAAGCATTTACGTTAAGATACATTGCATACATCTTATCATGATGAAAGACATTTATCTATAATGCCAATTTGTCATCAATTTACCACATTTTGGTATTATTTCTCCCCTTTTGTCATCAACAAAAAGGAGAACAATTTAACAGTGCAAGTGTGGTAAAAAAAATATATCAAGTATCAAACTAATTTATCCAATCGATATTGAATCGTTGCATGGTAACATTCACAAATTCTCAACATCAAAATTTATCAACATTAAAGTGATAGATTTTATCAACTTCTCCCCCTCTGTCATCAAAAACTTTGCATGATGAAGAGGAAGGAAGTTAAGGACGGAATCCATTAAGAACCAAATTTGTGAAGTCAAAAACACTAAATAAGTTTTCATTAAAACATGCTTTAATCAAAAGAGAAGGGATTCATGAAAAGGATCATACGAAATCAAATCCCCATTCTTGCAAGTGATTATTATGTACTAAAATTTATCTTTCAAGGATCAAGATATCCATTGGAATTTATAAAATTCATCTTTTATGAGAAGAATAAGGAGAGGAGCATCATATGAAAAAGAAATTCATAATTCAAATCCATTTCTCATTAAAAATTCACTAGAGATAAACCCGTGAGAGATGTATTTGTCAATGAAATCTATGAAGTGATTAAGTATATCAAAAATCATTAAGTGATGGAGCAAGGGTATGAAGTAAACTTGATACCAAGGAAGATAAAAATGAAATAGATTCATAAAAGCCCTATTTATGAAATACATTAAGAGAAGGATAGTCTTGAAAAGAAATACAACAAACTCGTGCATTCGGACAATTTAACATTCCTAACTCTCTTCTAATAAAATCAAATTATTCTTCACTTAAAGGTTTTATAAAGATATCAGCCAATTGATGTTTCGTATTAATGAATTCTAAGATTATATTATGATTATTAACATGATCTCATATAAAGTTATGTCTAATGTCAATATGTTTGGTTCTGGAGTGTTGAATATGATTTTTTGTTAAGCATATTGTACCACACTTTATGGGTATGTTTTTTAGGTGAATTTCATAATCCTCTAAAGTATTTTTCATCCATATAGCTTGAGCACAACATGCACCTACAGCTATGTACTCCGATTCGGTTGTAGATAATGCAACCGAGTTTTGTTTCTTGGAAAACTAAGAGATAAGTGTGTGTCCTAAAAATTGATATGTTCTGGATGTACTTTTTCTATCTAATCTAAATCCAGCAAAATCTGCATTAGCATAACCAAGCAATTCAAAAATTTTAGATTTTAGATACCATAATCCTAGTTTAGGAGTTCCCTTTAGGTATCTAAAAATCCTTTTAACAGCTTTTAAATGAGATTGCTTGAGGTTGATTGAAATTTAGCACATAGTCATATGCTAAACATGATGTGCAGTCTAATTGCAGTGAGGTATAGTAAACTACCTATCATACCCTTATAAGTTTTTTGATCAAAGCTTTCTCCACTTTTGTCAATGTCTAACTTGGTGGAGGTACCCATAGGAGTATTGACAGCCTTTGAACTATCCATATTAAACCATTTTAGCAATTCTAATACATATTTTGTTTGACTATGAAAAATATCATTACTAAGTTGTTTGATTTGTAAGCCTAAAAAGAATGTTAGTTCACCCATTAGGCTTATTTCAAACTCTTGACTCATACTTTTGGCAAATGATTCATATAAGGATTCATTTGTAGAACGAAAAATAATATCATTAACATAAATTTGAATAACAAAAAATTATTTTCAAAATTTTTAATAAACAATGTGGTATCAACCTTGTTTTTTGAGAAATTATTTTGAATAAGAAATGAGCTAAGTCTCTCATACCAAGCCCATAGGGCTTGTTTCAATCCATAGAAAGCTTTAGTCAATTTAAACACATGATTAGGGAAATTATCATTCTCAAATCCGGGAGGTTGTTCAACATAAACTTCTTTGGAAATAAAGTGTTAGGACTCTAGCTAGGAGATTCCTAATTGATAGGGGCATTTATGTAAAACTTACCTAAGCCGACCCTTATTAAAGAGGTGAAGAGGCCGGTTAGGGTTTGGAGGTTATTTCTTAAAGAAGAATTAGGAGTTATAAAGGAATAGGAGTCTTGAGTAGGAGTCATATTAGGAGTCTTGAGTAAAAGTCTTAATTAAGTAGGAGTCTTGGGTAGGAGTCCTATTAGGAGTTAGGGTTTAGAAACCTTATAAATAGTCATGTATTCATTCTCTTTTGATAGGCAATAGATGAATCTTTTCTGCAGCCTTTGTGCAGTAACTTGGAGGAAGGAACCCCTATAGAGTTCCAAGGAGGCCGATTCCCTAAAGAGATCAACCCCAAGCTTAGAATCTGTAAGGGTTCTAACACTTGGTATCATAGCAGCGTTCTTGGCGTCTCGCTGCCTTTCCATAGCCATCCATCATCCCTCCACAGCCATCCAAAGCAATTCCTATAATTACTTAAAAGATCGTCACCAAATTCCGCCATCATCTCCACCACCACAGATCATCTTTTGATCTCCTCGTGAATTGCAACAAGTTCTAGTTTCCTACCTTATTGCTATTGCAATTTAGTTATCCTTATTCAAAAATCCAAAAAAAAAGTTCCTACTTTTCGTCACAAAGTTTTTATCTCTACGACGAAAGATACATTGCAGAATTCTAGCCGCATAGCACAGTTTGTTTGATCTTGCTACTACGTTTTTTCTATCCAAATCTCTAAAATTTTTATGACAGCTTTGACTCTTCCTAATAGTGGATTTTTCTTTGGTTTTGTCAAAAAATTCTCAACATAAACTACTGATCTTTTTCGTCCAATCTGTTACACTTGAAAATCTGTGCTGTAGAAAATTTCAGCCGCATATTGTTCCCTTAATCGATCTATTTGCAATCTTTTTATAAAATTTCTTATACACTTCATAGATCATATTGGCTTCCATCCAAGATTGATCTATTAAAAAATTCATCTCTAAAAACAATTTTGTGTTGCTGCAAATTTTCATCGCAAACCGCTGAAATTTTTCGACAAGAATTCTGCTATCACAACTTGCAACAATTTCCTTGCTATTATACTGCCAAAATTTTCTTGATTAAATTGGACATCCTTGCTGTCATATAAACTGAGATTTTGCTGTCAATTCCCTCCTTAAATCTCTCAAGCTTTTGGTGGAAATTTTGTTGAGAAACCGCAGTTTCTTCGACGAAAATTCTGCTCTTACAAGACAACATAATTCGGTAGCAAACTTCCACTAATTTCTATCAAACCTTTGCTGCCATCTATCATAGATCTAAAACTTTTATCCATAGCCCTAAAATTTCACAAATCACACCCATAAACTGCAGCCAAAATAGCCACAAAACAAGCCTAAATCCACTAATCCACCAACCCTTACGACAATCACTTCTCCCAACCTATACATGCCTTTAACCCAACAACAAAAGAGAGATCTTAATATCATAGATTTGGAGGCATATACTATGGCATCTAAGGAGGCAATCAATACTAAATTTGAAGCCTTCGAGGCGCGAATGGAAGATAATTCGAACTCTCTTTATCGAACTCAGTTTGGGCCGACCACTAAGCCCGAAGAAATCACATCAAGGAGAGAGCTCTAACCAATCACACCAAGCCCGAAGAGATGACTTCCAAGAGAGGGGAGGTTCTATGACTATCCTCAACTATCCACGTATGAGGGTGGACTTTCCTAGATGGGAAGAAGGAGACCCGATTGGTTGGATTTCACGCGCGGAGCAATATTTTGGGTACCACAAAACCGCGGATGCATCTATGGTGGAAATTATGGCTATACATCTTGAAGGGGATGTTATATAGTGGTTTGACTGGTTTAAATATACTCATGGAGTCCTCTCATGGTGACAATTCAAAGAAGAATTGTTGATCCGCTTCGGATCAACCGATTACGAGAACATTGACGGACAACTAGCAAAGATGCAACAAACCTCCACCATTTAGGAGTACCAAACTAGGTTTGAAAGGTTATCTAATCAAACTAATGATTAGTCTCAAAAATAGCTATTGAGGACCTTCATTGAGAGTTTGAAGCCGGAGATCCGGGGAGAAGTTAAAGCACGACAACCATATACGCTTATGGTAGCCATCTCTTTCGTACGACATCAAGAGAAGCGATTGAACCATGAAGCTCGGAGGACTAGGATTGATTCTTGACCTGCAATGCAGAAGCCCTTAGCCCCCCCTACTATCAACCAAGTCCTTGCACGAAAAATGATGACAAGAGAAGAGCTTCGGGAGCGATCTACGAAGGAGTTATGTTGGCACCACGATGAGTCGTGGAGCCGCGAGCATCACTATAGAAAAGGGAGACTTCTTATGATTAAACTAGTAGAAGAAGAGGTCATTGAACATCTAGAAGAGAGCTTTGATAATGAAGAAGAAGATGTAGAAGAAGAGCTACAACCGACGAAGTTATGGTACATGCACTAGCCGGCTACTAAAACCCGCAAATGATGAAAATTGAAGGCCTTCTCAAACAACAATCGATCACTGTTCTCATCAACACGGGCAGCACTAATAACTTCCTAGATAGTAAAGTTGCTGTCCAGATGACCTTACCTATCGAGTATTATAGTAGGTTTGACATCAAGTTCACCGATGGATGGATTTTGAAGTGTGATCGTAGGCACCCGCGGAAGAAACTATTACTGCAGGAACAAGAGATAATTGCATATTTCTTCCTCCTCCCTCTTGATGATCATGAGGCCATGCTCAGAATTGAATGGTTGATGACATTAGGTGATGTTTCCTGAAATTTTATGAAACTAATTTTGAGATTTTACAGTAAAGGGAAACAGGTGATTCTACACGGGAAACGTGGGGGTAACGTAACGACGACTTACACACAACAAATGGAGAAGGTTTTGCATAAATCATGCAGTGGCTTTTTGGTATAACTTGAGCAGCAAACTAAGGGAGAGCCAATAGAATTTGAAGATCCAAACCTACTTCCTTTGCTTGCTGAATTTTTAGATATATTTGACGAACCGCGCAATCTCCCTCTTGCCCGTCGGCATGATCATTGTATACCGATTCTTTTGGGCAAACCTCCTGTAAATACTTGGCTATATCAACATTCATATCTATAGAAGGATGAAATAGAAAGGATTGTAAAAGAGATGCCTGAAACAGGAGTTATTCGGCCAAGTTGCAGCCCCTACTTTTCACCGGTACTCTTCGTACGAAAGAAGGACGAAACATAACAAATGTGCATTGATTACCAAACCCTCAATGGCATAACCGTTAAGAACAAATACCCTATTCCAATAGCAAATGAATTGCTAGATGAAAGGGAGTACAAATGTTCACAAAGCTGGACCTTCAATTCGGGTATCATCAAATATGAGTGTGCAAAGAAGACATACCGAAAATCGCTTTTCGAACACACAACGACCACTACAAATTTTTTCTTTCTTTACCAAAAGGTGGAATATCTTGGGCATATCATATCAGAGGAAGGTGTGGTAGTGGACCCCTCCAAAATTGGAGCAATGCAGAACTAGCCGACCTTGAGGAACATAAAATTACTACGTGGCTTTCTCGGTTTAATAGGGTACAATCGCAAGTTCATGAAAAACTATGGAAAGATTAATGCATCACTTACTTCCTTGCTAAAAAAAGATGCTTTCCAATGGTCAAACAAAGCCACCACTACCTTCATCGAACATAAAGTCGCAGTGACGACAATGCTTTACATTGGCAAGACTTTTGTTATTGAAGCTGATGCCTTCGGAGTCGGAATTGGTGTTGTACTAATACAAGATGGCCGCCCCCTCGCTTAGACTAGTAAGGCATTATCTCCTTCCAATCTCAAAATGACTATTATGACAAGGAGATACTTATAATTGTGCATGTGGTGGCCAAGTGGAGATCGTACTTGATCGGGTGACGCTTTCAAATCAAAATCGACCATAAAAGCCTAAAATATTTCTTGGAGCAAAAGATATCTTCCCCCGAGCAGCAAAAATGGGTAACAAAGCTTCTTGTATATGATTATGAAATAACTTACAAAAAGGGGAAAGAGAATGTTGTTGCAAATGTACTTTCACAGCTACCCAAGCAACTTGAATTTTCGGTCATTTCACTTTCGACCTGTGACTTCCTTAAGGATATTAAGAGGGAATGGCAGGAAGATTCAGAGACTAGTAAGATTATAAAAAACTTAGAGGAAGCACCAAACTTCGTGGCTCATTACAATTGGGACTCAAAAGAATTACACTATAAGGGACACATTGTGCTTGTGCCAAATTCTACTTGCATCTTCACAAGCAGATTTTGGATAGAGTTATTCCATATATAGGGCGCTAAATTGAAAAGGAGTACGGTGTATCACCCACAAACCGACGACCAAACAGAAGTGATAAACAGGTGCTTGGAGATAACCCAAAGCCATTATTGATTGACGGATCGTGACTCAATGATGATGACCCATTACTGAAGTGCTAATACAATGGGCAAACTTACCAGTAGAAGGTGCCACTTGGGAGAACTATGACGACTTGAAGATCAAATTCCCAAAATTCATGAATTGTCAGCCTCGAGGACAAGGCTGATTTGAAGAGGGTGGGTCTGTTAGAACTCTAGCTAGGAGAGTCCCAATTGATAGGGGCATTCATGTAAAACCTACCTAAGCCGACCCTTATTAAAAAGGTGAAGTCGTAATTGAGTAAGAGTCTTGAGTAGGAGTCCTATTAGAAGTTAGGGTTTAGAAACCCTATAAATAGTCATGTATTCATCCTCTTTTGATAGGCAATAAATGAATCTTTTCTGCAGCCTTTGTGCAGCAACTTGAAGGAAGGAACCCCTATAGAGTTCCAAGGAAGCCGATCCCCTAAAGAGATCAACCCCAAGCTTAGAATCTATAAGGGTTCTAACATAAAACCATTAAGAAAAGTACTTTTAATATCCATTTGAAGTAACTTCAAATTATTACTGCTAGCATAGGTAAGGAGCATCCTTCTGGCTTCTAATCATGCCACATGAGCAAAGGTTTCTTTATAATCAATACCTTCTTCTTGGTTAAAATTCTTAACCATTAATCTAGCCTTGTTTCTAACCATGATACCAAATTCATCTTGCTTATTTCTAAAGACCCATTTAGTACAAATAACTAAATGGTCATTTGGCCTAGGAATAAGCTTCCATATTTTATTTCTCTCAAATTGATTCAATTTTTCTTGCATTGTGATAACCCATGAAATCTTTCAAGGCTTCGACAATGCATTTAGGTTCAATTTGAGAGAGAAAAGCAGCGTTAGCACAAAAATTCTTAAGAGAAGAACGAGTTTGGACCCCTTTTGATGTGTCTCTTATAATTAGCTCCTTAGGCTGAGTATTTGTATACTTCCATTCCTTGGGTAAAGAAGGTTTGGAAGAAGATGCATCCAAGTTGCTAGATGGAGAAGAGGTTTCATTTAAATTTAAAGCATCAAAGTTAAGATCATCACCAAAATCATTTTTCTTAGTTTCAAAAACTTCATTAAAAACTACTTGAATAGACTCTTCTATAACTAAAGTTTGTCTATTAAAGATATGAAAAGCCTTAGAAATAGAAATTTATATAGCAATGGAGTGAGCATAGAAAGCTCAAAAAGCGACTAACATATCCATAGCAAAATAGAATAGTTTTCAAACAAATAATGTATCAAAATGCAGGGCATTAGATACAGAATCACACATGTCATTTCAATCAAACATATTTGGTTCATAACAAATGGAGCATAGAGTAATTGGAGCATATCTATAGCATATGAAATGTTTCTGAGCATATCAACGGCATATGGAACACTTTAGAGCATAATAATAGTAGATAAAGCATTTCGAAGCATATCAATAGCGTATGAAATGTTTTAGAGCATATCAATGACAAATAGAACATTTCAGAATATATTAAAGAACAAATAAGAAATAAAAGCTCAAACGTCATATTTGACATTGTATTCATATCATTCTTATCCAAAGCATATATAGAAATACATAACCAAAGCTTTGGACATCATATCAAGCATACAGAAGATGCAGTTGGACCACAAACAGAATGTGATTCATCCATTTCTAAATAACCTCTAGACAGAAGTCTTTTACGTTTGGGAGCTCCATCCACCAACATCTAGGTGAAGTTAGAGGGGGCTAACAGAGCATTGTAGTCTCTATGCATAACTCCCTTTACCATTTCTAGCAAAGGTTCATAGTATCTCATAAACACTAAAGTACAAAAGGACAGTATGAATAATAAAATTAGCATATATCAGAAGCACATGTGGAATAACAAAACATACATGTGTCTTTACGAGACAATACGATACAAACATAATCTTTCATAAATGTATTCGGAGTTGAAAGGAAATGAAAGTAAGAGCATACAAAAATTCCAAGCAATCACATATAGCTCAATTGGAATAAGAAGATTAGATGAATTCAATGTCCAAAAGAATGAAACTGGAATAGGCACATATCGAAAGCAAATGTGGAACAATCGCTTGCTTAAATATTAAAATTGGGCTGAGGCAGTGGAAAGCTAGAAGATTTTGGGCAGATTTTTATTAGTATATATGGTTTTGTTGTATAAGCACACTCTACGTCTAATAAAATATTGACGGTAAATCTAAACTTATGGGTTTTCTAAAAGTTTAAAGGACCTCTCATGTTTAGGATTCTAAAATGTTAAGTTTAATTTGTATAATGATATGAACTATTATATAGATTCCCACACTTGTGGATTTATATTGCGGATTATTGTTTTGGTGAGTTTGTTTCAGATTTTATGAATCATTGAGCGATATGTTGTATGATTATAAACTGCACAAGTTTTATGGATCGTTAGATATTTGAATGTTTTTAGTATCCTCAAATGTTAGTTTGGATCCTGGATTGATTTGTGACGAAATTTTAATATTATCGATTTATTGAGAGGGCGTGACAGAGGTGGTATTAGAGCATGGTTTGAGGATTACTGAAATATTTGATATGTTTGATGTGCAAAATATATCTTGAGGTTTTGTAACTTATCTAAAGTTATTAATAAATAAATTTTCTCTTTTGATATTTTTAGGAAGCAAGTACGATGAGGTCATTAGGTTCTCTCGTTGCATCTATTGTTGATTAGTTAAGTAGGATTATGCGAACTCTTGAGATTATAACTCATGTGATGCAACAAGCCCAACAAAGAAGAAATAATGGAGCGAGGATATCAAACCAAACTGGGTTGGAAATTGAACAGTTTAAATAGCATAGCCCTCCCAGCTTTAGTGGTGAGCCCGATCCAATGGTTGTAGAATAGTTGATGATGCAAATAGAGAAAATATTTGATGTCTTAAATTGCCCTGATGATCAGAAGGTTTCTCTGGCCACCTTTATGTTGGAAGGAGAGGCTGAACACTAGTGGAGAACAATAAAGAGGATTTCTGAAGTCAGACACGAGCCAATCGCTTCGAAGGTATTTATAGAAAAGTTTAATGATAAATATTTCCCAGATTGTATTAGAGAGTAGAAAGAATTGCAGTCCTTAAATCTTATCAAGGGAAATATGATGGTAGCAATATATAAATCAAAATTCACTTAGCTCTCTAGGTTTGCCACACATATGACTAATGATGAATCTAGAAAAGGAAAAAGGTTTGAAAGGGGATTATGGTTGTAACATCTCTTATTTTTTTAAAAATTTATAAGGACTTATTTGTAAATATGAGAATTTTTTAATAATTCTTTAGCACTAAATATTTATATATATATATATATAAAGTATTATGAGGGACCAAATTGTGAATCTCATTAATTGGAGGTGATTTGTAAAAGATTCACACTAAGAAAAATAAAATAAAATAAAATGGAGGACTTGTGGCATTAGCAAGGATGAGCCACTTGCATTTATTCTAAAAATGACACCTAAACCTCCATGCATGCTTGCCACCTCACTATTCTAGCATGAGCAAAACCTAAGTAATTTAAGGCACAATTAAGGGAAACTTTGCAGCCAACGTAACTTGAGAAGAGGAGAAGGAATTGAAGGAGAAGAGAAAGAGAAAGAATTGAAGAAGAAGAAGCTTTATCTTGGGTTAAGGCTTTGCATCAATTCCCCCACATTAGGAAATCAAAACTTTTTAAGACAAGTGTTCTAACCCATCCTAGAAATAAATTTTGATCCTTATTTTCACCTTGATTTTGAGAAAATTGGAAGATTGTGGCTGCATGTAAGATATCTATGCCGTTTATACATTAAATGTTGAATATGAAAATTTTCAGATTTTGACCTTTTAGTACTTGTGTGGCCATAACTTTTTGCACCAAATTCAGATTGAGGAAAACCCTCTTTCATACTAAAGGAGACTTATACAGCTTTCATTTGATATAAAAATTGAAAGATTTGGATTAAATTTACCTATCCAAACATATAAATGAAAAGACCTCATGTATTCGGTAAAATAGATACTATAGCTTCTGACCTTCTATTACTAAATTGCTCATAACTCTTTAGTGAAAATTCTGAATTATGCAAAACTTAGTTCTTTGGAAACTAGATTCATATATCTTTCTTTTAATACTAACTTTGGAAATTTTGAAGTACGTTTGCCTTGTGAAACATCTGTTTAAATTGATTCTATTAATTCTGCAAAATAGAGATGATCAATTCTGACCTTCTGTTACTCTATTTATTGTAACTTCCTATTAGGAACTCAAAAAAAAAATTATATATGTAAGTTCATCTAAAAATAGATTGATACAACTTTCAAATGACACCTATTTTTAGTGAATTGGAGCATGATTAGTCACTCAAAAAAATCAAGAAATGTACCATTCAAATTATGCCAGAATTGAAAACTTTGTTGAGTTTTGCCTATTCAAGTTTCATTTTATCGGAAATTTGATTTCTGCTAAATTCTTCTTTAATTGAGCTTTATATTAGTCCTTTGAAATTCTTATATTATTCATCCTGAAATTGTTGTATGTCTGAAATTTATTATGTAATGCTTTGTTTGCATTTCCTTGTTTTATAAAGGCACATGCATATCTCCGTTGTTCTGCAGGTGCTTCCGATATGTGTCAATGTTATTGTTCATACTACCATTTTGTACTCTGGTGTCTTGTGGGATATTATAAACCTTTGCCATAAATGGTAAAGGGAGTTATGCATAGAGCTCGCGATGCTCTACCGACCCCCATTAACTTCACTCAAATGTGGGTGGATGGAGCTCCCAGACGTGGAAAACTTATGCTTGGTGGTCATCTTGAAATGGATGAATCACATTATGTATATGGTCCCACAATGCCCTTTATATTTTTGATATGATATCCAAAGCTTTGCTTATGAGTTTATATTTATGCTTTAGATAAAAAAATGGAATGCATGCTACATCAAAAATGACATACAAGCTTGTGTTTATTATTCGGTTCACTTGTTAGCTATGATAGTCGGCCAAAGTGATAACATTTTAGGAGAAATAGGAGTAGGGAGACACCAGGTACCATTAGCAATGATCGAAAACCTTCCTGGGAGCCCCAAGGTTTTTTCGTATTCTATCACCGTATAATTGATATATGCTTTTCTCATTCACCCAAGGATCGTACCACATATTAGTATTAGTTCTAGTAGAGATTGCGTACAAAATGTGTTTGATTAGCTAATTCCTTGCCTTTAAAATTCCTTTCCAAGCTATAGAGTGTTATGTTCTTGTTCAAATTTCCCAAATCGATTCCTTTAAAAGATACCTAGCAGAAACCCATTGTGACCATAAGGAACACTTTTTTTGCAAAAGGTCCCACAATTGCTTTACCAAATATGCTTTATTCCAATCTCTAGTATTTCTTAGGTTCAGCCCCCCTTCATCTTTCGGTTTGCAGATGTTGTCCCAATTTACCATATGCATTGTCTTATCATTTGTGTCATTCCAGAAGAAGTTTATTAATAACCATTCAATATCTTGGAGAAGTCCAACAAGCAGAAGAAATGTATTAGACCAATATATAGAGTAAGAGTTCAACACCGAACGGATGAGTTCAAGTCATCCTGCCTTTAAAAGAAGCCTATTTTTCCAGGAGGAAATTCTATTCTTTATTTTTTCCAGGATAGGCTGATAGTGGGTTTTGTGAATGCCAGTGGATATGAGTGGGAGACCCAAATATGTAACTGGCAGATTTCCCTCACTAACCCCTAGGGTATGTGCAATAACGTCTTTGTCCTCAATGCAAGGGCTCATGTAGACTTTACTTTTCACATGATTTAACTGAAGGCCAGAAACTATACCAAAATCATTCAGAATAGTAGCCAGGTTTCTTACTGAAGTTGAATCATTCTGAAGAAAAATAAGAAGATTATCTGCAAAGATTATATGTGATATATGAATAGGGCCAGCATGGGGTACCTTAATACTGCCATCAGAGATTGTATATTCCAACATACAGCTAAGTCCTTCCATTACAATAGTAAAGAGATATGGAGAGAGTGGATCGCCTTGTCGGATGCCATTCTTGCTCCCAAAAAAACCAATAGGTGAGCTGTTGAAGAGTATTGAAAACTTTGGAGTTTCTAAGCAACATTGAATCCAATTAACCCATTACTGTGGGAAGTTCATACCGAGGAGCATCTTATAGATAAAGTTCCTATTAATTGAGTCAAAGGCTTTTCGTAGATCAACTTTAAAATAGATTTTTGTCCCTCTTGCTTTTGAGTGCAGATCCTTGACCAAGTCATTAGCCAACCGAATATTATGATGTATACTTCTCCCTTTGATGAATGCAGCCTGATTTGGACTAATTATCTTGTGTATTACCTTTTGCAATCTATCTGCTAGCACTTTGGAGATGATCCTGTAAACAAAGTTACATAAAGATATGGGTCGATAGTTCTCTAGTGAATCAACCCCTGCATTCTTGGGAATTAGAGAAATAAAAGTGCAATTCATCTCTCTAAGAATATGACCTGAAGAGAAAAAGTGTTGGCAAGCTTTAATCACATCATTACCAATAATAGACCATGTAATTTGGTAAAATTCAGCAGGAAATCCATCTGGATCAGGGCTTTTGTGCTTTGGTGACTTAAAGACAACTCTTACTATTTCGTCATCTGTAATTGGGGCATTGAGGATAGAAATGGCATCCGAATCAAGTTTTCTAGTTGGCTCCACATGAATATTATTAGGTTTCCTCGCTTGGTTGAGTATGGAATAAAAAAATTGCTCAGTGTATGCTTTAACCTCATCTAAATTCTCAATAAGGTTGTTATCTTTGTCTCTGCATTTCCTGATGCGGTTAACGGCTCTACGAGTAGCAATGGAAGCATAAAAAAACTTAGTATTGGAATCCCCTAAAGTACGCCAATGCTGTCGGGACTTTTGTTTTGCAAAACTTTCCTCCTGCTTTAAGGCTTGCAAGAAGTTATTTCTAGCTTCTATCTCTTTGTCGATAAGATTCTCATCATGGGGCTGAAGTTGCAGCTCATATTGCAATACTATTAGTTCCTTTCTGCAAAATTGAACTTGGGTGGTAATATTGCCGAAGGTATTTGTATTCCACTCCTTAAGTGCTGCTTTGCAGGCTTTGAGTTTTTGACATAAGATGTAAGGAGGGGATCCATGCACATTAACATTCCAAGCTGATCTGATAACATCAAGGAACTGAGGATGAGTACTCCACATGTTAAAGAATTTAAACGGTTTATTGCCTTTTGGTGTTGCTTTATCTGCGTATATGTACATTATAGAATGATCAGAAAACAATGGAGCATCATACTCAAGAAGTGAATCAGGGTAAACTATTAACCATTCTTGATTAATCAGACATCTATCGAGTCTAGCCATTATTTTTCTGTTAGCAGCACCTTGATTACTCCAGGAGAGCTAATTACCCACATATTTCATATCAGTCAATGCAACAGTATCTATATAATCATTAAAACTTTGAAGCTGACTTTCTGAAAGCTGTCTACCCCCCACTTTTTCATTTGTGTACCGAACAGTATTAAAGTCACCAAGAACAATCCAAGGTACATTAGGATAGCCATCTGCAATGTTAGTTAGGTCAGACCATGGTGTATTTCTTTCTTGCATACTGTTTGAAGCATATATACCAGTGAAATTGAATTGACAGCCATTCTTTTTGTCCTCTACCTTCAGATGGATGAATTGATCAGTAGCAGAAATAAACCAAGCTTTAATAGAGTTAGGATGCCATAAGACTCATATTTAACTCCTGCTATATAAAAATGTACTTTAAACTCTTGTGATCAGTAAAGATATCAAATGTCCGCCCATACAAGTAATGTCTCCAAATCTTTAGAGCAAAGATGATTGCTACCAATTCCAAATCATGAGTCGGATAATTTAATTCAAAATTCTTTAGCTGCCTTAAAGCATAAGCAATTACTTTCCCTTCTTGCATCAAAACACATCCAAGGCCCTTTTTTGAACCATCAGTATAAACTACAAATCCTTCATTACCACTCGGAATAGTGAGAATAGGGGCACTAGTCAATCTTCTTTTTAATTATTAGAAACTTTGCTCACAATCACCACCCCATTCAAATTGCACATTCTTTTGAGTCAGTCAGTTTGGTGAGGGGATGAGCAATTTGAGAAAATCCCTCCACAAATCTCCTGTAATAACCTGCCATGCCCAAGAAACTTCTAACTTCTGTTACATTTGTTGGAACTTCCTAATTAACTACTGCTTCCACTCTCTTTGGATCAACAAATACGCCCTTTCCTGAAATCACATGGCCTAAGAAAGCAATTTCCTTCAACCAAAATTCACATTTGCTGAATTTTGCATACAACTTCTTTTCTCTTAGTATAGATAATATATCTCTCAAGTGTTTATTATGCTCTTGATTACTCCTTGAATATACTAATATGTCATCAATGAATACAACTACACAATCATCTAAGAGTGGCTAAAATATTCTATTCATCAGTTCCATAAAACCT
Source organism: Musa balbisiana (assembly GCA_004837865.1). NCBI lineage: Eukaryota > Viridiplantae > Streptophyta > Magnoliopsida > Zingiberales > Musaceae > Musa > Musa balbisiana. The sequence goes on along the minus strand of CM017194.1, from coordinate 17,529,145 downwards.
GCAGGAGCATTAGTAAAGCCAAAAGGCATTACTAAAAATTCATAATGATCATATCGAGTTCTAAAGGTTATTTTTGGAATATCCTCCTTCTTGACCTTCAACTGATAGTAACCTGATCTTAGATCAATCTTGGAGAATACTTGTGCACCCTGCAATTGATCAAATAAGTCATCAATCTTGGGTAGGGGATACTTGTTTTTTATGGTCACCTGATTCAATTGTCTATAATCAATACAAAGTCTCAACATCCCATCCTTGAACTCTTTAGCCACAGAAATTTCATTTAGGTTAGTTTCTTGTTCTGAATGTTCCTTTACATATATAACATAACAAAAACATCCCTTCTGCGTAAGTCGTCGAGTTTGAAGTGTCAATATTAAGCAAAGAGGCAAATCATGCTTAATACCCTCAAAGTAGAAGATAGGCTGATTTGGTATGCAAAAAGTAATTATTTTTATATAGCAATCAATACTAGCATGACAGGAAGATAACCAATCCATGCCTAGTATAATATCAAAACCTTAGATTTCTAGGAGTATCAAATCGGCAAGGAGTTCATGTTCTCCGATAGAAATCAAACAAGATAGATAAACAAGATTTGTAGTCAAAGAATCCCCAACAACAGTAGTTACGTGTAGCAAATAATCCAGTGGTTTAGGTTGAAAGCCCAAGTGACAAGCAAAATATTGTAAAACAAAAGATAAGTTCGAACCAGGATCAAACAAAACTTTTGCATTTCTATTAGAAACATATAGAATACCTTCAACCACTGATTTAGAGGCTCTAGAATCTTGTTCTGTGATAGCATATACTCTAGCATGGGCTGTTGGCTTAGGGGCTAGTGGCTCTTTTTTCTTGTTTAGTGAGCAGTCTCTGACTTTATGATCTAACTTTCCACAAGCAAAACAGGCTCCAGTCACCCGAAAACACTCATTTGTTTCATGATTACATTCACATTTTGTACACGATAGAGTTTTTTGCGATAGAATTCCTTTCTCAAATCTAGGTACGTTTACCCTCTTGTTATTTCTTTCGGCTTCATTTCCTCTCTTACTTTTACCAACAAACTTATCCTTGTTGTTCTTGTCCTTGATTTCTTGGATCTCTTCCAAGTCTTTTTCAAATATGAAAACTCTTTCTACTACATCAATGTATACCTGGAGTTTTAAAGCTGATATCTAGCTTCTTATTGCTGGCCTTAGTCCACTTTCAAATCTTCTTGCTTTCCTATATTCATCATCAATCATACGCATGGCATATCTAGAGAGCTCAATGAATTTAGGCTCATATTTAGCTACTATCAAATTTCCCTGGATGAGATTTAGGAACTCCAATTCTTTCTGCTCTCTGATACAATCTGAAAAATATTTATCACTGAACTTTTCTGTAAATACCTTTCAAGTGATTGGCTCTTATCGACCTTCAGAAATCCTCTTCATGGTTCGCTACTAGTGCTCATGTCACGACCCTCAAAATATCGATAATATTAAAATTTTTCATCACAAATCAATCCAAGATCCAATCTAACATTTGAGGACACTGAGAAACATTCGGTCAAGTTCACATCTTTAATACCTGTGTAGTTTATAATCATATATCACATCACTTGATAATTCACATTTATGAAAACTCAAACCAACTCAATAAAACATTAACAACACTTATAAATCAACAAGCTAAACTATTTATACAATCATAACTCCAACCATTTACCACCAGTTCATGTCATTGTAAACTAAACTTAACATTTCAAAATTCCAAATAGAGAGATCTTTTAACACTTTTACATGACATATCCATTTAAGTTCATCGACAGCATATCATTACATACAATATATGCTTATATAATAATAACCATAATATATCCACCAATAATATTTGCCCATAATTCTGAATAGCACTGCACTGTCTCAGCCCAATACAAACATCTCAAAGAGTGATAAGCTGACCTGAAAGATTTATATAACAACGGAATGAGCTAAAAATAGCTCAGTATGTGACAAAGCATATCTAGAACAAAAGGAATGGTTTCAAGCAAGTAAGGTATCATAATGCAAGGCAGAATACAAGAACTCTCAGGGTACCATCTCATTAGATGCAAATTTACAAATGTCATGTCATTCAAAACATATTCGGTTCATAACAAATGGAGCACAGAGTAATTGGAGCATATCAATAGCGTATGAAATGTTCCGAAGCATATCAATGACATATGGAACATTTCGAAGCATAACAATAGCAGATGAAACATTTCGGAGCATATCAATGGCGTATGAAATGTTTCGGAGCATATCAATAACCAATAAAACATTTTGGAACATATCAATAGTATGTAAAATATTTCAAAGCATATTAATGGCATATGAACCATTTTGGAGCATATCAAAAAACAAATACGAAATAGAAGCTCAAACGTCGAGTTTGACATTGCATTCATATCATTCTTATCCAGAGCACATATAGAAACACATAACCAAAGCTTTGAATGTCAGATCAAACACATAGAAGGAAGGTGAAGTGGGACAATAACATAATATGATACATCCATTTCTGAATGACCACCAAACATAGGTCTCCCACATCTTGGAGCTCTCCCATGTCTAGGAGCTACATCCACCCACGTTTGAGTGAAGTTATAGGGGACCGGCAAAGCATCACAGGCTCTATGTATCACTCCCTTTACCATTTCTGGCAAAGGTTCACAATATCCCACAAATACCAAAGTACAAAAGGAGAGTATGAACAATAAATAACACATATCAGAAGCACACACGGAACAACAAAACGTACATGTGCCTTTACGAGTCAATACGATGCAAGCATAATATTTCATAAATGTATTCAGATTTAAAAGGAATTGAAAGCAAGAGCATACAATGATTTCAAGCAATCACATATAACTTAATTCAAATAAGAAGGTTAGATGAATTCAATGTCCAAAGGAATGAAACTGGAATTGGCATATATCGAAAGCAAATGCGGAACAATGGGATATACATAAGCCTATACGAGTCAATACGATATAGCAACTTTACACAATAAGTTTCAAGAATAAAAATAATTTAAGGATAAGAGTATACAAGAATTCAAAGCAGTAATATAAAGCTCAATTGAACAAAGAAAGTTAAATGAAATCAATTTCCAAAGGGAATGGAACATGATAAGGTGAAATCGACCAAAGCTCGATTTCTGATAAAATTCGAGAGGCACAAATAATGGAATGGAACAAATAATTCAAACTATCAATTGTACTCTAATTTACTCAGAAAATATATCATTGGAAAGATATTTCAATCTAGTTTCAGATAAAATATGTTTTGTATGAATCAAAGTTTTCAACAAAGAGTTACAATTGATTTAGTGATCAAAGGTTAGAAAACAAAATCACTATTTTGCAGAATTCATAGGGTCGGTTTCAATAGAAAACTAGGTAGACACTTAGACTCTAAATCTTTCAATCTAGGTATCAAATGAAAGATCCATGAGTCTAATTTCCAATGAAATAAGATTTGAATAAATCAGAGATCAGTGCATGAAGTTATAACTATAACAAGGTAAATGTAGAGATAAAATTACAGTAAGGAAAGATCAGGATACTTGCAATATAAAAGATTAGAAAGCTTGCAATAGGAAGGGTCGGAAACACTTGCAATAGAAAGGATCAAAATACTTGCAATAGGAAGGATCGGAACACTTGCCTTTCGCAGATTTTGATCTGAAGATCCGAAGGTGTATGCCCAAATCCTTTTCCTACTTTTCCTCCGTCTCCTCTCCCTGTTTCATTTTCTGCACTCGTCTTCTTTCTTTCTCTACAACTACAGCTCGTGTCGAACATAGGGGCATAGTCATCTGCTCTCCCTTATTCTCATTCCTTCTTTTTTTCTTTCCCAAACGCAGCTACTGCCACAACTACTGCCATAGTCGAAGCCCCTTCCACCGTACTACCTTCTTCCTCCTCTTCTTTCGCAGACACAGCTGCTGCATACGCAGCTGTCGTCGTCGTAGCCGTAGCCACAATCACGGCCGCACCCCCTTTTTCCCCTTTCCTTTCTTTCTCTTTTTCCTTCCACTTTCTCTTTCGCCACACAACTGCTGTAGTTGCCACCGTAGCAGCTACAGCCGCAAGCATAGCCTAGCCCCTTCTTTCTCTTCCTTCTCTTCTTTCCTTCCTCTTCTTCTTTCGCCGACGTAGCTGTTGCATTTGCCACCGCAGCCGCTGCAGCTGCAACCACAGCCCAACCCCTTCTTTCCTCATCTTCCGTCTCTTTCTTTTCTGCAGCTATAGCCGCAGCCTCTTCTTCCTCCGCTGCTCTTCTTCCTCTCCTTCTTCTCTTCCAGCTACAGCTGCCATTGCTGCAACTGTAGCCTCTTCTTCCTCCCCTGCTCTTCTTCCTCTCCTTCTTCTCTTCTAGCTGCAGTTGCCACTGCTGCAGCCGCAGCCTCTTCTTCCTCCCCTGCTCTTCTTCCTCTCATTCTTCTCTTCCTTTCTCCTCCCCAACGCCTCATAGCTCCTCGATGCAGCCCTTGCCATAGCCACCCTCCTCTTTTCTTCTTCTTCTTCTTCTTCTTCTTCTCCACTTCTTCCCTTCTCTTCCCCGATGCCCCACACATGCACTCCACTATTTCCTCCTGTAGGAAACAGAGGTGCTACAGCCCTAGTTGCTACCGCTACCTCTCACTCCCCTCCCTCTTCCCTCTCTTCTCCCTCTTCTCTTCTTCTTCTTCTCCTCTTCTTCTCTTCTCCTCCCCGACGAACAGTGCCTCCTCTCCTCTGTTTCCCCCTGTGGGAAATAGAGGTGCCACAGCCACCTCCTCCCTCCACTTCTTCTTCTCCTCTTCTTCTTCTTCTTCTTCTTCTTCTTCTTCTTCTTCTTCTTCTTCTTCTTCTTCTACTTCTTTTCTTCTTCTTCTCTTCTCCTCCTCTTCTTCTTCTCCTCCTTTTCTCCTCTTCTTCCCTCCTCTACTTCTCCTCTTCTTCTTCCCTAATGCCCCCAGCTCCTCTCTCTGTTTCCCATGGGAAATAGAGGAGAAGAGGCGCTATTCATCGGGGAGGAGAAGGGAAGAAGAGGAGAAGAAGAAGAAGAAGAGAAGAGGGAGAAGAGAGGGAAGAGGGAGGGGAGCGAGAGGTAGCTGCAGCAGCTAGGGCTGCAGCACCTCTATTTCTTGTAGGAGGAAACAGAGGAGTGCATGTGTGGGGCATCGGGGAGGAGAAGATAAGAAGAAGAAGAAATGAGGAGGGTGGCTGCGGCAAGGGCTGCAGCAAGGAGCTATGGGGCATTGGGAAGGAGAAAGGAAGAGAAGAAGAAGAGGAAGAAGAGCAGGGGAGGAAGAAGAGGCTGCGGCTGCAGCGGTGGCAGCTACAGCTGCTGAAAAGAAAGAGAGGGAAGATGAGGAAAGAAGGGGTTGGGCTGTGGTTGCGGCTGCAGCGGCTGCGGTGGCAACTGTAGCAGCTGCGTGGTGAAAGAGAAAGAGGAAGGAAAAAGAGAAAGAAAGAAAAGGAGAAAAAGGGGCTACGGCCGTGATTGCGGCTACGGTGGCGACTGCGTATGCAGCAGCTGTGTCTGCGAAAGAAGGGAAGAAAGATGGTAGTACGGTGGAAGGGGCTGCGACTATGGCAGCAGCTGTGGTGGTAGCTGCGGTAGCTACATTTGGGAAAGAAAAAAGAAGGAATGAGAGTAAGGGAGAGTAGATGACTATGCCCCTATGTTCGGCACGAGCTGTAGTTGCGGAGAAAGAAAGAAGACGGGTGCAGAAAATGAAACAGGGAGAGGAGATGGAGGAAAAGTAGGAAAAGGATTCGGATGTACACCTTCAGATTTTTGAATCAAAATCTACGAAAGGAGAGTGTTTCGCTCCTTCCTATTGCAAGTGTTTTGATCCTTTCTATTGCAAGTGTTTCCGATCCTTCCTATTTTAAGCTTTCTAATCTTTCCTATTGCAAGTGTCCTGATCTTTCCTTACTGCAATTTTATCTCTACATTTACCTTGAATATGAAAACTTTGAATTGTCCTAGCCTTGCATTTGATATGTCTCCTGTGTAGACGTAACGATTTAAATATGTGAAACTTTCGAGATATGACCTTTCTACGTTGTTATGGTTATAACTTCATGCACCGATCTCTAATTTATTCAAAACTTATTTCATTAGAAACTAGACTTATAGATCTTTCGTTTGATATCTTAATTGAAAGATTTAGAGTGTAAATGCCTACCCAGTTATCTATTGAAACTGACCCTATGAATTCTACAAAATAGTGATTTTGTTTTCTGACCTTTGATTACTAAATCAATGGTAACTCTTTGTTGGAAACTTTGATTCATACAAAACTTATTTTATCTGAAACTATATTGAAATATCTTTCCAATGATATATTTTATGAATAAATAGGAGCACGATTGATCATTTGAATCATTTGTTCAATGTGCCTCTCGAATTTTGTCAAAAATCAAGCTTTGGGCGATTTCACCTTATCATGTTCCATTCCTTTTGGAAATTGATTTCATTTAGCTTTCTTTGTTCAATTGAGCTTTATATTACTGCTTGAATTCTTGTACACTCTTATCCTTAAATTATTTATATTCTTGAAACTTATTGTATAAAGTTTATGTTATATCGTATTGGCTCGTATAGGCACATGTATATCCCATTGTTCCGCATTTGCTTTCGATATGTGCCTATTCCAGTTTCATTCCTTTGGATATTGAATTCATCTAATCTTCTTATTTGAATTGAGCTATATGTGATTGCTTGGAATCCTTGTATACTCTTGCTTTCATTTCCTTTCAAATCTAAATACATTTATGAAAGATTATGCTTGCATCGTTTTGACTCGTAAAAGCATATGTACGTTTTGTTATTCCACATGTGCTTCCAATATGTGCTATTATTGTTCATACTATCCTTTTATACTCTAGTGTTTATGAGATATTGTGAACCTTTGCCAGAAATGGTAAAGGGAGTTATGCATAGAGCCTGTGATGCTTTGCCGGCCCCCTATGACTTCACTCAAACATGGGTGGATGGAGCTCCCAAACATGGCCAATCAGGAACAACTCTTCAGATGTACTTATTTGGCTTCATGACAATGGTAAATTTAGTGCCACATCCGCATGGAATCAAATTAGGCAAAGAAATAACAAGTGGCTCCCAAGCAGTTGGACATGGGATCGACCAGGATCACAAAGACATTCCTTATGTACATGGCAGGCCCTTCTGAATAAACTACCTATAATAGACAATATGAAAAGAAGAGGTATCCATCATGTTAACCGATGCTCCCTTTGCATACAACAAGAAGAAACTATTGACCATCTCTATTTTGCTTGTAACTATACTAAATGGATATGGAAGGAGATTCTCCAGCGATTCGAACTCAATAGAATGCCGCAACTAAACTTGCATCAAGAATTAGGTGACCTCATGCAATGTTTTTCAAGAAAAGGGCCTTTTACACAATTAACAAAGGTTATATTCAGATGCGCTATTTGGTGGATGTGGAAGGAAAGATGTAGCAGAATCTTTGAGTGTCAACACACAAACAATGCTCAGCTCTTGATAGAGATTATTAGAGACTCAAGATCATGTATGGAGAACGATCTCAAAATGGAGCACTTTACACAAAGAGAAAAAGATATTTTTATCAAATTCAATTTTGCTATTAGCTAAAGACTTTGGGCATGAAAAGCTATACCCACAGGAAATCTTAGCATATCTGGACTTTACATTTTGTTTGTTGGCCATAGTTAAGAGTTATAGTCTACAGTATGTGTAGTCATAACTACCGCATGAGTACTCTACGAGTTACCTAGCTTCGTCTATAACTTGTATAGACAAAGTTATTTGTAGAAACTTTACACAAAATCAATTTACTTTTACTTATAAAAAAAAAAAATGAGGCAGCGAAGATGGATAGAACTTCTAAAGGATTATGATTGTACCATCCATTATCACCCAAGTAAAACAAATGTTGTAGCTGATGCACTTAGTAGAAAATCTAAAGTTTTATAGCTAGTCTGGTTGTGAAACAATAGAAGCTATTAGAAAGAAATTATGATTCGAATGTAATATGGAAAGGGCAAGACTCAATAATGTTGATGGCCTTTATCCAAGTGCAAACTGATCTCATTCAACAAATTAAAGAAGGACAACTACGAGATCCACATTTAATATACTTGAGGAATGAAGTTGAAAAGGGATTGAAGTTGAATTTTCAAATTTCAGATGATGGCTTATTGAGATTTGGGGATAGAATATATGTTCCAAATGACCCAGATATCAAGAACCAAATCTTGAATGAAGGTCACAATTCAAAGTACACCATGCATCCTGGTAGCATGAAAATATATAGAGATCTCCAAAATTATTATTGGTGGAAAGGCATGAAGAAGGAGATTGCAATATATGTTTCAAGGTGTTTGACAAGTCAACAAATCAAAGCAGAACATTAGAGACCTGGAGGTTTGTTACAACCCTTAGATATTCCTGAATGGAAATGGGAATGCATTACTATGGACTTTATTTCAGGACTACCCAGAACCTCTAGAAAGCATGATGCTATTTGGGTCATTGTTGATAGGTTAACCAAATCTGCACATTTCTTACCAATCAATATGACTTATTCTCTTGATAGGCTTGCAGATTTGTATATTGATGAAATAGTAAGACTTCATGGTGTCCCGAAGGAGATCATCTCGGATATAGATTCTAGATTTCCTTCTGGATTGTGGAGGAGATTACAAGATTCTTTGGGCACCAAAGTAAAGTTTAGCACTACCTATCATCCTTAGACTGATGGTCAATCTGAAAGAACAATTCAAGTACTCGAGGATTTGCTTAGAGCCTATGTTATGGATTGGAGAGGTGAATGGGATAAAGATATTTCTCTTATTGAGTCTCACTTACAATAATAGTTACCATTCGAGCATTCAGATGGCTCCTTATGAAGCATTGTATGGGCGAAAGTGCAGGACGCTTATATGTTGGGAGGAAGTTGGTGATAGAATGTTGTTAGCACTAGAGAAAGTACAAGAGACTACTGAAAAGATTCAAGTTATCATAAAAAGGCTAAAGGCTGCTCAGAGTCGGCAAAAGAGCTATGTTGACAATAGAAGACAAGATATCGAGTTCCAAGTAGGGGATTTTGTATTCCTAAAGGTCTCCCTTTCCAAAGGCGTTGTAAGATTTGGAAAGAAAGGAAAGTTAAACCCAAGGTTCATTGGACCTTTTGAGATCTCTGAAAGAATTGGCTCTATCGCTTACAAGATTACCTTGCCACCATCGATGTGTCATATCTATGATATATTTCATGTGTCAATGCTCAGAAAGTATATACTTGATCCCTCTTATGTCATTGAGTATGATCCGATTGTGATTGAGAAAGACTTGTTTTATAAGGAAGAGCCCATTTGGATTATTGATAAAAAGGAGAAGTTCTTAAGAAATAGAATCATTACTCTGGTTAAAGTAATTTGGAAGCATCATCCTATAGGAGGTATGACAAATTTAGAGGACTAAATTTTCTTTTAACGAGGGGAGAGTGTAACATCCCTCATTTTTTAAAAAATTTATAAAGACTTATTTGTAAATATGAGGATTTTTTTAATAATTCTTTAGCACTAAATATTTTTATATATATATTGAAAGTATTATGAGGGACCAAAATATGAATCTCATTAATTGGAGGTGATTTGTGAAAGATTCATACTAAGAAAAAATAAAATAAAATGGAGGACTTGTGGCATTAGCAAGGATGAGCCACTTGCATTTATTCTAAAGATGACACCTAAACTTCCATGCATACTTGCCACCTCACTATTTTAGCATGAGCCAAACCTAAGTAATTTAAGGCACAATTAAGGGAAACTTTGTAGCCAATGTAACTTGAGAAGAGGAGAAGGAATTAAAGGAGAAGAGAAAGAGAAAGAATTGAAGAAGAAGTTTTATCTTAGCTTAAGGCTTTGCATCAATTCCCCCACATTTGGAAATCCAAACTTTTTAAGGCAAGTGTTCTAACCCATCCTAGAGATAAATTTTGATCCTTGTTTTCACCTTGATTTTGAGAAAATTGGAAGATTGTGGCTGCATATAAGATATAAATGTCATTTATACATCAAATGTTGCAAATTCAGATTGAGGAAAAACCTCTTTCATACAAAAGGAGACTTATAGGGCTTTCATTTGATATAAAAATTGAAAGATTTGGAGTAAATTTACCTATCCAAACATATGAATGAAAAGACCTTATGTATTCGGTAAAATAGATACTACAGCTTCTGATCTTCTATTACTAAATTGCTCATAATTCTTTAGTGAAAATTCTGAATTCCTAGTTCTTTGGAAACTAGATTTGCACATCTTTCTTTTGACATCTAATTTGGAAATTTTGAAGTATGTATGCCTTCTGAAACATCTATTTAAATTGATTCTATCAATTCTGCAAAACAGAGATGATTAATTCTGACCTTCTGTTACTAAATTGCTCATAACTCTCTAGTGAAAATTCTCAATTATGAAAAATTTTGTTCTTTGGAAACTAGATTCAAATATCTTTCTTTCGACAACTAATTCGGAAATTTTGATGTATGTTTGCCTTCTGAAACATCTATTTAAATTGATTCTATCAATTCTACAAAACAGAGATGATTAATTCTGACCTTCTGTTACTAAATTGCTCATAACTCTATAGTGAAAATTCTGAATTATGAAAGCTTGGTTCTTTGAAAACTATATTCACATATCTTTCTTTTGACATCCAATTTGAAATTTTGAAGTATGTTTGCCTTCAGAAATATCTATTTAAATTGATTCTATGAATTCTACAAAACAAAGATGATCAATTATGATCTTCCGTTACTCTATTTGTTGTAACTTCCTATTAGGAACTCAAAAAAAAATTATAAATCTAAGTTCATCTGAAAATAGATTGATACAGCTTTCAAATAACACCTATTTTTAGTGAATTGGAGCATGCTTGGTCACTCAAACAAATCAGGAAATGTACCATTCAAATTCTGCTAGAATTGAAAACTTTGTTGAGTTTTGCCTATTCAAGTTTCATCCTATTGGAAATTTGATTTTTACTAAATTCTTCTTCAATTGAGCTTTATATTACTCCTTTGAAATCCTTGTATTGTTCATCCTGAAATTGTTATATGTCTGAAATTTATTATGTAATGCTTTGTTTGCATTTCCTTGTTTGATAAAGGCACATGCATATCTCCGTTGTTCCGCATGTACTTTCGATATGTGCCAATGTTATTATTCATACTACCCTTTTGTACTCTGGTGTCTTGTGGCATATTATGAACCTTTGACATAAATGGTAAAGGGAGTTATGCATAGAGACCGCGATGCTTTGTCGACCCCCATTGACTTCATTCAAACGTGGGTGGATGGAGCTCCCAAACATGGGAGACTTATGCTTGGTGGTCATCTTGAAATGGATGAATCACATTATGTATGTGGTCCCACAGCGCCCTCTATATTTTTGATATAATATCCAAAGCTTTGCTTATGAGTTTCTATTTATGCTTTGGATAAAAAAATGGAATGCATACTATATCAAAAAAGACATACAAGCTTGTGTTTATTATTCGGTTCACTTGTTATACTTTGAAGTGTTTTGTATGTCATTGTTATGCTCCCAAACACTCTTACGCTTTTGATATGCACCTAAATGCTTCATGTGCCATTTGATACATGCTTGAATGCTTCTTTTGCCAATGAAATACTCCAATTTCCTTTCTCCTATTGTTATGTCTAATGTCTATTTTCGAATGAGGTAACCCTTTGTGATTGTTATATCAAATGAGATGATTTCAAATGAATAATGGTATTTCTACTTTTGTTATCCTGATATTAAGCCTGCTTGAACTTCTCCTATCACCATTGATATGTTAGTCGCTTGCTAAGCTCTTTATGCTCACCCCGTTGCTATATAAATTTTTCAAGGTAGCTTGTCACGCACTGAAAAGCTAGAATTGGGTTGAAATAGTGAAAGGCTAGAAGATTTTTGGGCTAATCTTTGTTGGTTGATAGGTTTTGTTGTATAGTATACTTTATTTCTGATGTAATATTAAAGATATGTTGATAGTTATGTGTTGTAAAAGTTTAAAGGACCGCTCATGTTTATGAAATGATAAGTTTAAGTTGTATAAGAATAAGAACTCATGGTAAATAATTATTTTTTTGTGATTGTATATATTTCTATGATTATGGATTTGTGTTGTGGTTGATGTTTAGTTGAGTTACCTTTGGATTTTATGAATCTTTGAGTGAACTGGAGTATGATTTATAAAACGTATAAGTTTATGAATTTTGAATATTGATTTGAATGGTTCTTAGTATCCTTAAATGTTAGATTGGATCTTGGATTGATTTGTGACGATGAATTATAATATTATTGATTTTAGATAGGGTCACACCTCCTGAATGCGATAATTCGGGGGGCGTGACAACGGCTAGTAATAAGAAGTTGAATATCACCTTTAAAACTCCAAACATATGCTGATGTAGTAGAAAGAGCTTTGATAATTGAAAGAGACTTGGAGGAAATTTAGGAACCATGGGTAAGAATAATAAAGACAAATTTACTGACAAAAGTAAGAGAGAAAATGAATATGAAGCTAGTAATAGGAGGGTCAAGACATCTAGATTTGAGAAAGGGAAACCACTGCAAAGGACTCAGTTATGTGCAAAACATGGATTAAATCATGAAACAAGTCAGTATTTTCAAGTGACTGGAACCTGTTTTACTTGTAGGAAGTTGGATCATCAAATAAAAGATTGCCCACTAAGGAAAAAAGAAAGAGCCATTGCCTCCTTACTTGATATCAGCACTTCAAGCTCATTGTTTTATGCAGAAGGATTGTTTTTGTTATATTGTATGTGTAAAGGAGCATTCAGATCAAGAAACTCACATAAATAAAATTTTGGTGGTCAAAGAGTTCCCTGATGTATTCCCAAATGACTTGCCTGGTTTACCTCTAGATAGGGAGAGCGAATTTTCCATTGATTTGTTCCTCGGGACAACCCCAATGTCTAAGCCTCCCTATAGGATGACACTACTCGAGCTAGAGGAATTGAAGAAGCAACTACAAGAACTATTAGATAAGGGTTTTATTCATCGCAGCGTTTCACCATGGGGTGCTCCGGTGCTATTAGTTAAGAAGAAGGATGTGACATTAAGACTTTGTATTGACTATATACAATTGAATCAGGTGACCATCAAAAATAAGTATCCCCTACCTAGAATTAATGTTTTGTTTGATCAATTGCAGAGTGCACAAGAATTCTCCAAGATTGACCTGAGGTCAGGTTACTATCAATTGAAGATCAAGGACGAGGATATACCAAAAACTGCTTTTAGAACTCGATATGGTCACTATAAATTCTTGGTAATGCCTTTTGGTTTGACTAATGCCCCTGTAGCTTTTATGGAACTGATGAATAGGATATTTTAGCCACTCTTGGATGATTGTGTAATTGTATTCATTGATGACATATTAGTGTATTCAAGGAATAATTAGGAGCATGAGGAACACTTTAGAAACGTATTATCCATACTAAGAGAAAAGAAATTGTATGTAAAGTTTAGCAAATGTGAATTTTAGTTTAATTAAGTTACTTTCTTAGGCCACGTGATTTCAAGAAAGGGCATATCTGTTATTCCAAAGAAGGTGGAAGCAGTAGTTAATTAGGAAGTGCCAACAAATGTAACAAAAATTAGAAGTTTCTTGGGCATGGTAGGTTATTACAGGAGATTTGTGGAGGGATTTTCTCAAATTGCTCATCCTCTCACCAAACTGACTCAAAAGAATGTGAAATTTGAATGGAGTAGTGATTGTGAGCAAAGTTTCCAAGAATTAAAAAGAAGATTGAATAGTGCCCCTATTCTCACTATTCCGAATGGTAATGAAGGATTTGTAGTTTATACTGATGCCTCAAGAAAGGGTCTTGGATGTGTTTTGATGCAAGAAGGGAAAGTAATTGCTTATGCTTCAAGATAGCTAAAGAATTATGAATTGAATTGGAAACTGTAGTTAAGTGGAAGCTGTAGTTAAGTGGGAAGTACCAACAAATGTGACAGAAGTTAGAAGACTCTTGGGCATGGCAGGATATTACAGGAGATTTGTGAAAGGATTCTCTTAAATTGCTCAACCTCTCACTCAACTAACTCAAAAGAAAGTGAAATTTGAATGGGGTGATGATTGTGAGCGAAGTTTTCAAGAGTTAAAAAGAAGATTGACCAGTGCCTCAATTCTTACTATTCCAAGTGGTAATGAGGGATTTGTAGTTTATATTGATGCTTCAAGAAAGGGCCTTGGATGTGTATTAATGCAAGAAGGGAAAGTGATTGCTTATGCTTCTAAACAACTAAAAAGTTATGAACTGAATTATTCAACTTATGATTTGGAATTGGCAGCAATTGTTTTTGCACTAAAGATTTGGAGGCATTACTTGTATGGGCGGATATTTGAAATCTTTATTGATCATAAGAGTTTAAAGTATATTTTTACTCAGAAAGAGTTAAACATAAAGCAGTGAAGATAGATAGAACTTCTAAAAGATTATGATTGTACCATTCATTATCACCCGAGCAAAGCCAATGTTGAAGCTGATGCACTTTGTAAAAAATCTATAAGTTTTATGGCTAGTCTAATTGTGAAACAATAAAAATTATTAGAAGAAAATTATGATTTTAATATTATAAGGAAAGGGCAAAACTCAATGATATTAATGGCTTCCATCCAAGTGCAATCTGACCTCATACAACAAATCATAGAAGGACAACTACAAGATCCACGTTTAATCTACTTGAGGAATGAAGTAAAAAAGGGATTGAAGTTGAATTTTTAAGTTTTAGAGGATGGCCTATCGTGATTTGGGGATATGGTGTGTGCTCTAAATAACTCAAATATTAAGGACCAAATCCTGAATGAAGGTCACAATTCAAAGTACACTATGCATCCTAGTAGCACTAAGATGTATAGAGATCTCCAAAGTCATTATTGGTGGGAAGGCATGAAGAGGGATTTTTTTTGGTAAGTAAAAGTAAATTGATTGTGTAAAGTTTCTACAAATAGCTTTATCTATACAAGTCATAGACGAAGCCAAGTAACTCATAGAGTACACATGCGATAGTTATGACTACACATGCTATAGACTATAACTCATAACTATTGCCAACAAATAAAATGTAATATCCAGATATGCCAACACTACTTGTGGGTATAACATTTAACATCATGCCCAAGATTTTTAGCTAATAGCAAAATTAAATTTGATAAAAATATATTTTTCTCTTCGTGTAAAGTGCTCCATTTTGAGATCGTGCTCCATACTTGTTCTTGAGTCTCTAATAATCTCTATTAAGAGTTGAGCATTGTTTGTGTGTTGACACTCAAAGATTCTGCTACATCTCTCGTTCCACATCTATCATACCCTTTAAAAATATCGATAATATTAAAAGTTTTTCATCACAAATCAATCTAGGATCCAAATATACATTTGAGGACACTAAAAAAATATTCAATCAAATTCATATCCATAAAACCTATGTAGTTTATAATCATATATCACATCACTCGATAATTCATATTTATGAAAACCCAAACCAACTTAACGAAACATTAACAACACTTATAAATCCACAAGCTAAATAATTTATACAATCAGAGTTCCAACCATTTACCACCTATTCATATCATTGTAAACTAAACTCAACATTCCGAAATTCCAAATAAGAGAGATCTTTTAACACTTTTACATAACGTATCAATTCATATTCATCGATAACATTTCATTTCATACTAAATGCACTTATACAACAATGACCAAAATACATCCACCAATAAGATTTGCCCATAATTCTAAATAGCTCTCTATTATCTTAGCCTAATACAGACATCTCAAAGAGTGACAAGCTGATCTAAAAGATTTATATAACAACGGAGTGAGCTAAAAATAGCTCAGCAAATGACAAAACATATCCAGAACAAAAAGGGATAGTTTTAAATGAATAAGGTATCACAATACAAGGCAGAATACAAAACATCTCCGGGTACCATCTCATTAGATACAAATTCATAAATGTCATGTCATTCAAAACATATTTGGTTCATAACAAATGGAGCACAGAGTAATTGGAGCATATCAATAGCGTATGAAATGTTTTGGAGCATATCAATGACATATGGAACATTTCGGAGTATAACAATAGCGAATGAAATATTTCAGAGCATATCAATAGCGTATGAAATATTTCAGAGCATATCAATAACAAATGAAACATTTCGGAACATATCAATGGTATGTGAAATATTTCAAAGTATATTAATAAAATATGAAACATGTTGAAACATATCAAAGAACAATTATGAAACAAAAGCTCAAACATCGAATTTGATGTTGCATTCATATCATTATAATCCAAAGCACATATAGAAACACATAACCAAAGCTTTGGATATCATATCAAACACATAGAAGGTGAAGTGGGACCATAACATAATATGATACATCCATTTCTGAATGACCACTAAACATAAGTCTCCCACGTCTGGGAGCTCTCCCACATTTAGGAGTTCCATTCACCCACATCTAAGTGAAGTCATAGGTGGCCGACAAAGCATTATAGGCTCTATGCATAACTCCTTTTACCATTTCCAGCAAAGGTTCATAATATCCCACAAACACCAGAGTATAAAAGGACAATATGAATAATAAATAGCATATATCGGAAGCACACGTGGAACAAAACAAATGTACATATGCCTTTACGAGTAAATACGATGCAAGCATAATCTTTCCAAAATGTATTCAGATTTGAAAGGAAATGAAAGCAAGAGCATACAAAGATTCCAAGCAATCATATATAACTCAATTGAAATAAGAAGGTTAGACGAATTCAATGCCCAAAGAAATAAAATTGGAATAGGCACATAACGAAAACAATTGCGAAACAATGGGATATACATGTGCCTATACGAGTCAATATGATACAGCACAAACTTTACACAATAAGTTTCAAGAATGTAAATAATTTAAAGACAAGAGTATACAGGAATTAAAAGTAGTAATATAAAGCTTAATTAAACAAAAAAAGCTAAATGAAATCAATTTCCAAAAGGAATGAAACATGGTAAGGTGAAATCGACCAAAGCTTGATTTTTGACAAAATTCAAGAGGCACATTGAATAAATGATTCAAACTATCAATCATGCTCCAATTTACTCAAAAAATATATTATTGAAAGATATTTCAATCTAGTTTCAGATAAAATAAGTTTTGTATGAATCGAAGTTTTCAACAAAGAGTTACAATTGATTTAGTAATCAAAGGTCAGAAAACAAAATCACTGTTTCATAGAATTCATAGGGTCAGATTTAATAGATAACTGGGTAGGCATTTAGACTCTAAATCTTTCAATCTAGGTATCAAAGGAAAGATCTATGAGTCTAGTTTCTAATGAAATAAGTTTTGAATAAATCAAAGGTCAGTGCATGAGTTATAACCACAAGAAGGTAGAAAGGTCATATCTCATATGTTTCACATATTCAAATTATTACGTCTAAACAGGAGACATATCAAATGCAAGGCTAGAACAATTTAAAGTTTTCATATTCAAGGCAAATGTAGAGATAAAATTGTAGTAAGGAAAGATCAAGACACTTGCAATAGGAAAGATTAGAAAGTTTGCAATAGGAAGGATCAGAAAACTTGCCTTTCGAAGATTTTGATCCGAAGATCCGAAGATGTATGCTCGAATCCTTTTTCTACTTTTCCTCCATCTCCTCTCCCTGTTTCATTTTTTGCACCCATCTTCTTTCTTTCTCCGCAACTACAGCTTGTGTCGAACATAGAGGCATAGTCACCTGCTCTCTCTTACTCTCATTCCTTTTTTTTTTCTTTCCCAAATGTAGCTGCCATAGCCACCACCACTACCGCTATCACAGTCGCAGCCCCTTCCACTGTACTACCTTCTTCCTCCTCTTCTTTCACAGACATAGCTGCTGCATACGTAGCCGCCGCCGCCGCAGCCTCAATCATGGTTGCAGCCCCTTTTTCCCCTTTCATTTCTTTCTCTTTTTCCTTCCTCTTCCTCTTTCGCCACGCAGCTGCTACAAATGTCGTCGCAGCTGCTGCAGCTACAACCATAGCCTAGCCCCTTCTTTTCCTTCCTTCTCTTCTTTCCTAGCTGCAACTGTTGCAGTCACAATCGCAGCCACAGCTGAATCCATCACAGCTGTAGCCTCTTCTTCCTCCCCTGCTCTGTTTTCTCTCATTCTTCTCTTCCAGCTGCAGTTGCCACTACTACAACTACCACCCCTTCTCCTCTTCCTCTCATCTTCCATTTTCCTCCCTGATGCACAGCACCTCCTCTCCTCTGTTTCCTCCTGTGGGAAACAGAGGTGCCACAACCTCTTCACCTGCTTCTACTTCTTCTCTTCCTCTTCTTCTTCTTCTCCTTCTTCTCCTTCTTCTTCCCTTCTCCTACCCGACACCCCACACCTTCTCACTGCAGCCCATGCTGCAGCCATCCTTCTTTTTATTCTTCTTCTTCTTCTTCTTCTTCTTCTCCTCCCCGACGCCCCACACCTCCTCTCCTCTGTTTCCGCCTGTAGGAAATAGAGTTGCTGCTGCCTTAGTTGCTGCCACCTCTCGCTCCTCTCCCGCTTCCCTTTCTTTCCCCTCTTCTTCTCCTTCTCCTCTTCTCCTCTTCTTCCCTTCTCCTCCCCGACGCCCCACACCTCCTTGTTACAGCCCTTGCCACAGCCACTCTCCTCTTTTCTTCTTCTTCTCCTCTTCTTCCCTTCTCCTCCCCAACGCCACACCCCTCCTCGTTACAGCCCTTGCCACAGCCACTCTCCTCTTTTCTTCTTCTTCTTCTTCTTCTTCTTCTTCTCTTCTTCTTCTTCTTCTTCCCTTCTCCTCCCCGACGCCCCACACCTCCTCTCCTCTGTTTCCACCTGCGGGAAACAAAGGTGCTGCAGCCCTAGCTGCTGCTGTTACCTCTCTCCTCTTCTCCTCTTCTCCTCTTCTTCTTCTTCTTCTTCTTCTTCTTCTTCTCCTTCTTCTCCTTCTTCTCCTTCTTCTCCTTCTTCTCCTTCTTCTTCCCTTCTCCTCCCCGACGCCCCACACCTCCTCTCCTCTGTTTCCACCTGCGGGAAACAAAGGTGCTGCAGCCCTAGCTGCTGCTGTTACCTCTCTCCTCTTCTCCTCTTCTCCTCTTCTTCTTCTTCTCTTCTTCTTCTTCTTCTTCTTCTTCTTCTTCTTCTTCTTCTCTTCTTCTTCTTCTTCTCTTCTTCTTCTTCTTCTTCTTCTTCTTCTTCTTCTTCTCTTCTTCTTCTTCTCTTCTTCTTCTTCTTCTCTTCTTCTTCTTCTTCTCTTCTTCTTCTTCTTCTTCTTCTTCCCTTCTCCTCCCCGACGCCCCACACCTCCTCTCCTCTGTTTCCACCTGCGGGAAACAAAGGTGCTGCAGCCCTAGCTGCTGCTGTTACCTCTCTTCCTCTCCCTCTTCCCCCTCTTCTTCTTCTTCCCTTCTCCTCCCCGACGCCCCACACCTCCTCTCCTCTGTTTCCACCTGCGGGAAACAAAGGTGCTGCAGCCCTAGCTGCTGCTGTTACCTCTTCTCTTCCTCTTCTTCCTCCTCACTTCTTTTCATCTACTTCTCTTCTTCTCCTCCCCGACGCCCCACACCTCCTCTCCTCTGTTTCCACCTGCGGGAAACAAAGGTGCTGCAGCCCTAGCTGCTGCTGTTACCTCTCTTCCTCTCCCTCTTCCCCCTCTTCTTCTTCTTCTCTTCTTCTTCTTCTTCTCTTCTTCTTCTTCTTCTTCTCTTCTTCTTCTTCTCTTCTTCTTCTTCTTCTCTTCTTCTTCTTCTCTTCTTCTTCTTCTTCTTCTTCTTCTTCTTCTTCTTCTTCTTCTTCTCTTCTTCTTCTTCTTCTTCTTCTTCTTCTTCTCTTCTTCTTCTTCTTCTTCTTCTCTTCTTCTTCTTCTTCTCTTCTTCTTCTTCTTCTTCTTCTCTTCTTCTTCTTCTTCTTCTCTTCTTCTTCTTCTTCTTCTTCTTCTTCTTCTCTTCTTCTTCTTCTTCTTCTTCTTCTTCTTCTTCTTC